>CM060965.1:182873401-183255901 GCA_030765045.1 Tenodera sinensis | reverse complement strand
GTCCGCTGTTATGTACACAAACATATTTATATCTTGCTCTGGACATACTAGATAGTTTTCGACGCAACAATGCTATTTACCTTTTGGTTTAAAATATATTAAAATTAAGATCTAATTGATTTAGCGTGAAATAGGCCAAAATAGGCAAATTTGGGCGCTATAAAACTGGCTTTAATTGTCATGGATAAGGGTAAAACATAAATAAAATACATTTTTGTAGATACCTCTCAAGAAGAAAATAGATTTTAACCTAAAGATTCGCGATCAGATATGGTTTCGAATTCTTCTGTTTTAAAAGCATTTTCCCTAAGCAATATATCTTCTGTAAGCCAAAGCCTGACAGGAGCAAGGTCCCTCCCATGGTTTAGGAGTAACCTGCTAGCATCCGAAGGTCGCGAGTTCAAACCCGGTGGATGGCCATACAATTTTTCAACCGTAAAAATATTTATAATGGCTTTCTTCGGGAGAGAAAAAAGTTGGTATTCCCATGAGGTAAATTTACACAAGCATGATAAAGAGGTCTTGAACAACGTTAACCAGTCTTTGACACCCAATATAGAGTGGAACACTGAGAACAATATGTCCATATGTGCTGCACTCGCACGACTTTCTCTACTCTTTACTGACTGTTCTTAAAAACATTATCTTCTTCATGCAGAAATCATCTTATTGCTTATTTGCTTGTAGGTACAAGGGGAATATGGGAGTTGGGCGATAGTCATATGTTTTAAAGGTGGTCGCTGTATGAAGGCTTTGAAATTTCGTTTTCTTTACACGGCCAAAAGATGTACAAGTGAATAACGACCTTCCATTTGAGAAAAGTGTCGCAGAACTCTCACAAATAACAAGCAATATCTCCGAAATGGTTTATTCCACACAAAAAAAAAAAAAAATCACTTGGACATAGCTTGTGCCTCTTAACAAGATCTACATATTTGTATAGTAAGATTTGGTGTATAACTTACGGTTTACCAGTAATGCAAAAGTCATCCAGAGTAAACAGGAGTAAATATGTTATAGTCAGAACATACATTTCATGTGTCATATAAATATCGTAAACATATGACATTTTAACCAAAATCGAGAACATTTTTGAGAAAATAAAAACTTTCGAAAAATGTTCAATGTAAAACGTAGTTTAAGGTGGAGGAAGTTTCTTCAAAATCTTCGTGTCGCATCCTTGAAAGACATTAAAGTTAAGTAAAAACTTTGGTTTTTAACCGACTTTTTCTAAAAATACCCTTTTCTTTTTATTCGGGGGCCTCGAAACATATTTTCAGTGTAATCTCGACAGTGAATTTTTGGGTGGAATACAAGACTTTACTAAATTACTCGTAGTTACCCATGAAATGGTTGATGCTACGGAGAAGGTTATTTAAAATAAATTGCGTGTTTTAAAGAGATCTTAGTTTTTTGTGTACGTTTTGTGGTCTACCAGTTATACAAAATTCTTTTCCAATGAAGAGGATTTTATCGGCTATTCCAGAAAGTTAAGACATACATTTTATTTGTCATCTAAATATATTAATTACCTTGTATGTTAATCAGAGTCATTAGACCCAGTTTTGAGGGGATGGGGGGGGGGATGTGGGAAACATGTCCATGTATAGTGGAGAGATTGTATTGAAAGTATTCGTGTCGCTTATGTATTTGGGAGATATTGAACTGAGATATCTAGTTTAAGTTTCCTGTAACTTTTTTGTGTGGGTGTGAAGTAAAGTAGACAGACGTAGTCGAGATAAACACTTTTATTTCCGTAAACAGTAACTTGTACACTCGTTGCAACAACAAGAAAGTCTTTTTCGATTCTCCAACAGCACGGCTCCGAACTCGTAACACAAAGAACTAACTCTTCTCCGTCGGCACAACTCTCCACATCGTCTGTCCGTCTCCGTCGGCACGACTACTCAACCTTCACATACGTCTGACTGACTCTTCTGTCGCACTTTACCGCTATTTATATCTCCCAGACACTATTCTGGAAGCTTCAGGAACGTTCACTTATTGCGGCGAGATACAAAGTAAGAAGACTCCAGAAGAATCTATCCTTTTCTCTCTTTCGGCAAGCGCCCCAACAATGCGGCCATTCTCTGTCTCTTTCCTTCGGCTCCTTTGCGGTAGTGCCGACAATAATGCGATGGGTGACACTGCTGTTGTCGGCAATTAGATGCGGCGGGCGCGGTGACAGTATATATCAGTTTTTGTTTTTGAGTTTTGATGTTTACACACGCACACGTGCGCGGACTTCGGAATCAAGGGAACCAGGACTTGTAGTTCGAGAAATCTCGATACCAAATGTTTGTGTGAAATCTAGTACTTACTGGCAGTTAACAATGGAATCTGCGGTTATTATCTACTGATATATAGGTACTTAATCCTTATCGTCAATGTCCTCGAACTTGATAGCGAATAATTGTGGAGTTGTTTTAGGGAAGGTGTGTTTGTTCTTGGAAACAAGATAAATGAAACCAACTATCACTTCAGGCAAAAAGGACCAGTTTGAAGTAGGCCTGATGACGTCACATTGTCCCTTTGCTCTGGAGTGACAAATCAACTTTACCGCGAATATACAAAGCGACTACTGATATTACTGAAAGTATGATAATATTTGCTTTATTTTATGCGGTAATATAATGTATTATTGATGCTACTTCGCGTAATATTTATTGTACCGCGAAAGAAAGATGAGTCACTTTTGAACAGGGTCTAAAACGTCAACGCGAGAGAAAAAATCTGATGTGTTGCACTCACATGACTTTGTCTACTCTTGTACTAACCATTCTTACAAACTCTTATTCCTATATCTTCTTCGTGTTAGTTGAAATAAACATTTGTACAAATTATCTTATTGTTTATTTTCTTGTAGGTAGAAGGGGAATATTAGAATACAGTAGTCAGTAGTCTTAAGTGATAGTCAAATCTTTTTTTAAGAATTGGTCACTATATGATCACTTTGAAATTTCCTCAATTTCCTTGGCCATGATATAAAAAAAAGTGTTGCCTCGCATGACTCCATAGTTCTTGTACGAACTATTAAAAATGCATAGTCTATCTACTTCATGTTAGTTCAGACAGATGTTTGTAGATATTGTCTAATTACATATATCTTTATAGGTACAGTGGAAATACAATAGGCATAAATGATAGATATTTTTAAGAGTTGGTTGCTATGTTATGGCTCTGAAATTCTAAGGCAAGTACTGTATTCCATCCAAAAATTCGATGTCGAGATTTCACCGGAAATATACATTTTGACGCCCCCTGAATCCAAAAAATACATTTTTTAGAAAAAAGGCTTGTGTGTATGTCTGTCTGTCTGTCTGTCTGTCTGTCTGTCTGTCTGTCTATGAACCGCATAACTTAAAAACGAAAAGTCGATTAAAAATCACAGTTGGTATTTATATTGAATGTCTTTTAAAGATAAGACTTTTGAAGAAAATTCCTGCACCCTAAATTACCCTTTATATGGAAATTTTTCGAAAATTTTGATTTTCTCGAAAATGGCTCTAACGATTTTGATTAAAATGCCATATGTTTAAGATATTTTTACGACAAATGAAATGTTAATTTTGAATTTTCTAATGTTGACTTTTTCACAGCTCGAAAACCGTAAGAGATAGACCAAATCTTACTGTACAAAAATTGTAGATCTTGTTAAAATCACAATTATTGTCTAGTCACCAGCTTTAAAAGATTCGACTATCGCTCAAAGCCTACTGTATTCTAATATTCCCCTTGTACCTACAAGAAAATAAGCAATAAGATAATTTGTACAAATGTTTATCTCAACTAACACGAAGAAGATATAGGAATAAGAGTTAGTAAGAATGGTTAGTACAAGAGTAGAGAATGTCATGTGAGTGCAACACATCAGATTTTTTAAAATGTTTTTGTGTTTCGAGGATATTCATGGAGTCTCAAAACATGTATTTGCGGTGACGTCTCACTACCGTATACGTATTTTTGAGTGAAATATAATATTTACCCTACTTACTATACGTAATAGAGAAAGTAGTAACCTTCGCAGCAATAGCTTGTAGACAGTGTACCAAAATAAGGTATAGTGAAGGTCATGGACATCACGAGCCGCCACTGCAAGGCAACAACAATAATTACTCCGCTGGGAACTAGCGTCTGCCCCTCTCCTCTGTCCGTGTACTGCGCTTGCGTGCTTCTGTCAGTACATACATACATACACTACACACATTCAATTGAATTCAGTTTAGAGCTGTGATATGTGGAAGTTGGGCGTGTTCTTGTTTGTGATCGCCTGTGGGGAGTATGGCACTCGCAGTCAGCTGAGGGACCGCGGCCCTGGGCCCTGGGTCCAGCCCACCAAGGGCGAGCCCTGGCCCAAGCCTCAAGCGATTGTCAACTATGACGGCTTCCTAATTCTTAGACCTTCTGTTTTCAAGTTCAAGGTATGCTAAGATAAACAAACAAATGAACCAAGTAACATTTGAAGGGGACATTTTAAACACGTATTTCTGTTGGCAACTGTGGGTTCCTGGTAAAATGCATACAAATATTAATTTAACACCTTGGTAAGGTATTATCAGTGAAAAACTGATTATTTAATAATTTCTAACTTCAGTTTTTTTTTCTCTGAAAAAAAGGGGGGGGGGGTCATTGTCTGGGATTATTAATTTTCCAATTTTCTGGATTAAGCAGGAAAGTTGAACATAACATTGTCATCATATTGGCACATTGATCTAAATAAAGTACAACTGTGGAAAGGATAGAATAGACTGAAAAATGCAATGCCTTAGCCGGGATTTAAACCACGGATCCACCGGAAGTTCCGCGTGTTATATCCCGACTATGATAATGATAAATTCGGAAAAAAGTATTCAATTCTGCCCTTTACAAACTTGTCCTTAGTGTGAAAGAACAATTAATTTGTAAAATACAGCTCTAATACGCTTTGTCAATCATAGGAGGAATTGCTCACTTTTTGAGGTTATGAAGTTCAAAATAATGAGATATTTCATTTCACACACTCATAATGTACTAGCCTGTATTTATTCAGACCATTTTGACTGCCTGTGTGGTCGAGTGACCAGCTTCTCAACTCAAAGGTCCCGCGTTTGATTCCCGGCTGGGTTTGGGAATGTATCTATAACCAGAATAAGTCCTTATTGCCAATACAGTCTGGAAGTATGAATGTGAGTTTGATTAATGTTAAAAATGATTCAAATCAACGTTGAGAAACACTACAATCCAGCGAGTAATAACACTATCAGTTGTTTCTCACACGTGTTACTTGGGAAGACTAGGCTTGAAGTGCGGAGAGCGGTGCACGACGAATGGTCAGCTCTCCGCGGTAATAAGCTTAGACAAGTGAGGGTAACTTCCTGTCGCACATCTCGCCGCGAGGAGGTTAGTGTGGCTCGATTAAGAATTGGCCACTGCAATTTTTCGCATGGTTACCTATTTAAAAAAGACCTTGTCCCTCTATGTCCGCTATATGACAACCTTTTGACTGTCCGTCTGTATGTCTGTGAACATCATAACCTAAAAACGAAAAATATTGACTACCAAACTTGGTATTTAAATTCAGGTTGTTCCAAAGATGTGACACAAATATATTTAAGAAAATCCCCCAACTGAAACTCGCCTTCACTGAAAAATATTTCGAACGTGACAATCTCTAAAACAGCTCAAACGATTTTTTGAAATACCGTATGTTTAAGACATTTTCATGACAAATGAAACGCATATGTTGAATTTTCTGAAGTTCCCTTCATTTTGAATGAGTTTTGAGTAAACGGTAAACCATAAGAGAGAGAGAGACACAAAAAGGTATTGTAAGTCAAATAAGTTTTTTGTGCAGTTAACAATTTCCGAGATATTCCCTGTTTGCATTTTCAAATACTTATACAGGTTGACTGATAAATGTGTTTATAAACTTCCGGTTCCGATTCCTTAGATCAGAAGACGAAATAAAGGTTCATCTAAACATATGTCCTATAATCCTTCGTTTTCTCGTTATTAATCGCATTTTACACTCAACAATCTTGCACGTACAATCTCACAACTTCATTATTGCGCTCGTTCCTAGAAGACTGACCGGCTGGCGAAGTGTTGCCATGGAGACTTGATTACAGTTGTGTACAATCACATCCCAGTATTCTGCACACGTTTCGTTCAGCCATGGCAGGACACTCATTTCGTGAGCAGGCACACTTCTCTACTAGCTATAGTAAGTAGAGGAAGTATTGTATTCCACCCAAAAATTCGATGTCGAGATTTCACCGGAAATATGTTTTGAGGCCCCATAAATAAAAAAAGTGCATTTTTGGAAAAAGGTTTTCTAAGTGTCTGTGTCTGTAACAAACGACAAAATCAGTCCAGTTACTACTTTGCTATCACTTTATTTTTCTTCTAAACGTTTGTACAAAAACAGTTATCTTTTACTGCCGTTAAGACAGATGACAGTGTTTCGTGATATTATAACTCACAACTGTTCTCTTCTTGTAGCTTTGACTCGCTTCTTTCATTGTCTCTCTTTATTTTATCTATCCCTCAAACGCTAACTCCGGCAATACAATTACTCAACACTCGTAAAAACTTCCTCACTTCCATATATTGTATCTTTCACAGCTGTCTCACACTCACTGACACGCCCTCCGCAAGCTCTTATACCGGCGATAACGTAGCCAAATCTTTCTCGAATGCCTACGAACAAGCCGGCAGTCGGAAACTCTTCGAATGCCCTGGAAAACCCCTTGTGTTGTCGCCTGATTGTTGTTGCTCACGTGTTCGCTCACGGAGTGGTGTGGAGAAGTTGACCTTGAGCGCCTTGTTGCGCGCCGCACCAGTGGGGTGGGGGAAGTTGGTCCCGACCGTCGTTTATGTTGCCGCTGCCGTGGGCCGGCGTCATACTACTGCCCCCTCAGCGCTGCTCGCCCCAACCAGCACCGTTACAGTTGGTCAGACGAGCTTGATGTGCCAATATTGCCTTAACTCGGAGCAACCTCCTGATGCGGTAGACTTTGTCATCGAATCTCTTTCCAGATGGCATCACCCTTGGCAACGTTGTTGGGTAGCGTCCCTTAGTCTGGTTAGGGTGATGTCTGCCTCCTGCTTGAAACCTCTGTGCCAACCTCGCAGAAGGATTTCCATATTCTTCGAATTTCCTGTTTCTCTATTTCGTTACATTAATCATTTCATTTCACCCTTCATCCCGTTGGGTTTCTTTCAGGGTTGGAAGCGTCGGCGAGCGTCGCGGCAGCAGCACAGCAGGGGAAACAAATACGCTCTGGAAACTTCGTCCCTCGGGTTGGAAGGTGAGCCCCCCGTGGGATGGTACAAGCCCGAAGGGGGGGGGGGAGTTAAGCCAGCCTTTGCCGGGGTGCTTCTAACTGGGAAAATGTGGGATCTTGCCGTAGCCGCCCTTAGGATCCATCCTCTTGAGGGGTCCCCATAGGGACATAGACACAGAAGATGTCCTTTCGGTCGAGGTGCCCAGTCGCTCTCCGCAAGTTGTCATAGAGTCAACTATCTGTCATTTCCTGTCAAGTTGTTTATCAGCCATTCTTCCTCTAAAGCCAGCGCTTATCTGGACGTTATAAGCATGCTTGCCCAACGAAAATGGTTTAAGTAGGAGCTTCCGTGTGTTACTTGGCAGGTCTCCATCTATTGACCTCAATTACCAGATAAATACCCATCGAACATTCATTTCTATGTACCAAACTTCTATCTGAATACGTCATCTCGCAACTAAAGCTATTTATCAAGGAGTTAAAAGTTGATCGAGTGGTCAGCGTTCTATCTTTCAGCCCAGAGGTCCCAAGTTTGATTCCCAGTTGTGATTGTGAATTTTTCTTTAACCTAGAATAATTCCCTAGCCACTACGAATGTGGGAGTGCATATCAATGTGTTTAATGCTCAGAATGACAAACACCAACGTTAAGAAATACTACAGTTTAGTGAGTAATAACACTATCAGTTATTTCTCAAGTCAACTGACTCCAATATGACCAAACAAGTTAGAGAAGATATACAAATGAAACAACAAAGTATGTCACGTCTATTAAGACAGGTTTATTTCTGTTGCAGGTTTTAGATGAAAACTGTGATATACTGCAGGCAGCGATCACACGATACTATCGTATAATAGAACAGACTGTGAAGAGACAACAAGGTTATGTTACTGTTAGTCAACAGAAGTCCTGGAAGAAAGACCCTGGCTTCAAGGCATACCTCGATGCTCTGGAGATTCGACTCATGGCTCCATGTGAAAAATATCCGTATCTGAACATGGACGAGCATTGTAAGTATCCCTTGTACCTAAAGTGGGTACTGTGTTACTACACCCAAAAATACAGTAAGAAATATCACTGGAAATAAACATTTTGAAATCTCTTAAACCAAAACCGAAAAACATTTTAAGAAAAAAAAAACACGTAACTCAAAAACGAAATGGTGGGTAAAAAAATCTTGTATTTCAGTTCAACTGTCAAGAATGTAATATGAAACTACAACTAAATCCTGCACATAGCCACTTGCCCTTTATATGGAGTCGTTATTTCCTATTCTCTGAAAAACGGCTCTAACGATTCTGATTAAAATAACATCCTACTTAACAAATATACATAAAATATAATACATATCATTAATTTTCTGGAAACACTCTGTGTAGCCCACTCCAAAGGATAAGAATTTGTTTAATTTTGTAAAGCTGGTTAAGCTTAAGAGATAGACAAAAAACGCACCACGCAAAAAAGTAGATGTGTTTAAAACACGCACTTTAGTTGTAACTTTTTGTGCTATTAACTATTTCTGAGATATTTGTTGTTATTGGTTGGAGTTGTTCAGTTTTGTAATTTTACATACTCTATTATCTACCTGTAATAATTAGGAAAGTATTGTATTCCACCTAAAAATTCGATGTCGAGATTTCACCGGAAATATAAGTTTTGAGGCCCCCTGAATAAAAAAAAAAAACATTTTTAGAAAAAGGTCCGTGTGTGTGCCTGTGTGTGTGTGTGTCAGTCTGTGGACAGCATAGCTCAAAAACGAAAAGTCGGTTAGAAACCAAAGTTGGTATTTAAGTTTAATGTCTTCCAAGGATGCGACACGAAGATTTTGAAGAAAATAGCCCCAACCTAAACTACCCTTTACATGGAAAATTTTTCGGAAATTTTGATTTTCTCAAACATAGCTATAACGACTCTCATTACATTATAATATGTTTAAGATATTTTCATGACAAATGAAGTGCGTTATGTCGAATTTTCTGGGTATAGTCTCTGAGGCCATCTTCTTTCTGGATGATTTTTTATAACTGATAAATCGTAAGAAACAGAGAAAATCTTACTAAATAAAAGTGTACGTTTCATTAAAATACACGAGTAATGTGCAATAATTTGTTTAGTTAACCATTTCAGAGATATTCCTTATCATTGGTTTGACTATTCGTACTTTTCTCGAATGGGAAGTGATTTGTGGTGCTGTCCTAGAAGTGCTGACTAATGTTGTCCGGACTGTTTGGAGTTTCTCCTTTGTCAATTGGTAGTTGTTATTAATGAGTGTTCTTATGTAAGACTACTTGCACTTATCTGTTTGATTAGGACGGACGAGATACGGTATCTAGCAGCGAAAATACTCTACAGATAGAAGACCCTTTTTACTGATGACAGACAGACACAAATCTTAACGACTGGAGCAGCGATGTCTACAACACCACATGTGTCTCTTGAAATATCGCTGCAGCAAACTCTCGAGGTACACAAAGGGCATCTAGTAGAATGCACTGTTCGGGTGCATCTCTCGTTATTGGCGATACGGGACTAGAGGCGTGGCTCTGTAATGAGGACAAAAAAAGGTGGGGGAAGGGTAAAATAAAAGCTTTAATTTTGCCCTTAGAATCACACAAACTTGTAAAACTTTACCGTGAACATAATGCAATACTATATTGAAAAATAAAATCTGATGTGTTGCACTCACATGACTTTCTCTACTCTTGTACTAACCATTCTTACAAACTCTTATTCCTGTATCTTCTTCGTGTTAGTTGAGATAAACATTTGTACAAATTATCTTATTGCTTATTTCCTTGTAGCTACAAGGGGAATATGGAAATACAGTAGGCTTTGAACGATGGTAAAATCTTTTAAAGCTTTGAGATTCCGTTCTCTTAGCACGGCTAACATATAAAAATGAATAACGATGTTCCATTTGACGAAAGTTTTCTATAACTCATACAAATAACAAGGAATATTTACTAAATGGTTCACTCTACAAAAAATTTGTCAAGACACAAATTGTGTATTTTAGCAAGATCTACATTTTTTTGTATAGTAAGATTTGGTCTATCTCTTACGGTTTACCAGTTATGTAAAAGTCATCCAAAGTAAACAGGACTACACGGCTATAGCTACAAAATTCAAAATATACACTTCATTAGCTTTAAAAATATCTCAAAGATATGACGTTTCAATTAAACTCGTTAGTCATTTTCAAGAAAATCAAAATTTTCGAAAAATTTTCCACGTAAAGGATAGTGGAAGTATCTTCTTCAAAATCTTCATGTCGCATCCTTGGAAGACATTAAACTTAAATACCAACTTTGGTTTTTAACTGACTTTTCGTTTTTGAGTTATGTACCTAACACAGCCAGAGCCAAATCGTGCCTTAATGACCGTCTGATCGTAACTTCCAGTGCTCTTGTGGGACCGGAAAGCTACGGAAATATGTAGCATATGATACCGTCTTTCGTTAAATAAGACCTTCCTTATTTGTTTCTATATTTATATACCACGGTCTTTTAAGCAAGCAATACGAAATAAAACTAAACAACTCATTGATTAAAAAATGCTCGGTCGCCTCAAATTTAATATTATGAAAGGAAAAGTTACAAAAAAGAAACAAAATATTCAGTTATTGTTGTATAAGATGTGAGTCATATTTGAAAGGTCTGTGCCTAACGAGATAGACTACGGCGCGAATCGGAGTTAAACTGAGATTTTATCATTAATAAGAACAATGAAAATAACGTTAAAATGTCCACTTTCTTCCCCAAGTTGACATTCATCAACTTGTTCTGCAGTGTTCGGATTGTCTCTTAACCTAACCTCTAACCTAACCTTAGCCCATGCTTGAACAGCAGTCAGCTATTAGCGATATACCTAATGTGAGTTTGAACTTACTGCCCTGCACCAACTGTACCCAAGTATAAGATGCTTCCCAGTACATCAGATGAATCATTCGTCTGCACTTCTTCACCTTTGGTGAAACAAAATACTTTCATTTTCGTTTGAATCGCACATTTTAAACATACGTACGTCGGAACAGTATTCAACTGTTGTTTTGACCACAAACGCTACAAATGATACAGTTTTCTTTTGTTCCAGAACTTCAGATATTCAAACATAGAGCCGTAACAGTATTGAACAGAATACTGCGATTTGCCTGTTGACAGTGACACCAACTTAAATATTACCTATATTTCATACAAACTTTGAGTTCATCTGATTTTACGGGATAGAGGTAAACAAACCGGGACACAAAATACAGGAAGTGCCTGCAAGGAAACAAGCAGAACTTCATCGGACTTTACCATGACAATGCGCCGCTTCAAGTCGTGCAGTTTTTGTCTAAATTCAACATTACCTGTATGCCGCATCCCTCTTACAGCCCCAATCTTGTACTCTTTTAGTGTGGAACGAGAAGATTATTTCAATTAATCAGAAATGTATTTGAAAATTTTCTAAATGGGTGGCAAGTACCACATGAGTAAAAAAAATCTGAAGTGTTGCACTCACATGACTTTCTCTACTCTTGTACTAACCATTCTTACAAACTCTTATTCCTATATCTTCTTCGTGTTAGTTGAGATAAACATTTGTACAAATTATCTTATTGCTTATTTCCTTGTAGGTACAAGGGGAATGTGGGAATACAGGAGGCTTTGCGCAATAGTAAAATCTTTTTAAATCTTTCAAATTGTGCTCTCTTTCCACGACTAACATATAAAAATTAATCCCGCATTGCACATAAGTTGTGTGTTTTAGCAAGATCTACATTTTTTGCATAGTACAATTTTGTCTATTTCTTACGGTTTACCAGTTATGCAAGAGTCGTCCAGAGTAAACAGAACTACACGGCTATAGCCACAAAATTCAAAATATACACTTCATTTGCTCTAAAAATATTTCAAAGATTTGATATTTTAATCAAACTCGTTAGAGCCATTTTCAAGAAAATCAAAATTTTCGAAAATTTTCCATTTAAAGGGTAATTTAGGGTGGAGGAATTTTCTTCAAAATCTACGTATCGCATCCTTAAGACATTAAACATAAATGCCAACGTTGGTTCTTAAACGACTTTTCGTTTTTGAGTTATGCTGCCCAGAGACTGATAAACTGACAAAAACACACATACACACTCACACACACTCACACACCTTTTAAAAGATTGTAATTTTTTTTTTTTTTTTTTTTTTTTAATTTAGGAGGCCTCAAAGCCTATATTTCCGCTGAAATCTCGACATCGAATTTTGGGTGGAATACAATGCTTCCTCTACTCACTATACGCAGTAGAGAAAGCAAAAACGAATAAAACAGTTATCTTCAAAAAGGGCAAGGAAGATAACTCAAAATTATAGGAGTATTACAGTTTTAAACATTTTAGTCGTTTTTATGGAAGAATACTCATATATTTTAGAAGAACGAATACAGCATGGAAAAGATGGGGAACAAGCAGGTTTCCCAGCATGAAGATCCATAATTGATCATGATCATCAACAATAGAAGAAACAAAAGTACTTTGCCAACAGATTCATTTTATGTTAATTGATTTGGGAAAAGCCTATGATAGCATTCTATGAAACAGTTATGGGAAAGTTTAAAAGAACGAAAGATTAATAATATACCATTATAATGACAATGCGGAATTTGTATATTATTATTATTATTATTATTATTATTATTATTATTATTATTATTATTATTATTATTATTATTATTATTATTATTGTTGTTGTTATGACAGAATTGTGTCCCAGAGTTCTTTTTCATGCTACTAAATCTAGTGTTGTTTTTAAGCACACTTAAAAACCATCGGTCTGGACCGGATTTGAACCCGCGACCTTGGGATCAGTAGGCTAGCGTTTAACCGACTGAGCCACCCAGACCGACGTATAATTTGTAAGCAATGAATATAATGATGATGGTGATGGTATACAAATATATAAGCATAGTTTAGGTGTAAGATAACTGAAACCAAATGCTTTGTTCTTGGAACCGTATTATGTGCATAATCCACTGAGTTTACAAAGCTATACCTACAATCTTGAAAAAACTATAGTCTAATCAAGAGTAAATATAACGATTTTTTAAGCTAAATCTCATTGTAAAGTTGCATCACGTGATGAAGAAACCTTTCGCGTTAGTCAAATTCATGCTTTGCTTTGGAAAACTGAAAATATTCAGTTTCTTTCCTTTCGCCTCCCCTTAAAATTACTTATGCATAATGTTGCTACAAGGGGTGATTTTTACAAGGTGTTTAGATCTAGAATGTCTTACTAATACAAACATCTGTTAAACGATGGATCACTAAGCACAGAAGATCGCCTTTCGGTCGAGGTGCTAAGTCCTCCACAAGTTGTCATAGTCATACAGTGTTTATCATTCAATAATAGGTAAGACCTTAATAATAGAGCATTGTTGTTGAAGATGAACTGCGCATAGACAGCCCAGCACTGCCAGGAGCAGCAATACTCACCAGTCAAACAATATGGGGCATCCTGCGAGGACTGGAGACATTTTCTCAACTCCTTCACCTGGATCCAGATGGAGCAGTGGTAAGTCTCTCTTTAGACATATCAATAGTTATTCACTGTTGTACCTGAACACATTCCTAAACCTCACACACTGTTCGTACGGACGCGTGGCCGGTTTCAAGGGACATTCTTGGCACCGAGAAGCATGCTCTTGACCGATAAGTATATTAACAGCCACTTTTAACTCGTATTACACATGAAATTTGTGTTTTTGTTGTTGTTGCTTTTTTGTTGTTTTTTAAAGTTGTTTTATTGCAATATCTTCATTATATTTTTAGTTATAGGCTGTTGAATTTGACATTCCTAAAGCGGATGTGGCGGTCTAAATGCCACTTTACTGTGCACTTTAATTATTATCATTTTTCAACGTGATACAAGTTTAAAATGTGTCTCCTAAAGTACTGAAAGGTTCAGTGTGTGTATGCCAGATGGCATAATGTGGCAACTTAAAAACTAGAATGTGTAGACCATGCTCATAAAATAATGGGAAGTTTTAGAGCTGCAGTGGAGGAAATTGCCCCAGGTACACTCGATTCTTATACGCAGTTTCCCGATAGTTACATTTTTATATCTTTATAAAATGCACCGTTCCTAGTGACTATTGGATAGAAGTGCAGAAATTTGTTGTGGTTATTATTAGATATGCAATTTTTGAAACTGAACATAAAACATTACTCATTCTGCTAAATACTGCATGTAAAAAATTCGAAACTTAAAAGCTGAATTAAAAAAAAACTGATATGTTGCACTCACATGACTTTGTACAAATTATCTTATTGCTTATTTCCTTGTAGGTACAAGGGGAATATTAGAATACAGTAGACTTTGTGCGATAGTCAAATCTTTTAAAGCTTTGAGATTCTGTTCCCTTTACACACTTAACATATACGAAAAAGAACAACGATGTTCCATTTCACGGAAGTTCTAAGTTTTCCGAAACTCACACACATAACTAGGAATATCTCCGAAATGGTTCACCCTACAAGAAAATTTATTGAGACATAAATTGTGTATTTTAGCAAGATCTACATTTATTGTATAGTATGATTTGGTCTATCTCTAACGGTTTACCAGTTATGCAAAAGTCGTCCAGAGTAAATACGACTACAGGGGCTATAGCCAGGAAATTCAAGATATACATTTCATTTGTCACACAAATGTGTTAAACATATGACATTTTAATCAAAATCGTTAGAGCCATTTTCAAGAAAATCAAAATTTTTAAAAATTTGTCCATGTAAAGGGTAGTTTAGGGTGGGGCAATTTTATTCAAAATCTTCGTGTCCCATCATTGAAAGATATTTAACTTAAATACCAACTTTGGTTTTTAACCAACTTTTCGTTTTGGGGTTATGCTGTCCACAGACACACACGCACACACACGCGCGCGCGCCCGCGAACGGACCTTTTTCTAAAAATGCTTTTTTTTTATTAAGGGGGTCTCAAAGCATGTATTTCCGATGAAATATCCACATCGAATTTTTGGGTGGAATACAGCACTTCCTTCTACTTACCAGTGGAGAAAGTAAAAATAATTGAAGCACAAGATGCAAATAATATAGGTTGAGATTACTAAGCATGTACATGAGGTAGTTCATATAAGTGTTGATGTTATTATGAGTTTCCATTATCTTTTTAATGAATAAAACTTCTTGTAAAACAACTTGATTAGCTATAAGACACTCAAAATTATACAGTACTTAATTGTGATAATAAACACAACAACAAAAATCTGCATGTCTAATTCTGGCACCTAGAATCTACACCAGCACATAGTATCCAATAATTTTATTTGTATTCAATTTATTTTCAGTTTGATACATATGAGTAGGATGGCCCAGACGGTAACGTCTGTGGCCCGCATTCGGGAGGTCGCGGGTTCGATTGGCAAGCCTTGTGCTCCGTCGCTCAGTGCGACACCGGACCGGCGGTGTGATGGCTGTTTGGTGGGGCCTGGTGCCGGGATAAAGATATCTCAGCACTTGTTAGGGACTTCCGCGCGTCTCTGTGGCCTGTGTAGCTGTGACCCTGTGTGTGTGGCACCCCTTCGGGTCGCTCACTTCATCCTTACCTCCTAGGACCTAGGAGGTGGTAGCCACAATAGATCTATGTAGGTCGACTGAGCGAAGTGTCCCCTCTGTGTTTCAACCCTTTACCTTTTTACCCTTTTACATTTGCAGATTAAATAACTACTAGATTAGGAAAACAAACAAAAAACAATTAAATTTAGATAATCATTGTTCACTTACATCAAGTTATAGTAATTCTTGAAATCAAACTTGAGCCTCGCTTCTTCTTGCTGCACATTGAAGTCCACTATTCTCTTCTCCTGTTCACTCTAGATATTCCTTCTTCTCGTGGTTCCATTTCTTGTCCGACTTCTGGCGATCTCACTTCTTCATGTTGAACACAGTCGAAGGATGGATGGATCTACTTCATCTTCGAGGTATCGTTTCTTCAGGTTCAAGTCTTATTTCCTCTACTTCTCCATAAATGCAGTAGAAACCGAGAAGTCTTCGTTTGGTCTCACTATATCCCAGACTCTTTCTCCTGCCAACGATTGTCTGCCATCTTGTAATGACGTGCTATATTTTGAACATTGAAATATCACGTGCTCTGGCGTATCTGTGATGTTACAGATCTCACAATAATCCATACTTTTGCTTTCTATCTTTTTGAAGTAAGTAATAATAAGCACACAAAATGTCTAACAAGCTGGATATATCTACCCAAAGATATGATTTTTTCTGTCTACGGAGGAAAAAATACATTTTGCAAATTAACGCCATCTTAAACGAGAGCATAGATTTTTCAAGCAGAAGACTAACGATGGAAATGATATCCTTGTGCTGCCATCTCTGACACGTTGTAACAAAGTTTACATTAACTCATTAAATAAAGACACGCTTTGTCTGTAAAACAAACGAAACGCGAGTCAGTAGAAGCGATTATCAGCATTATACAGCACTAAGCTGTAGAAATTAACTTTATTCATATTATTACGTGGTTACCGAGCGAGATGGTGGGTTCGATTCCTGTGACCTACCTTCCTGACCCGTGGGTTTTTTTCGGTGGTTTCCCGGAGTCGCTGGGAAAGATAATTACCTCCCCCGAATTTCATGTCCTTTCCCTTCGTTTCATTAACAATTTCATTCATCGTTCATCCCGTTGGTTCTTTCGGAGTCGCAAGTGTCAGCGAAGGTATTAGGTGCAGCTTGGCAGGGATGATATGCGTACAGAAACTCTCTGAATCCTGCATTATCCGTGGGATCCGGGTGGAAAAAGTGGCGGCATCTGGGGGCGTTGGACCCCGCCCCGAGGTTCCCCTGATTTGGCCCCGGCAGACCTGAAGACTTGAAGTTTCAAACGGCATTGTACCGTTAGTCTGGATCTGGCCGTCCTATGTCTCCTCTCACCTCATCCTTCCTCCTGGGGGTGTCTCCTTGGTGGCACAGATACAGCTTCAGTGCCGAACCCCCTTCGTACCCCTCCTATTCCTCCTGTCACGTGGTTGCAATCCCTGAAAGTGTTATCTTATGGGATTTTAATATTAGCAAGGTTTGCGAAATTCCTCATTTGTATTCAAGTTTTCTCTCAGTATTCTTCGGAGTTCGTTCTATAGTTTTCGTATTTTTTCCTCTTTAAAAATAAGACGGTTTAAATTCGATATATTGTCAAGAATAGATCACGTTTCTCTAAGTCTCTTCACGTAATTACGAGATGGACGAACAGCATCTGTCTATAAATCGCCGCCTCTGTCTGTCTGTCTGTCTGTCTGTCTGTGTGTCTGTCTGTGTCTGTCTGTCACGGAGGGGATTCCGGCACGCCAACCGTTGTTGTAGTGTTTAATGCCTGCTTTTACTACATACGGCACTGCAGCCGGTGACACTGATGATAGATGGAATGAAGATGGAGCACCGGTGGAATGAGGTGGAGGGGGAAACCGGAGAACCCGGAGGAAACCTGCCCCAGCGCCGCTTCGTCCTCCACAAATCCCACATGCGGTGCCTGGGATCGAACCCGGGCCACTTTGGTGAGAAGCCCTATTGTGCTCAGACCCGGGCATCACAGGCGAATCCCTAACAGATGCAAACAGTTCTGCAGCTCGAAAGAGTTGTAGTTCGCCACAGAGAGCCCACCACCAGTCAGGTCCGGTTGATCAATCAGTACCCCTAGAAGGGGTAGCGACCGCAACGCCTCCCCTCAGCCGAACACCGTAGCGCAGTCCACCGGCGATCCCGCTGACTTTTACATCTGGAAAGACCGGATAGAGAGAATAAAATGAAAGGAAGTAAAACGGAGGATATAAGGTCCTAGCATTCGTTTGAGTAACCCGGGAAAACCCCGAAAAAATCCAAGGTCAGAAGGTCGTCCGTGAGAGTCGAACCTGCGACCTCCCGAATGGAGATCACAGAGATTATCGTCAGTAATCGCCGCCTCACTTCCCCACAACAATTTGTTGTCATATGGTGTGACAAGTCCTGTTACTTTTTGTCACTTTATTTCCCTTGAAAGTGAATCACAATTCACAACTCGTGACCTTGCAGCGCACAACTGTTTTGTCGTAACCTTGATACAAACACAGTACACAACTCACTCTGACAACTCTATTCACTCACTTAAAACCAACTCTCACTAAAACTGACTTCTTTGTCCATGCCGACTAGCTTAGATAGCCGAGAATTAGGTACCGGCGTTTTCTCTGGAAATGAATGTTTCGCGAAGTTTTTCATAAGAATCCGGCACTAGAACTGTATGGAAACAGCATCCTTTGATGTGCGGCTGCATCACAATAGATAAAGATTCTGTGCACTAAGTATATGGACTTTTTGATACTAATGCCGGGAGTACAATGAACTTCACTTAAAGTGATTTAACGCAACGGGATGTAACGTTAAGTAAGAAACATCCCTAAAATACAAAGATCTATTAGGATACACTTAATATAAAAGGAGTAATTCTGATTGGTTATTTTTCTACTCACGAATATTCAAAGTAGTTCTCTGTTTCTAACCAGAGGATGTTTTTCCAAAAGTGAAAAGAAACAGAATATGAAAATGCAGAGTAAGAAACATTTTAAATGGCGAATACAGTATGGAGTAGGCCATAACCTTCTTTTGGAGCAAAACAAAAGAAACAGTAAAATATTGATACAAACAGTTGCATAGAGAAGCAGAATGTATTACTGCATGGCATTACTTCTCGCCGATTGGTTCTAATTAGTCAAATGGCATCTAAACTTGATGTAACGTGAAAGAAAAGTGTGGTATTTACATTTGCTCACATTAAGTCACATAAGCTCAGCGTAAACACTGTAACGGTGTAACACTGGTTTTGCAATGCATCAACCTCTGCATAGCACAGACTTCCCATCAAAATATTAGGCAGTGCACAGATAGAGAGGTAAGTGGAGAGGGAACAGAACCTGTTAGAACAGTGCAGTTTGGGGCAAACAATTCCCCTTATGGCCATGCATCCAAATGAAGACTCTATCAACCATTTAAAATATTATTCAGATGGTATGAATTTTGTGTAATTAAGATTAAAACTCAAGTGCTTAATATTTATACGACATTCAGAATCAACATTTAGTTTCACTGCAAATATCCTAAACTCATTTCAGTCTTAGACACCTTTGAGACCCTCTGAACTTCTTGTCAGACTTGCAGAGGTCTTGAAGGATGATAAACAAGTGGTGAAAAATGTTTTAGAATATTTAGGAATGATAAATATGAATCTAAAGATTTAAAATTTTAGATATTGAGCTTTCTTTCCTTTTGGATCCATTTATTACTTCATTTTAATTTAGGCTTTTACCTCATATTGGTATATTTATCTATACTTTTATTAGTATTTTTATTTTATATTGAAATTGATCTCTGGCTTCTGCCATGATCCATTGTATAAGGTCGCTGATGACCAGGTAGTTGAGTATCCTTAAACCTACATCACTTAGTCTCAAAGAAAGAAATAATCCTTTACTTCCATTTATTTAAAACGTATGTGGTACTTCATGATTTAGGATTTCTGCAAAAAACAAGGCTGTTTATTGGAGATTTCAAGTGTCCAAAACAATTGACAGCTGCCTTTTCTACTTGTAAACAAATGGACCATGGCTTTACTCCCCATCTGAAAAATGTGTACAATATTTTGTTACGTATTTAAAGTAGGGAAAGTATTGTATTCCACCAAAAAATTTGATGTCGATATTTCAACGGAAATGCATTTGAGGCTCCTAAATGCAACTTTGTATTTAAGTTCAGTATGTTCCAAACAAGGAAATGTCAAAGCCATCACAGAGCCACCAGCTCTTAAAAGATTTGACTATCGCTTAAGCCTAGTGTATTTCTTTATTCCCCTTGTAGCTACAACAAAATATACAATAAAACAATTTCTACAAATGTTTGTTTAGGTTAACATGAAGTATATAAAAGAATAGGTGATTCTACAAGTAATAATTTTGTATAAGAGTAGAGAAAGTCATGTGAATGCGACATATAACATTTGTTTATGGGTGCTCCTTAACTGCCATGATTCTCAGTGTCACATTCTACCTATATATTGGGTGTGTAAGACCTCTTAAGTTGCTCAGAGCCCTCTTTATCAGGTTTGAGCTTCTTTTACGAGAATGTACCCTAAATAGATGACATGGGACCTGGATAATATTTTTTCTGGGGTTTTCCCTTGTACTGAAAAGATGAATGTCAAGTAACTCTAAGGTTTAAGGACCCAGTGCTCATTTGACCATTATTTCATCATTTCACCTAACCGGTAAAAGGAGGCTAAACCTTAAAATATGCAATCTGTTCTGCTAGAGCTGAATAAAGGAGCTGATAATTTATGTAGAATTTATGTAACCCTCACGTTACCAAGGGGAGAGGTTACTTTATGCCCACCTTCTGTAAGTTTTCAAATTTTCTCTCTTAAAATTTTTTTAATTAAGGCATGCAGTTAATATTTATTGTCAATAGCTGTTTCTACTACTGAATTGTGTATTTGTTTCACATTTTTCATTGTTGGTCTTTTTGAGGAACAATGAAATGTCAAGGTGGTCATAAACTACTGTCCCGTCGGTATAACGTGATTCATATAAAAAAGGTAAAAAGGAAAAGTTAAACAATGTAAAATATCACCTGAGAATATATAATACCCATTTTTAAAATAAACTGGTTTTGAAAATTGTTCAGATATTTTGTTGCTAGTGGTGGTCACAAAATACCCCCCCCCCCCCATTAATAATCTAGGTTATGGAATAAGGCTTAGTAATGCTAGGGTTAAAGGTCTTTATGGTTCAAAATTAAAGGGAGGACACATATCCTTAAGCCCTTTAATACCTCTGCTGGATATAATCTCCCTTTTAAGAGGATATCAAAGGAACATACAACAGTAAAGTTATGGCTAGTTCACAACCACCTGGTAACGGTAACCAGAACGGAAATAAGAACAGGAAGCAAGACAGGACTCAATATTTTGGTTCACCGCAGCATGGTAACGACAACAGGAAGTATATTATCAATCAGCTTATCGATAGAAAGTGGAAGTCTATATTGCACTTTGGGAATTCACTTGTTACTAACTGGCCAATGATATTATTCATAATTTGTGACTAGAGAGAGCTCTAGTGACTGTTTCATAGCACGGTCGCCTTGAATAATTTCCACAGCAAAAGGTCTACTATGTGCAATATGAAGCTAACATGCCGTATCCGGTAACGGGAACGGAAAATTGAATTCCCGTTTGAATACATGTATTTTAACATTCTCATGCTGGTTATGGTTGGCGATTGGTTGTGAATCAATATGACGGTTGTTTTGGATGACAAAGGCAAACATTGCAATAAAAAGATAATTAAAATGAAGTAATGTGATGTAACTGTGTTCTCTGCACTGTATTTTATGACTACTATCATTTCAGCTAAGAGTAAACAGCTCTTCTATAATGGATTTTCCACGTTACTCCCATCGTGGTCTGCTACTGGACACTTCGCGCCATTTCTTTCCTGTGCCAGTCATCTTACAAACTCTCGATGGAATGGAAGCAAACAAACTGAATGTGTTCCACTGGCACATTGTGGACGATCCCAGCTTTCCTTATCAGAGTGCAGCATTTCCTGAGCTCAGGTACAATCAACCATTTCGCTACTGCATGCACTACTCTCCATAGGTTTGGAAACACCAAGTGATTGTGGAGAATAGAAATGCATTTTATTGTTTTCTAAATGTTCATTAAGTCCAAAAAATACATTGGTAAATGAAATTGTTAAATTTTAGAGTCCTTAAAATAGCCACCATTTGCTTTAATTACCACCTTGCATACTGTCAGCAAGTGATGGGTCAATTTTACCAGTTTCAGATGCTCCAGGACCTTCCACATTTGTGTCCCCTCATGATTCCCTCTTTTTAGATCCTCCTGTCCAACTCATCCCATTGTAGCTTGTTTCAGGGGACTGGGAAGGCTATTCCATGTTTTTTTAAAATGTTCTTCTCCTCTATAGACTTCTCATAGTTCTTAAACAAGCGGGTGTATTTCTGCATTGTTGTGTTGCTGCAAGGCAAACTCTTTCCCAAACCAAATGTTGTGGCATGTTGCTGGAGAAGTCCATGATAATTACACTACTTTCACTAAATTTCCAACTCATTCCTAAACTGGCTTTCATCTCCCTTTCTATATCGTGAGTTTGAGTCCCAGTCAAATGTGCGTGTGGTAAACAATGGGAAGGGCTCTGAAACATCTGACTATCACTATTCTCTTTCTATCTATAACAGAACATGTAATATACTATTTGCCAATCGGAAGAAGGCAAGCTGGAGGAGTGTTGTATATAAACATTCCTATTATATTTATGCATACTAGTGACTCAGTGTTGCCAATTAGCGTTGGCCAGTCACTAAATCAAAATAACCGCTATAATTAATTGAAAAGTATTAGTATAATATTTAATAGTTTTAAAATAAAATTTCACTTCTGTAATCTGAAGAAAGATAGCTCATCTTGCAGCTGCTTGTCAAGCATCTCCACGACAAATGACATTGAAGGTTGAATAGGAGCACTTAGTTTTGACAATGTTCAACTTGGAAGTCTTTCCACTTCCATATTGCAATGTGGAAGAGAGGGAATTGCAATTACCAAATCTATCTCTTCTTTTAGCGGATTTGAAACCGCCGCACATTTGTAACAATTTACTTGTAGTATCCATAATTCTGCTATACTGGAAATGTTTTGGTGTTTTGTAATACAAGAGTTACGTTACTGATTCTCTATTTCACTATTTACAAAGGAATTCAACTGCAATAGTGCTAAGGAAAATAATTGTTACAGTATATTTATTTTATTTTATATTTAAAACACTAATTATTCCTCAGATAGTACATGTATCAAGCCACAAAAGTGAATCTTCCAGAACTGTCCCTAAATGTTACCAAAATTGTCAGGAAAGGCACATCACATCTTTGAAAATTGTCACTATATGACTTCAAAAGACTCTAGATCTAGTGACAAGTTCTAAGTTCAATTTATTTCATCCATGAAAACATCTGCATGTTGTAGATTCGTCAATGCAATAATTACTTACAAATACTATACTTACATACACATTATTTACACATACAATTTATTTACAATTCTTCATCTAAGCCCCATGCTTGAATTCCTCTAGACTATAAAAGACATTTTCTACTAGATACTTCTTTATTGCTCTCAACTTTATATCTGCATTTTTTATAAATTTAATTTTTTCCGGTAGCTTATTATAAAGTAGTTTACCCATATTTTTTGTACAGCGTCTGCTTAATGTACCCCTAAGTACTGTTCTGTAATAATCATTATTTCTTAGATTGCAGTAGTGAATATAGTCATTTTTTGGATCATTTTCTTGTAAGATATGTTTTATCTTACATACAAAATTCTTATACATTGTGCTACATATGTCTCTTCTATTTACGTTACCAATCAATCTAATTCTTCTTTTTTTTTTTTTGTATAGATTTAAAGAGCTGTTCCACTTCTGTTGTGATATTTTCGCACAATATTATTACATATTTTAAGTGTCAGTAAACAAAAGCATGGTATACCTGTTTTAGTGTTTCATCATCCATGGTTTTGCTCACCTGCCTCATTATATACAAGCCAGTATTTATCTTCTTCTTTATGTGGGTTATATATGGTTTCCAATTTAACTGCTTATCTATTACAATGCCTAGAAAATTTGTGTACTGAATCTCTGGTATTTTTCTTTGTCTATTTCCAGTTGTATACTATTTAAACTACATTTTTTTAGTTCAAAATTTATCAAGGCCCCCTTTTTACTAATTAAAATCATGAATATTAAAATTAGAAGCACTATTAACAGTGAAGTATTTTTCATATTTGAGGTCATTTTGAGTTACCTTTTTACACTCACCTTCGCTTAAATTGTTTTAAAAACAGGAAACATTTTCAAGACTGTTCAGTCTCATCATCAGCCGCTCGGTTACTGACGCTATCCTCTTGTTCCCCCTCTCTGCTGCCATCATCCTGCTGCCCTTGCAACCCAGTTTCACACCAACTAGCAGCATTTAGAAGCTTAATTCATTGATTATATAATGTCCCTTTAAGTAAAGAGGAATTTCTGAAAGAGCAACATCATATGCAAGAAACAGCAGTACTAAATGGATTCAACCCAGCCACCATTAGGAACATGTCAAAAAATGCAGAAAAGCTCAAGATAATTTCACAAACCACTACGTTAACACCACTCACAAATAACAACTGGTAATCTAGAAAATTCAAAAACAACAATAAAGTGATTAACTTTGAAATCCCAGCTTTAAATGAAGTGTTAAAGCTCTGCACCCCTAACACCAGATGGCAGCAGGACGATAGTAGCAGAGAGGAGGAACAAGAAGACAGCATCAGTCACCCAACGGCTAATGATGGGACCCAACGATCTTGAAAACAATTTAAGTGAAAGTGACTCAAAATGACCTCAAACATCTAAAATAATGTTTAAATTTATATAATAATGTTTTATTTTTTCCATTAGCTGATCTGCTTTTAAATCTACCTTGGCAGTTGACTTACCCTTAATTACTATTGTCATATCATCTGCATATCCTATTGTTACATTTCCACTTCTTTCTACTAATTCAAAAATATTGTTAATATAGGTATATTAAAAACAAAAATGGACCTAGTTTTGAGCCTTGCTGTACACCTTGCTGAATAGTTTGGAAATTTGATTTAATATTTTCTGCAACACCTGCACTATTTCTACGATTTATTTCGATGCACTGCATTCTGTTTTTTTTAGATATGAACTTAACCATTTTTGTGCAATCCCCGAACTCCATAATTTTCTAATTTGCCTAACAATATGTCTATATTCACACAGTCAAATGCCTTTAATAAGCCCAAAAAAGATAGCTATTACTTTTTCCTGTTTATTTAATTCTTCAACTATATAATTATTAACCTTGCTTGTTGCATTAATTGTTGATTTATTCTTTTGGAACCCAAATTGCCATTCAGATATTATGTTCAGTTTAGTGCAATAATTTTCTAATGATTTAAAAATATGCCTTCCATTATTTTTGAAATTGTTGAACATAATGTAATTGTAATTATTATTTATTTATGCCAACAAGCTCATCTTTAATTATGTAATTGGCCTATAATTTTCAATATTCATCTTGCTTCCTTCTTGTTTAAATAATGGCATTACAATTACTTTCTTTAAATATCTGGAAATGTCCCTTGCATTAATGATGTGTCTGTAATATGCATTAGCCCTTTAACATTTTCAATTTAAAATTGGTGACACTGTCACATACACACATTTTGTACTATACATGAACTGATTAACAGTTCAAGTCCCCCTCATTACCTCAAACACCAGTCGCTTCTTCTGGTGGGCAGACAATAGCTATTCCTGCAAACTTGCATCTGAATTAAAATGAAATAGAGAGAAAAATAAGCTTTTTTGAGAATAATTTGAATATTTATTAGTAAACAATAGAGGGTAGATGAAGTCATGTGATTTCCCCTCTAATTACACAGAAAATGTTGAAAGTAATTTTTTTCTGTTACAGTGATATGGGGGCATATAACCAATATACTCAGGTGTATACAAGAGAAGACATACGCTACATTGTAGAATATGCTCGTCTTAGAGGTATAAGAGTTGTACCAGAATTCGATACTCCAGGTAAGTGACATATTGAGAGAGCGCAGACTTTCACAGCCGGAGTCAATATAACTAGGAGTTATTTCCAGGCTGTTATGCCGTGGTACAGGAGTTTGAGTACCCAGACATTTCATCCACAGCTGCAGTGGACATCTTCAATGGCGCGGTCAGTCTCCTCGGAGAAGTTAACATGGTGTCTGAGGTGTGGATTCTCTGAGCTGCTGTATTTACCCCTTGAGTGGCCTCCGCTGATTGGTTCAGATGGCAGACAACAGGAGGGAGGGAGCGGGCTTCACCCAAGGTGTTGTTTGCTCCTGATTGGTCCACTTGAATTCCTCCTGTTTTGTGCCGTTTTTTGCCTTCAATGACAGGATACCAGCTGCTGTTAAGTTTCAAAGCTTCTTCTTTCTTATTGAAATTGTGGGGATGTTTATAAATTTCAATGACTTTGCGTCGTAGCCGGGCATGGTAGTGTATTGTGGATGGTAGAATTCTTGTGTCCTGCAACTTAATTATGTGTTCAACCTCCGCTTCAATGGCAAGTTAGGCAACTGCAGACTTATCCGTTTGGCCCAGGCGGCAGCTTCTTTTGTGTTCAGCGAGTCTGGTGTTGATGCTACGCTGTGTAGTTACGATGTAAACCAAACCACAGGAACAGGGAATACGATATACACCGGCTGATGACAAGGACTCCCGAGAATCTTTAGCCGAGTGTAGTAGATTGTTGAGTTGCTAATTCTTCCTTTACAAGACACAATCTTCTTTCGCTACTCACCCTTCAACATACAATTCATACAATTTGCTATATGTTTGAAATAGAAATACAACGTATTACATTCATACTATTTTCTATACTCACTTTTGTTTTACGTAATAATTCACATGTTATTCTCTATCGTTTATCAACTTCACACATACCAATGCCTATACATATTATATTTTGAAGAGTGAGTAAACTCCAAATGAGCTTGACCAATCGCCATGAAAATTGACATATCTAAGTGTTTTTTCATGGCAAAGGTTTTTATGCAATCCATTTTACCACACAACATATTACGTTCACATGGTTTTCTCTACTCCCTTTTCCTCCCTTATCTTTTACCTAACACACTACTCCCTTTTCTACAAACAATCCATACATTTTTCCATACACTTGAAATATAAGTGCAATGTATAACATTCACACGGTTTTTCTACTCATTTTTCTTTTACTAAACAATCACATTTCTTTCACTACTCCCACTTTGACAAACAATTACACATACAATTTTCTCTATGATTGAAACAGAAATGCGTAGTACATTCACATGGCTTTATCAACCAGCTTTTCTTCCTGTAGTATTTGTTATTGTTCAACAGTGCTTTTGCTTAATATCGTTCGGTGTTTTAATAAAAAATAAAGAAATAGTTAAAAAGTAAAGATATCACAATTGGTATCAGGAGTGCGATGAAAAGCACTATATGGAACAGTTGATGAAACAAATGTTAGCCAAGGTGGACATAATGGGAAATGAAATAAATTCCAGAATGCAGCAAGGAAGCAAATATGAAAGCTGAATTGGAAAAATGTTAACTACAGAATAGAAAATAAAAAAAATGTACAAAATGGAAACAAAAATGGAAGCCAAATTGAAAATGAAAACTTCAAAGCAGAAAAGATGAAGACGGGAATGTCCAATATGAAGATAGATCTATCAGAGAATACTAATGAGTGACTGGCCATGGTTAAGGAAGCCATGGAAGAACTCGACGGAAAGATGAAGGACCTTGTGTTAACGTCCTGGAAGATATAGTCGACGGCAGCACCAAAGAACTGAATTCCATAATGGAACAAATGCTCGATGTAAACCTCTAACTAGTGGATATCTATGGGGGAGGCCTGCGTTCAGCAGTAGATGTTTTACGGCTGAAATAATGGTGTCTATGAAATATTTGTATGTATTTCTATATCTTTTGTATCTCGGAAATGACCCTTAACCATTGCAACCAAAATTTTAATGTAGTTAACGTTTTGTCTTTCAGGTTTATCTAAATAAGTATCTTCTCCCAAAAAAAAACAAGATTTCACAAAAACAGTGGAAAAATGCCAAGCCAAGCTTGGTTACCCAGGTACTTTCTGCTAATCATAGGAGCCTGTGGAGGAATACAATTCTGCACTTTGTTTACATTGCTACCTAAAGTAAGGCCAGGGAAGGTATACACAAAATGTATAGATCTTGTTGAAACACACAGTTTATGTATGATACAATTTTTTTTTCTGAGATTAATTGTTTCCAAGATATTCTTGGTAATTTTTTTGAATTGTACAATATTACCTGACAAAGCGATGAGGCATATTGACCTTAGTTGTCAAGCCTTCTGATCACTTTATATCTTGTTTATTGGAACAGCAAAATACTAGTAACTTGGCGAACAGTCAGTAATGCAATGCAAATGCACCTGTCGATACATGAGACGTTGCTGTCCTGTAGATGATATTGCATTTGAATAGAGTGTACATACACTGTCTCACCATGTATGTGTGATAAGCTCGCATAAACATCTCGGCAGTTTCACATTCTTTCCAATACACCTCATGGCCTTGTCAGATAGTAGCTATTCATTTTTTCTTGCGGTCATGCATAAAGTATGGAATTTCAAAGCCATCAGAAAATGATCTGATTTATAAAAATGTGAATATCATGTATCTTCCTTGTATCCGCAATGAAATATATAAATGTGTTAAGAATGTTTATCTCAATTAACAGGAAGTAGACAAAGAATGAGTTTTTGTAAGAATAGTTCACTAAACCATATCTCTGCCCTCAGATGAAATGTCATAACTGAGGAATAATAATGAAAATAGGTATCTTAGGATTTGTGCTTAGAGTTTATAAGGACGAGTAGAGAATATCATGAGAATGCAACATTTTGTCTCTAAAAACTGTGCATTTTTGCAGGACATACTCAATCATGGGGACTTGGCAAAAGGGATTTGCTGACCCCGTGTTATACAGGAGATACACCTGATGGAACTTTGGGGCCTATGAATCCAATCCAAGAATCAACATACGAGTTTATGGAAGCATTCCTGTCTGAGGCTGTTGAGTTGTTCCCTGAAAAATATGTTCATTTAGGAGGAGATGAAGTCAGCTTTGACTGCTGGTAAGGACCAGGTGCTCTTTATATACATATATATGTGTGCCATAGAGTTACATTAAGAACAGCATTATATGAGCAGCACTGAACAATCATTTTCATAGCAACATTTTCCAGGAAAAAGGGAAAAACTAACATCTATTATCATAGTTGCTTAACTGTAATCAAATTTGACATCTGTGTACTGAACTGTAGGCTATGATTAATACAAAGTGGAAGTAGAAGTTGTGGGTAAGGGGATGAGTGCAACTGAAAGGGGGATCTTCTCTGTCACTTGCACCACTCCCCTTACCCACAACTACTTCTGTTTTGTACCACTTACAGCCTGCAATTTTGTATAAATATATTTGTCACAATAACCAAGATTTGATAATGATTTGTTCTTTCACACAAGCCATATAAAGGTTATAGTTGAAAAGCTAGAATTAGACAGAAAAATTCAATGCCTCAGCCAGGATTTGAACCATAAATCTCTGGGTTTACATCCCATTATTCCTTCAACTGGGAAAAATGCAACTCAGTTTAGGAATCTGATGCCATACTTAACTTCTGCCATGGCAGGTTGGTTTCTTAGAGCAAAGGCATAGAAACCTGAGGATCCATGGTTCAAATTGTACCTGTGGCATTGAACTTTGCAAAATGATTCTACCTTTCCACTTAAAGTTTATTAAATGTAACTGTTGTAATTAAATATATGTTGGGCTCTTTGCATTTTGAGTTAGTTATATTGAAAACAGTCTCATTAACATAAGTGTAGTTAGTTATGTAACATAATGCTTTACTACTATTTTGAAAAACAGCATGGCTTTAATTTTCATTTATGTCACCTCTTCATAAAGTGCAGAATATTATAAGACTTCTGTAAGTAAGCACAATAAGTTAAATTTTTCTGTCAAACAATCCGTTGGATGATGATGATGCTGATGCTGATGCTGATGATGATGATGATGATGATGACGACGACTATGACGATGATGACAATGATGACAATGATGATAAATAATAATGGTAGGAGCAGGAGGAGGAATAATAACACCGTTCTGCATTTCAAAAATTATTATTTTTTTTTAATCTGATAGGTGATCCTAAACAGATTTTTTGTGCTGAATTAAAAAATAATCTCCATTTCCTCCCATCATGTCAGGTTTTCAAAATTTTCACAAATAACTGAAATGAAATTACAAATTTGTGAAACGTAATAAAAATTACTTTCAACAAGAATTTTGTATGAAAAACTAGGCCATAATTATAATTTGTTATTTGCTGCTAATTATTAATTAATAATAATTATAAGCACATTCATAACCTTACCTCAATATTACTCTTCAAATTTTCTCCTCTTTGACCCTCTCGCATGTCGTTCAGAACAGTCCCTTTTCTAACATCCAACAATAGTCAGCCATCATGTGAACACTCCACTTCCCTTGATACCTCATTTCCAAATTTTTATATCCTGGTGAAATCTTTCACCTCATTCCTCACTAAAATCTCCTAAATTATCAGGGAAATAATTTAGATGAGAATGAAGAAAATGTATTTTGACACTCGTGTTGCTACCAAATTGTTTGAAATTTTGTAGCATCACTTTCACTGTTAACATAATTTGAGTCTTTTTTTATTTCCAAGGAAATAAAAAACAACATTTCTGAAAGCATTCCAGGCATCCTTCACTTCTCAACTCACAGTATTCTCAAACTGACTGTCCATCAGTTTTCGAATTTGTGGGCCAACGAATACCTACATCAGCTTTAATTTTTTCATTGAATAATGAAGGAAATGTTTTCTAGTGCCTTGCATCTGGCAATGAAGCCATTAGCATAAATGAAGGAAATGTAACATGAAGGTATTTAAAGTACTCACTTTCCTTATCTAGAGTTTTCACAAATTGTTTCATTAAACCTAATTTCACATGGAGAGTTAGCAACAATACTTTTGAGGGTCAATAAGAGGTTCACATTTATATTTTTTTTTTTTTTGCCCGGTGTTAAATTAGTCCTACATGGCCACTGTTCCCTTTCTCAGTGTACTGACCTAGTTCTGCTATTCCTTTCAAATAAAAAACAAGGATATTTTGTGAAATCAGGCTGCTGATCTAGTAATAGTCCAATAATCTTCAAATCTCCACAGGCTGGCCATTGATGGTTTTCATACTGTACTTTTTGTAACAAAAATTTAACATTTTCATATGTCTCCTTTACAAGAAAAGAGTGGGCCACAGGAATGAAGGATGAATGCTTCCATTATGAAGCAAAACACCTTTTAGGCTTTTTGAGAAGGATCTATGAACAACCTCCACTCTTTGGAATTATAACTTTTGTTATAGCATTTGTCTTAGCAATTAACCAAATTTTCTTCTTCAGCAAAAAAAAGGGACAAGTTCTTTCTCATTATGTCTATACCATGAAAAATATGTACTCTCAGCCAATACTTCCTTTTATTTTAACCTTGAGCCTAAAATTTCTGCTGATTCCTTAGGCAATTCCTCACTAAATCATTAAGCTCACTTTGATTAAAAGATTTATTCTCATCAGAATTGTCTGGTTCATAAGTATGATCCACTGGAGATTCAATTTCAGTGCTACTGGATACAGATGGCAACGTATCTGATACTATAGATAAACATCTCCAAGAATAAACATTGCATGTCGTATTGCCATGACAAATTTTTGTACATCCCCTAGGGCGGATATAGTAAGTAGATTTTAATAAATATAAAAAATTTATAAATATAAAAATATAACATATGAAATATAAACGTAGTAATAGTTACATTACTTCACATTTTAAGTGTTTAAGTTGAAATTATAAGCTGTTGAGCCTTTCTAACAAACAATAAGCATGCAGTAATATTACTACAGTATCTGCATTATAAAAAATATTCAAAACATAAAATTTGAATTGTAAAAAATTGTGATGTGGTATGCAAAAACAGATTTCAGTTTTGCAATCAGTGTGAAAATGTGATTCAGAAATGCTCATTCATTTCAAAAAAAAGTTCCATGCAGAACAGTGTAATAGATATTTATGATGCTAGGAACATTATCCTGTAATTCAATGAAAAAACTGAAGCTGTTAACAGTGAAGCAACAGAATCTAAAATAAAAACAAACTTGGAGACTAAAAGTTTCACATTTGTTGGTAATTGCTACAAGTTCTTGATAATTCCAGACACTTGTTTCATGATGACTCCATCACATTCTCGCCCGCCTCGGCAGCGTGATGGTTAGCGTGTCTGCCTCACGTTCAAGAGGTTGCGAGTTCAAATCTTGCTTAGGGTAAGTTATCCAGGTAAGGTTTTTTTCTGAGGTTTTCCCTTATTCTGAGAGACAAATGTCGGGTAACTTAAAGCTCCATGTACCTCGGGCTCATTTGAGCACCATTTCACCCATTTCATTCATTCACCGTCTAATATGACATTAGGTTGGAGGACGTTAATAAAAAAAAATCCATCACATTCTCAATGGTCTATTTAAAACCATAAATAGACCATTGAGAATGTGATAGAATTATCACGAAACAATCATCTGGAATTTTCAACAACTTGCAGCATTACTAAAATAAGTGAAACTTTTAGTTTGTTTTTCTTTTAAATTATGCTGTAACTGAATCTAACCGTACTAGGAATACACATACTATAAATTCTTCTTTCTCCTTTCCTTTCTTTTTTTCCTTTACCTGACTACCCTCCCCTTATGTAGGACTTACGGATATTGTTTAGATTAGGTTACGCGAGCACTTGGTCAGAATTTTGGCAAAGTCCCACTCGGCAGTGTGTATGAATGGTCACGAAAGTTGCCGAAGTTGCTGTGTTAATGCAGCGCTGCCAACAGCAGAATGTCCCTAGGAGTTTGTTGCCAATAGTAAGTTTGAATGTTTTTGCGGGACCCGGCAGTATGCTGCTGACCTTCTTAGAAGCAAGTAGTGCAATGGATCGCTTTATCAGTATATTATATCTAGCGCCTCTATGCTATAATGAGGAGGAATGCATGCAATTTCTTTACGACGAGGGCCTGCTGAGGTATGCAAAGTTAATGTTTAAATTCAATGTAAACTTCATGATTTGTTTTTTTGTTTCCTCCTTTTTTTTCCTCAATGTTTAGTCATGATATAACTTTTATGTTGAAGCGACTTCAAATAATAATAAATAAATAAATTAAAAAAAATAATAATATAATTATATAAAATAAATAAAAAAAGAATGAGCCAGCGTATCGTGGACCCAGTAACAAGGCAATAAGGATAATGTACACAATAATTCGCACTAGCGATATATCTGTGTGAGCAAGAGCAAAATAATGTACACAATGAGCAAAATAATAATGTAGACAACTAGAGATATCTCTGTGCCGGCAACGACACAAGTGAGTGCATTTGTGTTTAATGTGTTGGCAACGAAAACTAGTTCAGTGTAAAAAGCAATGTTGGCAGATGTGAAAATCGTCTGCTAGTCATGCAGCGAAACCTAGTGGGCGATTCTGAAACTACTGTCGGCACATGCGCAGTAAGTAACTTCGGACTTAGATTCTGGCTGGCAAGTGGCAAGTAACCTAATCTAAACATGAGCCGGACTTACACCCCCAAGGACATAAAAGCCAGTGTCTAGAGTCAGACGTCTGTCAGGAACACAGGAACCTATGTACCAGACAAAGTGAACACCTGCAAGTATGAGAGTGAGGAAGTGATTACCCTCCCCTTATGTAGGACTTACAAGTCAGTGTCTAGAGTCAGACGTCTGCCAGGGAACACAGGAACCTATATACCAGACAGAGTGAACACCTGCAAGTATGAGAGTGAGGAAGTGATTACCCTCCCCTTATGTAGGACTTACAAGTCAGTGTCTAGAGTCAGACGTCTGTCAGGGAACACAGGAACCTATGTACCAGACAGAGTGAACACCTGCAAGTATGAGAGTGAGGAAGTGATTACCCTCCCCTTGTGTAGGACTTACACCCCCTAGGACTTACAAGACAGTGTCTAGAGTCAGACGTCTGTCAGGGAGCACAGGAATCTACGTACCAGACAGAGTGAACACCTGCAAGTATGACAGTGAGGAAGTGATTACCCTCCCCTTATGTAGAACTTACAAGTCAGTGTCTAGAGTCAGACGTCTGTCAGGGAGCACAGGAAACTATGTACCAGACAGAGTGAACACCTGCAAGTATGACAGTGAGGAAGTGATTACCCTCCCCTTATGTAGGACTTGCAAGACAGTGTCTAGAGTCAGATGTCTGTCAGGGAAAACAGGAACCTATGTACCAGACAGAGTGAACACCTGCAAGTATGAGAGTGAGGAAGTGATTACCCTCCCCTTATGTAGGACTTACAAGTCAGTGTCTAGAGTCAGACGTCTGTCAGGGAACACAGGAACCTATGTACCAGACAGAGTGAACACCTGCAAGTATGAGAGTGAGGAAGTGATTATCCTCCCCTTATGTAGGACTTACAAGACAGTGTCTAGAGTCAGACGTCTGTCAGGGAACACAGGAACCTATGTACCAGACAGAGTGAACACCTGCAAGTATGAGAGTGAGGAAGTGATTATCCTCCCCTTATGTAGGACTTACAAGTCAGTGTCTAGAGTCAGACGTCTGTCAGGGAACACAGGAACCTATGTACCAGACAGAGGGAACACCTGCAAGTATGAGAGTGAGGAAGTGATTACCCTCCCCTTATGTAGGACTTACAAGACAGTGTCTAGAGTCAGACGTCTGTCAGGGAACACAGGAACCTATGTACCAGACAGAGTGAACACCTGCAAGTATGAGAGTGAGGAAGTGATTATCCTCCCCTTATGTAGGACTTACAAGACAGTGTCTAGAGTCAGACGTCTGTCAGGGAACACAGGAACCTATGTACCAGACAGAGTGAACACCTGCAAGTATGAGAGTGAGGAAGTGATTACCCTCCCCTTATGTAGGACTTACAAGTCAGTGTCTAGAGTCAGACGTCTGTCAGGGAACACAGGAACCTATGTACCAGACAGAGGGAACACCTGCAAGTATGAGAGTGAGGAAGTGATTACCCTCCCCTTATGTAGGACTTACAAGCCAGTGTCTAGAGTCAGACGTCTGTCAGGGAACACAGGAACCTATGTACCAGACAGAGTGAACACCTGCAAGTATGAGAGTGAGGAAGTGATTACCCTCCCCTTATGTAGGACTTACAAGTCAGTGTCTAGAGTCAGACGTCTGTCAGGGAACACAGGAACCTATGTACCAGACAGAGGGAACACCTGCAAGTATGAGAGTGAGGAAGTGATTACCCTCCCCTTATGTAGGACTTTCACCCCCTAAGACTTACAAGTCAGTGTCTAGGAACCGACGCCTGTTGGGGAGCAGAGAAACCTATGGACCGGACAAAGTTAAGACCTGCAAGTGGGTGGTCAGTATGAGAGAGAGAGAGAGGGTGATATTCTTTCATTATAAACCACAAAAGATTGAAAAATAACAATTAATGGCATAGTTGATTAGATTAGTAACTTTTAAATCTTAATGCCAATAATATTTTCTCTTCTCCTTTAGGGCCAGCAATCCAGATATAAAGGAATACATGGAAGGTCGTAATATTACTGGTGATTATTCCAAACTTGAGGAAGTTTATATTCAGCGTCTGGTAGACATTACTTCAAAGTTAAAGGCAAGCTCTCTAGTCTGGCAAGAAGTGTTTGATAATGGTGTTCTTTTGCCAGAAGACACTGTGGTTCATATTTGGACTGGAAATCAAGAAGATGAGCTCTCTAAGGTGACTTAACTTTCTCTGCTTCTTACTTATAGCAAGTAGAGGATGTATTGCATTCCATTAAAAATTCAATACTGATATTTCACTGGAAATACAGTAGAGTCTCAAATATTCGACCTAAGTGGGACCTGGAGTATGTTGGATCACCAAACATTTCAGGTAATACCAAATAAATTTGAAAATGAACTAAAACAAATAGGTAGGCTATACTTTGTTATTAAAACAATGACATGTTTTACTGTACTCTATTTACTGAATTATCAATGCAATTGTACATGCAGTATTGAACAAAAACATTCCAAATGTCTTAAGAAAAAACTTATCAACAATGCCTGCTTGCCTGCTGATTCTTTTCTTGCTGCGAGATCTTGCTATTGATGAAAAATCAACACCTTTGTTGCACTTCCTTCCGATTGTTGCTCCAAGTAGGTTAATGCAGCATCCAATACACATAATCCTTCAATGTGAGTCGTCATTTTCTCCTTGTGTTCTGCAATGCCTCATTCTTCTTTATTATCCTTGTTTTCGTTAACATTCACAAAATCACTAATGTCATGGTCAGTTAGTTCAAACAGCTGATCTTGTGCGCACACTCACATCTTGAGTCATAGGATCCTCACAACCAGGAATGCAATTCAGGAAGGAAACAACATCGTCCACCTTCTCATGTTGTTCAGCCTTAGTCAACAATATGTTCCAAGACTTTGCTAATGTTCTTGTTTCAATATCTTTCCAAGCCTGCACTATCCAGTAATCATGTTGATTAATTTTACTTTTCTATCATATCATTGCCATAGCATTACTGAATGTTCCTTATAAAATCTTTGCTTTTCTTTTGAATAATAGACTTTCTGAAATGATTGAAAAAACTCTTGGAGACTTTCAGATGTGTTTTCGGCCAAATAGATCAAACGATTGACAATTTATTTATAATTAGACAGTTAATAGAGAAATGTCATGAACATAATATTGATCTGTTTAATCTGTTTATAGATTATACACATGCTTTTGATATAAGTAGTACACAGAAATAAAATTACTGAATGTCTTCTACAATATAATGTTCCCAGGAAACTAATTCAACTAATAGAACTGACCTTGGTAAATACAACTGCAAAAGTTAAAACTGGTAACAAACTAAGTGACAGTTTTAAAGTTGAAATAAAAGTTAAACAAGGGGACCCTATTTCTGCCGCCTTGTTTAGCATAATAATCGACTCAATAATCTCACAATTGGATGTCAGAGGATGCAAACAATATTTGCCATGTGCTGATACTGTTTTATTAACAACGAGAAGTAAAGCAATCCTGATTGAAACATTCAAAAACTGGTTAAACTGTCTAAGTAATATAACCTGATGATAAATGTAGATAAAACTAAACAGCTTAAGTCTACAGCAAAGAGACTAAAGATATAATAATAGAAAATACAAAATTAAAAGGAGTGGATTCTGTCATATACCTTGGGTCTATAATCAATAGTAACAATGATATAAAGAATGACATAAAGAAAGAATTGTTGTAGGTAATAGAGCCTTCTATGAAAGGAAGACAACAAATTTCTGTTTAGGAGTAAGTTAGTATCTAAGTCAGCAAAAATAAGATTGTATAAATCCATCATCAGACCTATTGTAACTTATACCTACAAGTGAACCCTGGGTTCTTAACAAAATAAATAAACAAAAGCTAATGGTATTTGAAAGAAGGATATTACATACTATATTTAGAGCAGTGAAACAAAATGATAATACATGGAGTATATGTTATAATAACAAATTAAATGAATTAATCAAAAATGAAAATATCATTAACCACATAAAACCTTTAAGATTAGGGTAGTTCGGACACATAAATCAAACCCTGGATGATAGAATGGTTAAAAGAATACATAAATGGACCCCAATGATTACAAGATTAAGGGGCCGTCCCAAAAATAAATGGTTAGATGATGTACTTGATGACATTAAGCACATAAAAATAAAAAAATTGGCCTGTTTGCATACAAAATAGAAAAGTGCAGAAATAAATTGTTGAGAAGGCCAAACCTTTTGTAAAGTTATGGTGTCTTAATAAGATATTGATATTGTCCATTCTCTATGAGGGATGAAAGGAGTTTTTGTTGATGTTTTCTCTTCAGTGCTTCCAGCACACCTTGGTCCACTGGCTAGCGCAATGATGTCCATTAGGGAGACGAACATGGCACCAAGTTGTTCTTCATTAGGGTGTGATGGAGCATTGTCTAGTAGAAGAAGAACTTTTCTTGCAACATTATTTGACTCTAGAAATGTTTCTACATCTGGAACAAATGCATGTAAAAAAGCAGTTTTTAAAAACGTTAGCAAGACATTCAGGTAGCCTTCTGATTCATGTAATGGACTGGTAGAGCTTTAACAAAAATGTTCTTTAATGCTTTAGGCTCTTTGCTTTACCAATCATAGCCAATTTTGCTTTGAAGTTCCCAATAACATTACTACAGGCAAGAACAGTAACTCTTTCCTTACTACGCTTGTAGTCAGGTGCAGACGTCTCTATTTGGGCTGCGAGATTTTTAGATGGCAGCATCTTGAAACTGAGCCCAGTCTCATAACAATTAAAAATCTGATCACTGGTTAATCCCTCAGCAAGAATTATTTGTTGAAATTCCTTTTTAAATTTCACAACCTCATCGGATTTAGCTGACAGTTTTTCTCCACAGATATTAAACTGCCTGGTACTGTACCATTTCTTCTGCCCATCAAGCCACCCAGCACTGGCAGTAAAATTAGGTTGCCCTTCATTAAACTCGTTCTAGAAATGCACCACCTTTCCTTGCAGGATGGAGCCAGATATTAACAGGCCCTTTTCCAGGTTTTGAGTGAGCCAAAGAAATAGTACTTCACTTACTTTTTTTACCCACATCTTTTCATTGTTTTTTAATTTTTAGTGTGTCACCTGTTCCTTTGGTAGAGCACCATTTTTCAATTTCTCCCCTCCTTTCTTTCCTGTCTCTCACTGTAACACATCCAACACTATAATCTGAAGCCACTTTTTGAAGAGTTTCTCCTTTGCTCAGTCTCTTTAATGCACACAACTTGTCTTCCATGAAAACAATCACTTTCTTCTTTTTACTTGCCGTATTCACAGCGGAAATTAGAAGTGCACATATAACATCTACACCCAAGCAATACAAGACTGAAGGTCCTACCACCAGAGATTAGGTCAGTGTATGCCCCACAGTCGCACCCCCCACACTGGGTGTCCCAGAATTTAGTCTCCACCTGAAGTTCAAATTAAGTCTACCAGTGTCAGATAGCACAGAATGTTGGGTAAGCAAAGGTCAGTTGAGCAAGAGTCTACTGTACATATTAAAAGACTCTGAACAAAAATAAAAAAAAACATTTAAAAGTGTGCATGCATGCCTTCATAACTAAACAGCAAAAAATCTGTTAACCACCAAACTTGGTATTACATATAAAACTTATTATAAAAATGAGGTGTTTACAACAGTAGAGCACGTAATTAAAATGTACATACTTATTGTCAACTACAGAGATGGTGGCTAACCCATCAATGAATGTGATTGGTTCAAGTACCTAAGTACAGGAATTAGCAGACGTGACTAAGCAAGAGATGTGAACCATTTGGTTAGCACACACCAAGTCAACAACCATCTTATCCCTCAGTGTGTTCAGCTGTTTGTTTCTATAGTTACCCTAACAAGTGCTTATTTCATGAAACACCAGTATGGGGAAATACACAGCTTACACAGCAGAGTGATCCTATACATGGAGCCGTAGAAAGGGAGTTACCCAAATTACAGAGTTCTTCATTAGTCCTATCAGTGGCGGCTCATGACTTGTCACAGTGGGTGTGCAGTATATTACACCCTCTTTCTGACAAACACCACACAATTCTAATTCACAATTCATATGGGCAATTGAGCTATCATGGTTTGCTATTTTTTGTTTTAAATGATCAATATCACAACAACCATTATTTTTCCAAATGCCATTTCTCTCACTCGCTAACAATAAGTATGGAAAACACCTTCTCTTCTAAGGATAAATCCGAAAGATTTATCTCCTTCAGTTTCGCCATGTTATTCATTTCCACACTTTCAGAGATTCAAATTTCCCGCTATGTGCAGACACAACTGCATGCAATTTGCTGCCAGAAACACAAACATAACAAACAACAAAAAACACTGTAACAAAATAACTTCCAAACTGAAGTATTGGCCTTAGTAAATTATGACATGAAGAGTAATTATATGCATTTGTAATGGTTTAATAAAAATAGTTGTAATTGTGTTTATAATATTAACCTAACTGTCATTTTAATACAGAAAATGGATACATCATATTTAGAACCGTCATGTTGGCTAAGTGCCTAGTAGGTTCTACTAAATGACTGGGAGGGAAATGCTTGTAGCAAGGAAAGCGGAGAAAACTTGTATGAGAACATAGTGTGCTTGCGCGGTAAGAATCGCATGTGTTGGCCTTGTCGGTTATGCTGCCTTAACTCGCCGTACTCTTAAATGCAAGCTTTGCACCGCTCCCCGCTCTCCTCTCACCCAAAAGCTACCGCCTTCATCAGTCGCAAAATCCGGCTTATGCGTCTCTACAACTTGTTGACTGAATGCGTTAACATTTGGTAAAGAGAATGTGGGAAAATTAAACTAGCAAGTTCATATAGAACAAAGTTTGACATTCAGCTTTCTCATATGCATGTCTTTAGAGGTAAATACACAATCACATACTGGAAACAATTAGTGGGTGTGCAGTTGCGAGTATGCAATCACCCAGGAACTGCCACTGAGTCCTATAATATTAACTGCAGTTGAAAAGTACATGCAATGCAACAGAAGTGTCAGTGTCACTTTTGTTTCCCCTTCTTCCCCTCTCCTTTCTTTTCAACTATGAAGAGTGTAATGTAGTGACACTTCAGAATCACTCTTGCTCCTGTTCCATACACTATTCACTGAAATTTAACAAAGCCACTCTAAAATCTTTTATCCTTCTCATAATGGTTGTGCTGTGTATTTTTACTTTATGAACAAAATAAAAAGTGATGATTATACTATGAAATACAGTATGCTTAACCCTCCATTGGTCACTAAGGGCTTATGAGAACCCTAGGTTTGTTTAAACGTTATAGTTTTTGAATGAATGCACCTATCCAATATTAGGACATCTAATATTACACCTTACTTGATTGTTTGCTGGAGCAACAATCTTATCTGTTTAATCATTCTCGCAGCTAAACAAATAATCGACAATTACGTGTTGCACAGATCAATGAAACCCTGCATGCCTACTGTCTTTACATATTGCTAACATTTGTTTTTCCTCATTAGTTGTGTTACATTCCTTTGGCATTGCAAGTATACTTTGTTCAGAGTCTCTTGAGACAGTGGAAGGTTGTATCTCCCCCTTCAACTGTTTCAAAAGACTCTGAACAAATTATAGTATGTTACTACTTCTCACAAACAGGAGTAAGATCTAAAATATCCCAAGTGTTAGTAAGAAGTGCATCATCTACCTTGTGAAAATGATATCTTATCTGTGGATGAAAATTTGTATGAATCAGATGATTCCAATTCTGAAGATAAACTGAAAATGAGATCTTCAGATTCAGACACTGATCATGAAGAAGAGGATGAAAGCAACCTATGTCATAATAACATGTATTTTCTAGGTAAGATATGCTTGTCAAATTAGTTAATGTTGTTGTTGTTATCCTCATCATCCATCACCCATCGCCATCCATCCATCATCATCAATCACCCATCATCATCATCCATCAATCATCAATAATCCATCATCATCACCATCATCATCATCATCATCATCATCATCATCATCATCACCACCACCACCACCACCACCACCCATCAATCATCATCCAAAACCATGTATGTTTAAGCTAAGTGAAGTTAAACATGGGAAGGAAGAAAAAATGAAATTTAAAGAAATAAATACAAGCATATATGCACAAAAACATGATTTAGCTTATGGTATTCTACCAGGGCTCACACCAAATGGAGGGTTAAACCATATTTTCAAAAGATATTGGGCCAATTCCTGCAGAAACCAATATTCAAATGCATTAATTGCACTAATTAACATTTTTCATCACTTAGGTAACTGGACAAGGATATCCTGTACTGCTGTCAACATGTTGGTATCTCGACCATCTTCTTTCTGGGGGTGACTGGCACAAATACTATATATGTGATCCAAGTGTTTTTAATGGAACTGAGGAGCAAAAGCGACTAGTGATGGGAGGAGAGGCTTGCATGTGGAGCGAGTTTGTGGATGCTTCTAACTTATCACCACGAGTGTGGCCAAGAGCATCAGCCGCTGCCGAGAAACTCTGGTCTTCCGGGAACGATATTGATATGGATGATGCTGCCAGAAGGCTTGAGGAACATACGTGTCGAATGAAACTGCGTGATATTCCTGCACAGCCTCCAAATGGCCCCAGCACTTGTCCTTATGATCCATATTACCACTGAAAGATAGTGAGCAAGCTCAGGAATATATATATAAAAGCTATATTGAGAACATTTTCCAAAATGCTGCAGCACATACACCAGCTAGTTTGCATAAGGCTCGTGGAAGACTCTTCTTTTAAATATGTGTCTGTAATATCAGTAGGTACTTATTGATGATCATAATAACAATAATGGTTTATTCACCCAGCAAATTTACTTTATTTCCTTTTTACATGTTTTTTTCTATTTATTCCACAGATTAAACCCTATTTTACATCTTATATATTAGGGTTGTACTTCTATAATTTAAAAAGGCAAAATAGCATTATTATTATTATCATTTTACAATGTTTGATGGATGTGGTGAGTAAATTTTCAAAAATACTTGTAACATCTTCTACTAAAAATGTTATGTAATGGTTTCATGAATTCATTATTGCAGTGGTTTATGAAGTTTCAAACAGTATCTTCTGTATATGTACCGAGACAATTAAAAAGTAAATATTCTATTGTTTCTTCATTACCACAAGGGCAGTCAAGATACTTTTCTATGATAATATGAAATCATCGGAAGTATGTACCAAATTTCCTTTTATATCATCTACGGGTCTACTCCAGGCACAATGTTTGGCATTTATATCGCCAGTTACGAGTAAGCATTTGCCTTATGACTCTTGAGCAGATTGGTTGAAGTTGATTTAGGGTCTCATTAACCCAATCACATCATATTTAAATGTCTTGGCAAGTAACCAAGAAATCAGATTTAAATTCCTTAGTTGTGTGGACAGTAACAGCTTAATGCTTAAAAAATCATTTAAGGTCACCCATTAACTATTTTTTGTTGAAAATTTGGGTGCACAGTATTAAAAACAAACTCACCAATACTGTTGTCATAATACTGCTGTTGGGTGTGAAAGAAATGGAAAAACAATTTGAATCTCTCCCTACTCATTGTTTCATGAAAAATTGGAGTTTAAGGCAATGTATCAGTGAAATTTGGTGAAAATTGCCGAAAATTTTCATTTTTACTTTTTGCATCTTTTATTATGCTTATACTTTGTACTTTAGTGGCACACTTTAGTTTTCTCAATATTAGGTATTTTTAAAGCTCAAGGAGGGCATTCAAGTGTGCTAGTGCAGGTGAGTGTTCCTCACTTAACTTCATCGCTACAACTTTGAAATGCATTTTTCATTTTCACTGGCTCTGATTTTGGTATCTTGCAGGGAATTTTGCTTCAGAAAGGTTGTAAGTTGGCTGTGCTGAAATGAATTTGATGTATCGAGTTGAAATGCCGCAAATCTGACATGTTTCGCTTCCAAATAGAGAAATGCAGTCAGTGTTCTGTAATTCTATAATCTTGCCAGGTTATTTCAGTGCTCCAGTTATAGCGGACATTGTTTAGGTAGTTAGTAGGTTTAAGTTATTCGTTAGTCTATAGTAAAACTGCACCAAGCATTTATTTTATGAATTTTGTGTATAAATTTGCAAAAGTGCATTTTGTAGAGGTTAGCTAAGAACAACAAATTTCTAAATTTTGTGAACAATGCAAAGGTGAAAGGAAAGTTTTCATATTAAGAAACAACCAAGCAAACTTAAAATTCTCAAAAAATGCTACTGAGGCCAAGAAGAAAGCAACAGAGTCCCACATATGGTGCTGGAGAGTTTTAAGTTGATTGGATTTACAAAAACATACTGTTAAACTTTAAAATTAATTTTTCTCGTTTCTTTTTTTTTCAGCATTTTTCACTATTCAAAATGCTCCTTGGACCCTAGTTTATAACTTATTAGCTTGAAATTTTCAGGAGATCTTCGGACATTAAGGTATTAAAATGTATTGTGTGCTAGTTAAAAAATATTAAATAATTGAGCTGAAATTAAATATTTTTCTTAACTCATACTGAAAAAAATTGAAAATATTGATAGATGGTAACAAAACATTTTTTTTCTCTTAAACTAATTAAATATAAGCACTTTTGGTATGACAATTTCTTTACATTTGTATTCTGAACTCAAATTAAAAATTTAGGAGGAATACAATAAACTGTAGGGTCCAAGGATCATTTCATATGAGCATATCAAAAAGTGATTTATTATTAATAAATATATTAATAATTTAAAAATGCTTTGGCATATGACATTGAAATTTTGTGTATACTATTTACTTTATGTTCTGAGTGAGTGGAAAAAAATTCAAAGCAATCAGAAGAAAACTGTGGATTTTTAATTTTTACAGATACATTGCCTTAAAGGCATCAGGTTTTGCTCCAGTACAACTGAATAGCGATTTTTGCACTTGAGACATCAAATAACTAGGGCAATATAGGCCCTGATTTAATTTTTCATCATCTTTCAACACTTTCTGTCGGGATTGTTCAACAGCCTCATTGCATAAGCATTCGTGTCGTCACATATTTTGTCAAACAAAGGTTCCATGTATTCTGAAAAAAATTGAAAGTGCAAACAGCATCTACGACGCATGCTTATTCAGCATGTATTTACAAATATCACTATTTACAGTAAAAGGGTAGAGAATGAGCTTGTTGTCAGTTTTAGTCCAATGCCAGTTATACCAGTTTTTCTGTGTCGTAATGCATTTTGAAGGGCCTGATGCATCATCATCGTCTTCATAATCATTATCTTTGCTGCTTTCTGCACTAGATTCATTATCACTGTCACAAGAATCTTCCTCAGACTTGTTTCATATTCAGGAAAATCACTACTTTCACTCTTACACTTTATATCAGTTTTCTGAAACCCTTCTCGTCATTGGCGCAAATTCTTTTTCACCACCATGATGGCTACTGAGGTGAGTGAAATAATGCTAAGATAAAATTGTTTTTCCTTGATTGAAAGACAGGGTTACATCATAGTGATCAGAATTACAAACACCACATGTTAGTATTTCATTCCAGACGTATAAAAATGACATCTATGAGAAGGAACCTAAACTATGTGGAATTACATGGAGCAATGCAGCATAGCAAGCTGAGCTCGTCTTACAATTCATATCCCAAAAAGACGCATGCGAGCCCTGGTCATCAAATGATGCAAATGGGTTAAAATCATATTGGAGATCACAGTAAATGTTGTTGTTGTTTTCTAGTGCCTTGCATCTGGCAATGAAGCCATTAGCATTCGTGCTTTCCAATACTTTTGAACTGTAGTTTCTTCTGATCTTAATGCTTCACAGGTCTTCAAGTGGTCTTCGTTCATTTCTGCTGGATCGTTACACAGGACACATATCGGTGAGGCTGAGATACCTATTCTGTAGAGATGACTTGCCAAGCAGTCGTGATTTGTCAATAGTCGGAAGGCTGCAACAGCTGTTTTCCTTGGTCTCTGAGGGATTATATCTGGGTTGGAAAGTAGTGTAATCCATTTTTTATCTTTGGCATTTGTTTTTATTTCTTGTAGGTATGAATGACAAAAATTTTTAATGATCAAGCGTTTTATTGAGGAATATGAGAAATTGAATTTAGACTTTTGTTTTATTGTTGTGGCTTTCTTTGCAAGTGAGTCTGCAGCTTCGTTCCCCATGACTCCACAGTGTGCTGGAATCCATTGGAGATGAACAGTCTTATTAACTTTTTGGAGTTGTGTTAACATTTTGTAGCATTCTCTAATTTTTGTTGACTTCTTTGTAGTATTTGAACATATTCCCTGAATTGCAGCTTTAGAATCCGAAAGAATTACTGCCTTGTTAAATTTATTTAAGGGAAGATTTAATAATTGTCGGAGAGCAATGTATATAGCCTCTATTTCTCCATCATAATTTGTTGTGTCTCTGCCAACAGAATGGTAAAAGGAAAAATGTGAATATGTAACTCCAGCTCCAGTAAGGTTTTCCTTCGAGGATCCATCAGTATATATGTGCAGCCATTCTTCTGTGGGATACCTAGTATTGATTGTTTCCAGAGCTAGAAGTTTTTGTATTTCTTTTGGTGTGTCTGATTTACTTATTTCCTCTATTAATTCCAAATTGAAGGTAGGTTGCAATAATTCCAATGGATTTTCTCTAATAAGTAGATTTTCTCTGGTGTTAGGAATGTTCAATTTGGATTTAATCTGTGTTACCTTTTCTAGGAAACTACTATGAGTTTTAAGGATTGAAGGGGGGAGGTTCTCTTCTGTCCATTTAGAGTTTGGCAGTCGTAACATTTTCTCGTGTTGGAGCAATGCTTGTTCTTCTATTTTTGTTGTTATTGATGGGGTCCGTGTTAAGGCAAGCATGGCATCAATAGGTGTGGATTTAACTGCTCCAGTGATTAGGCGAAGAGCCTGATTTTGTATTTCTTCAAGTTTATTGATGTTAGCATTTGCTGCTGTTATTAAAGCTTCAGAACAGTACAAGAGGTTTGGTTTAATATACATTTTGTATGTTGTGTTAAGGACTCTCCTTGAGCAGCCCCATTTAGCACCAGCTAACCTTTTCAGGATTTGCAATTTCTTTTCAACCTTTTCTGAGATGTTTGTTATATGTTTTTTCCAACTTAGCTTTCTGTCGAAAGTGATGCCTAAGTATTTGGCATCATCAACTGCTTTGAGTGGTTTACCATTATAATTTATGCTAATATTAACTGGTTTGTATTTTGGTGTAAATAATTCATAATTTGTTTTTTCCACATTGATAGTCATGAGGTTTTTGGAGCTCCATTCATGTACTTTGTTTAGGGCTGTTTCTATTCTGTCTTTAATTAATTCAGGTTTTTTTGAAGAGCCTGAAGTCCAAATGACTACATCGTCAGCAAATAAAGCAATTTTGGTTTCTAAAGTTTTTATTATTGATGGAAGGTCATTTATATATATGTTAAAGAGTGTTGTGCTCAGAACAGCACCTTGTGGAAGTCCTCGTGTGTTTGTTTATATTTGGAAATGTATGTATTATATTTTGTGGCACAAAATCTTTGTGAAATAAACTGAGTTATCCACTTAAGCATGTTACTTTTCACACCTATTGATTGCAACTTCTCAACTAATTTATTTCTCCAGACTGAGTCATATGCTGATTTAAAATCAATGAATACTGCCAAGGTATCCTCCTTTCTATTGAAAGCTTCCTTGATGTCTTGGCTTAGTAGGAGTACATTTTCACTTGTACTATGATTCTGTCTGAAGCCGGTCTGTGAACTATTAATTAAGTTGTAATATTCTAGGAACCAGTTAAGTCTAGATGCCACCATTCTTTCCATCACTTTTGCAATAACACTGGTCAAAGATATTGGTCTGAAACTATTAATATTGTTTGAGGGTTTGTTTTTCTTTAAAATCGGGATGATAATGGCTTTTTTCCAGTCGGAAGGTACAGTCATTCTCCAACACGTGTTATACAGTTTAAGTAGGATTTCTTTTCCTTTCCTGCCAAGGTGTTTAATAAACTCTGGATGGATCTTGTCAGGTCCAGGAGATTTTTTGTTCTGTAATTGTTCTATTGCTAAATCCAGTTCTGTTTCATTAAAATCCTGAATAAAAATATCGTTTCGTATACCTTTTGGCTTACTAGTTTCTCTGATAGTTTTTTGGATAGCCTTATCTTGTTTTTTATACGCTTGGGGTACTCTTTGTGACTGAGCATAAAACTTGTGAAGGGATTCTGCTATTTCCCTATCTGTAGTTAAGCTTTTGTTATTATATTTTAATGGTTCAGTTGTATTTTTTGATAATTTTGTTTTATTAAGGAATTTGTATATTTTATTTCCAGCTTTCCTATAGTCCATATGTTCTACAAAATTTGTGAAACTGGCTCTCTTTGCTGTAATTAATTCTTTCTTAAAAATGGCTGCTTTTCTTCTCCAGTTTTGTACATCTTCTGGACACTTGGTTCTTTCGGCTTTGACTCTTGCTATATTTCTTTCGTGTTTTAACTTAGATAAAGATGGAGACCAAAAGTAGCTATATTTCTTTAACTTTCCTTTGGGGATATGTGTTTTGGCTGCTGTCAATAATATTTCACAAATTTTTTTATTCATTTCATCTGTTGACTTGAACTCTGATTCTAACAGTATATTACACTTCCCTTCTATCTCATTTTGGAAACTGGACCAATCTGCTTTTTTAAAATTCCAAGAAGTTTTAACTTTTGGTTTGTTACTTTTATTTATTAGACCTCTTATGGAGTTTATGGTGATTCTGTGGCCTGAACCTGGGTCTTCTATTATTTCTCTTTTTGTATTGTCAATTATGTCAGATGACACCATCAGAAGGTCAGGATTTGTACCCGAACCATTATAATGAAGGTAAGTGGGTGGATCATTTGGATTAAATATTAATTCCATTGTTGACGAGTTTAATAGGTCTTCTATGACTCTTCGTGCTGAATTTATATCTCTGTAGCCCCACCTAGGGGAGTGTGCATTAAAATCACCTATTAAAATACTTTTGGGTTCTATGGGAATAGAATTTAGATCTAGTGTATTGTCTGGAGGATTGTAGATACTGTAAATTCTATAGTGGTAGTTACTTTTCCATACTTCAATTTTAACTATTTCTGATTTATCTTGTTCTTCCATTGTTTTTTGGATTTGGATAGTAGCTTTCATATTTCTTTTAATCCCTGTAAGAATACCACTTGCTATTTGACGAGCCTTTGGAAGTATATGTGTAGTGTACTGATCCATTTCAAAGTATATTTCCTGTTCTTGTGATATATTGGCTTCTTGTACTGTGAAGACATCTATATCTTGGTCTTTTAATATTTTCATTAGCTTCACAGTAAATGTTACACACATATATTTCTCATCCATGAAAATCCACACAGACAACAACTCTATCTGGGCTACAGCATTGTTCCAATTTTATAACAGGAGATCTTTGCCACACACACCGTCATTATTACCTGACATGTAGATGTGGAAATTCAATCCAAAGCCTATAACTTGTTCTACCTGGTGTTTGGTTGTTGTACGCACAGTATTACCATGTTCTTATCCTACATGTTTATTCACAGTGATAATGAATGTTCAAACTGTCCATCTTTATAACAGCAGAGTTCGAACCTGAGCACAACACTCCAACACAAAATTACAGTCAGCTTCAGTGCCATGAATAGACCTCAGATTTTTAGACCCTTAGCTCTTAATGTCAAATTTATTTAGTTACATATGGCACTCTTCCTCTAATTCCTAAAATGATGACTTTCATATCACTTTGACAGGAACCACAGCTGAAGATATTTGAATAGTTCTGGTCATTAGAGTGATATACAATGTACTGATCATCCATTCAAAGCTAAACAACATGAGTTTGAATCCCAGCAACTACAATCAAGTATACCTGTGGTAAAGGATGGGGAGGGCCCAAATAAATTAAGTGGTGTGATGCACAATTGGATGATGATGTGTCACACTTAGCTGCAGTTCATGGATTTTGCTCACTCTTATAGAAACACTACAGTTTTATTGAAAAAATGAAAGTTTTACAACATAAAACAGCTATAAATAACTGTATTTTATTGTTGAAGGTTAGTACAATACAAAATTAGAAAACAATGTCATAAAAAGCTCAAGAACCTTAACAAAGCACCTTTGTATCAAATATGCTACACCATGCTATAATCAGTTAAAAACCAAATTTTAGGCACCTAAAATAGGCTCATAAATTACAAAAATAGGCACCAAATATACTTTTAGGAACCTAAGTTAAGTTTCCTCAAACTAACATTTGATTGTATGCATCAAAAATGTATTTTCACTTTCTAAAAGTTTAACTGACTTTAATTAGAGAGCATTAAAAATTACATAAGAACAAATGCAGAAAATTTACTAAATTACTATGGTTAGAAACAATGTCTCAAATTATGAATTTATCATTGCCAATACATAATATGAGCTTATAATGAAAAAAAAAAGCTCTCATTGCATTATTGGATAGATAGAAATCGCAGGGGTTTAGGTCAGGCATTTTCAATTGTTCTCATTGAAAGATTGTTCATATGACCTGTGCAGTCATGTTGAAAAAACTCAAAATCATGCTTCTTCACTGTTAATTCAGTAAAACAGGGCAAAATTGTATTCACATATATATGGGCATCAACTGTTGTCTTGAAAAATATTGGTTTTATAACCCAGAAGCTAATATTGTTCATGAAATAATCCTTCATGACAAAAAAATTGGTGTACAGTGCACCATTAGCAGAGAATGGTTTCTCAGATCTCCAACAAGCAACTTCTATACCTGGGGTAACTTAGAAAATAAAGTGTACAAGATATATACGCACACCCTAGAAGAATTAAAATAAAATATCTGCCAGAAAATTGCTGGCATTTCTCAACATGAACTATAGCAAGTGATGGATCGTTTCCTAAAGAGGTGCCAAAAATGTATGGACAACGACGATGGCCAGTTTTAGCACATTCTTTCATAAAGTTGGCAAGTAAACTCCTTAAAAGTAGTTTCAAAAATGTTGTATGGTTTCAACCACACCTGTCTATGATAGTGACTGATGGGAACAAGTGCCGAGGATGCAGACAAAACACTGTGCAGCCGGTTCAAAGGTTTTCTTTCTCTCCCCGTATTTACTTTGTTGCAAATTTCAGGTGCAGTACGAGTCCTCTGACGTTTACTCTGTACACACATGATCTGATGTTCCTTTATGTTACTTGAGATCTTCCAGATCGAGAAACATTTGCATGGCATAAATTTGCTTGAAGCACTGCAAAATAAACACCACTGTTGACAGAGCTAGGCCATCTTTTGTTGTTATGAATGGCCTAACTGATGAATACCTACAATTATAACAGGTTTTCAATCCCAAACTCGTGCTTCCATCCCATTAGGAGGTAATACAGTGTGACACACTGCTAGATGCACGTAATGTAGGTACGTTAAATTACTGTGAACTTATTGCTGCGTAGGCAACTGAAGGAATGAGCCTATTCGAATGGGAACATCTCTGGAGAAGACATGTCCGTATAGTTGTGACTTACTCGAGTGCCAACCAGTCAAATGCACAACTTAGTATTTACATGTTTATATTTGTTTTATTATCCCAATAGTGATGCAATAAGAGTAATCAAAACGAAATCCCTATTTTCACTACAAATCTATAGCTATGATAGGTGATCAAAAACTTTTGATCATTACTATACTTGACCTTAAATAAGTAGCACTTAAAACTATTAAGGACTGATTTTGGTATTTTCATTCAAAAAACATGTGTTTAAAGCATATTTCCAAAAGAACTTGGGCAAATTCCTGCAGAAACCAATATTCAAATGCATTAATTGCACTAACATTTTTCATCATTTAGGTAACCGGACAAGGATACCCTGTACTGCTGTCAACATGTTGGTATCTTAGTGATCTTCGTTCTGGGGGTGACTGGCTCAAATACTATTTATGTGACCCAAATGCTTTTAATGGAACTGAGGAGCAGAAACGGCTAGTGATGGGAGGAGAGGCTTGCATGTGGAGCGAGTTTGTGGATGCTTCTAACTTATCACCACGAGTGTGGCCAAGAGCATCAGCCGCTGCTGAGAAACTTTGGTCTTCTGGGAATGCCACCACCGATGCAAATAACGTTGCCAGAAGACTTGAGGAACATACGTGTCGAATGAAAATGCGTGATATTCCTGCCCAGCCACCAAATGGTCCCAGCACTTGTCCTTATGATCCATATTACCACTAACAAAAAGGAATAAGAGTTAATGTATATTGAGAATGTCTTCCAAAATGTTGCAGCACATGCACCAGCTAGTTTACATAAGGCTCGTGGAAGACTCTTCTTTTAAATATGTGTCTGTAATATCAGGAGGTACTTGTTGATCATAATAATAATGATTTATTCACCCAGCAAATTTACTTTATTTCCTTTTTACATGTTTATTGACAGTAATAATGAATGTTTAGTCTCACATGTGTTCAAACTGTCCTCCAGAGTTCAAACCTACACACAGCACTCCAGTACATAAATTATAGTCAGCTTCAATACCATGAATAGACATCAGATTTTTAGACCCTTAACCATTAATGTTGGAATGATTTTGCTACATATGGCACTCTTCCTCTAATTCCTAAACTGACTTTTATATTACTTTCACAGGCACCACAGCTGAAGGTATTTGTATAGTCGTGGTCATTAGAGCAATGTTTAATGGACTGACAATTCATTCAAAGCCAAACATCACGAGTTTGAATCCCAGCAACTGCAGTCAAATGCACCTGTGGTAAAGGATGGAGAGGGCCCAAGTAAAACAAGTGGTGTGGTGCACTTGGATGCTGTTGGGGTCACATTTAGCTGCAGTTGTATGGATTTTACTTACTCTTTAAAAGAGCATTACAGTTTGCGACAGTTTTAAATGTTGTATTTATCTTCAGGGTTTACTGCTTTGTGAAAAGAGGGCCAAAGAAATTCCAAACTCAATACTTAACTCCTTTTATTTGTTACAAACTTATTGAGACAATATTTAACGCTGATGTTTTATAATTACACACTTTAACACTTTGTATAGAAGTCTCTTGATATATGATATTTCGTATTAAATTTTGAACTAATATGTCTCTGTTGCAAACATTTTCGCTCATTCCTAGTAACTGTACATAGTTACCAAAAAGAAAAGAACTCTAACAAATGAACTAGAGAAATATAGTATTGAAATAAACTATTACAAGTTTTAAGGTTCAAGATTTCTTCCGGGCTTAACTTGTTACAAGTTTATCGAAAAAATTTAACTTTTACATCATAATAAGGCTATAAATAATTGTATTTTATTGTTGAAGTTTAGTACAGGCCTGCACAGGGTTTCCGCTCCCGAAGCCGGCTCGCGAGCGGAGTACAGCTACTGGCAGCGCTCTTGTTTACGAGCGGACAGAGAGGAGAGGTACCGTACAGTGCGTACTACTCGGCCACAATATGAATACACTTTAAGGAGGATGCCACAGTTTTGCTTGCTACCTTAAGCCTAGGGATCTGCGCGGAGTGAGGGAATGTGAGGGGAAACGCAATACTGGGAATGTACAGTCGTACAATGAAAACAGTACTCACCTGCTGATGTCTTCACATTAGCAACTTATCCTTTCTTTCCTGGCACAATAAATATTATGCGAAAGAGCGTCATCAAAGGGAAGATTTTTTGGTGGTAATTATTTAAAAAATTCGCATTAATTTCGCACAAATTTTTGGGTAAAATTGAGGAGCGTTTATTATTATGTCCTAACTGTACAACAATGGCACAAAGTTCTCTGTGCGTAACGTTTATTGCGGCGGCTTTGACGACACGGAATGTGACCTTATGAGATAACCTTTTATTGTACCCTCACCGATTACATTGTCGAGATGCTTTCTTTGTCTCTGCCAACTCTTCTCACCGCGTGCACTCATATTGTGGCTGACCAGTACACGAAAGGAAGTGCAAGGTTTCATAAATGATTTCTCAAAATGTTATTTTACTAATTTATGGTTAGGAAAATATTTTTTAAACAAACTGCCTTCTATAGCAGATTAAATCCGCGTACAAACTAGTCATATGTTATGTCTCTTTACCAATACATCAAAACGTGGTTTTATGTGATTGGCAGCTGAAAGAAAAAGTACTGACCTTAATGAAACGTCAGTCATAGATGTTTGATACCTGTTTTTATTTAAGTTCATGATAGAAAACAGGTGTTCACAGGCGTATGTCGAACCAAACATTGAGATCATTTTCGCAGCTAGCCTGTGTAGTCGTGGATATTTTTGTTGAGGTACAGTCTTGTAAAAATCACTCAGGTTAGTGGTATTGTTGAAACGATCTCTACCTCTTATATCACACTGAAGATCAATAAGTTCAAGTTGCAAATCATGAGACACCGTTTCAACTGATGTTGAGAAAGGAATTGCGAGAATCTGAAATTCCTTCTCAAGTAAATCAAGTTTTTGAACTCTAGATTCTAATTCATTTTGAATATCAATTAACACTTCTACATAATCACTGAACACCGTTCCATCACAAGCACTTTGTAAAGTTGGAAAGTGAGCCATGTTCCCACACCGTAATTGACTTATGAAAAGTATAAGTTTGCGACGAAAAGCCCGTAATTCATTCATCATATCGAGAATGAGCTGGTTCTTTCCTTGAAGACAAATATTTAATTTGTTGAGGTGTCCAGTAATATCCACAAGAAATGCAAGGTTGGCTACCCAGGTGGGATCACTGAGTTCTGGTGCAGGTTTCCCCTTCATTTCAAGAAATTGACAAATGGCTTCACGAAGATGGTAAAATCTTTCTAACATCTTATCTCTGCTTAGCCACCGGACCGCACAATAATACAGAATATCTCCATACTCTGCGTCGACATCACGGAGAAATTCTTGAAACTGTCAGTGTGTGAGTCCATGTGATTTTAAATAATTAATATGTTTTACCACTGTTTCCATCACAGTAACAAGCTTTACTACTTTGGAACAGAGAACGTGTTGATGAATGAGACAGTGGACTCCAATCACATCAGAGCCATCAGCATTTTTAACCTTTTCCCCGAACAAAACTTACAAACCCTGAACGTTGGCCACACATTGCCGGAGCTCCATCTGTTGTAACGGATACCAGGCTATCCCAGGGTAGTACAATGGCACTTAAAGAATCCTCAACACTGTGAAAAATATCTTCGCCTGTAATAGTGTCTTTTAATGGGACAAAATCTAACAATTCTTCTGTAACGTGGAGATTATTGTCTACACCACGCACGAATATAGCTAGCTGGGCTGTATCAGATGCATCTGTTGACTCATCAAATGCTAAAGAATATGCCACGAACTGTGTTGCGTTTGTATGAGTTGAAGCTGCACATCTTGTGCCATGTCCCTGATGCGGCGAGCAACTGTGGTACGAGAGAGGGATCGATTCAAACTGATACAGTTCGTTAGGGCACAATAATTCTGCAGCATTAATCATACATTGTTTTATAAAGTCGCCTTCAGTAAATGGCTTACTTGCACTAGTACAATATTATATGACAGTTTGTAACTCACGCACAGCATTGCCTCATTAAACACATTCACAATTTTCCACGTTTTCGTGATATTATAAACATGGAAACTAACTCCACTAGTAATAAAGTATTATGAATTCCAACCTACCTCAGGTAATAATGCATCCTTCAACTCTTGAACCTTTTTAGTGCGATCTTCACCAATAAGCTCACTGTAAACATCTTTATGTGTTTTGTCGTAGTGACGCATTATATTATGCTTTTTTCTACCTTTCATAATTTTCTGACATATAAGGAGATATCACTGAGAATTTGTTCCAGCTGCTATGAAAAAGTAATCGCTTTCCCATGCAACATTGAAAGTATTTGCCTGATGGTCACTTTTCCGCCTTCTGGATTCCTCCATTATAGAAGGATACGTAAGCAGGGAGTGTTAGCAACCGGCTACACACAACACACAGTCCACTAGTCTAGTGACTAGTGACTAGACTACTGCTTTAAAACTGCACTACGTCATCCTTCTCTATCACACAGTCAGCGCTCTACGAGCTCTCATTGTGGCTCGCCCGCTCGTACCGAGTGTTCGCGCTCAAAGAGCGCTGTTTGTGCACCCATGGTTTAGTACAATACGAAATTAAAAAAAAATCCATACAAAGCTCTGAAACCTTAACATAGCACACTTGTGTCAGGACTCACAGTGGGAAGCCCATTATCGCCACTACTGGCAGACTTGTTCATGGGTGATTTGAAAATATGAGTAACAAAAGCCCTCATATATTCAGACTTTGGGTGCGATATGTGGATGACGTGTTCGCCATCCTTCCAAAGAAGATGGTAGAAGATGCTCTAAAACTACTTAACATACAGAATCCGGCCATAAAATTCTCCCTTTAAATTGAAAAAGAAAGTTGGATACCATTCCTGGACCTGAAAGTAATGAGGCACAACAACAAAATAGAATTTAGCATTTACAGAAAACCCTCTCATAGGGATAGCTACATCAAAGGAAATAATGTTAACCCAAAGTCACATCAACATGCCATATTCCACAGCTTAATACATAGATTAATAAACACACCACTGACAGATGAAGAATTTAAAATGGAACATCAACACATTCAAGACAGCAGCAGTAAAAGACAGTTTCAAAACAGATTTAGTTGAAAGACTTAAAGACAAAAACAGATTAAGAGCATCACAATGCTGAACAACAGATCCAATCCACAACCTACATACAGCAAATTCACCTTTTACCCAAAGTTGCACAATAAATTCCAGAAAATGTTCCAGGATCATAACCATAAGCCAGCCTCTTACAACAGATTCAACCTGAGAAACCTGCTAAACCACCCATTAAAGGGCACAATACCAACAAACTCAAAATCCGGTGTTAATAAGATAAAATGCAAGGATTGCCCAAAAATATACATCAGCCAAACTAAAAGAAATCTTAAAACACGACTGAAGGAGCACATTAGACACATAACACTTAAACAGATTGACAAATCAACCATAGCCCATCACTTCTGGTCAACTCAGCACACCATAGAACAGGATATTAAATTACTAAAACATGCAAAAACAACTGTGGATGGGCAGTCTTCTTGGTGAACGTTCAGTTGCATCTTCACCAAGAAGACTTCGCCCATGCCATGCTGGCTCTGTTATTATATACCCCAAGCTAATGGTTTCAGACATAATACTAACATTGATAAATTAATACAAGTAGCATAAATTAACATAATATTAATAAATATGAAATACATACTATTGTGGCGGGGTTTTATTATAAAAGAGGTCGTATTAGCGTGAATATAGCAGCAAATGGAGCATTGTTTTTGCTAGAAGGTGGAAAGTTTGTTAGAGCAGACGCCACTCTTTTCTGCAGGGGATGTGGTCGTAGAATGGAATGCATAAACCAACGTACTTTTATTACAAACACATTTATTAGTTATTTACACTTCTTGTTACAGTTTCAGCTAGTTAATAACTGTTAAAATTGGATAGCGTCCATGCTGTTTAAAAGTTTTGGTGTAATTCACATATTCACACGCCATCAACAATTATACGTCTTTACACTTTGAAGTCACAGACGCTAATGAAAGTAGTTTCTGAGCGTCCTATGACGCAACACCGCCATTCTTATGTATCCATCCGCGCAACAGTTCTCATTGGTCGAACTCAAACAGTTGAGAAGACATTGTCTATTTTGAGTATTGAAAAAAATAGGTCCCTGATACATTCAAATTAAAAGAATTAAAAATTTACACACTCTTACAAAAATATTTACATGAACAATTTTCTATTAGTCAATATTCTGTCTCATATGCCCCTTGTTTTGTTTTTCAAGTTGTCACCTTATTTACAATCTTGAAACACAATACAACACTTCTCCCTACTTCTATGATTCAATCACTTTGTACAATATATTTTTTTCTTTTTCTTTACAGTCTTCTTTACTGTTTGTCTTTGTCCTTTGTTTTGACATAATACAACATGTCTTTATAAGTTTCACATATTCGGTTACTACACAATGCATTCGGTTATTATACAATACATATCCAGTTATTGTACAACACATTTAGTTATTGCACAATATGTCCAATTATTATGCAATACATATTCAGTTCTTGTACAATATACCCAGTTATTATATCACATATGTTGTTATTATACAATACACCTTCAGTTATTATACAATACATATTCAGTTATTGTACAACACATTTGATTACTACACAACATGTCCAATTATTACACAATATATATTCAGTTATTGCACAATATGTCCTGCTATCACATCACATATGTTCTGTTATTATGCAATACATATTCAGTTATTACACAATACATATTCAGTTTTTGCATAACATATTTAGTTATTACTCAACGTATTCAGTTATTACACAATATATCCAGTTATTATACAATATATATTCAGTTATTGTACAACACATATTCAGTTCTTATACAACACATACTCAGTTATTGTACATTTGACATTGACACAAATATAATTTAAGTGTTTCATGTGGTTTTTGACTTGTATTCATTGCTATAAGGAGAGAAAAACAGGATACAAATTTTGAGCTAATGATTATGATCATGTTTATGGCAATATTTTATTCAGTTCTTTGCCTTCTTTGTCTTATAAGCTTATGTATAGGCAGGTTATTGAGTCGGTTCTTAAACTCTGATGTTACTAATGGTACTAATTTTCTTGATTGGGTTATTATTCATTGTTGTTTGGTTCAACATTTCTTCGAGCTTAGCATTGGCTATATTCATCTCAATTCGTGGGCATTGTTTTTCCGGTTATGGTTTTCCTCATTTCACTAATTGTCATTTCTTTGTCTCTTATTTTTATAAGAGAAAACTTCTATACTTACAATCATTCTGTAATTGTATTATTTTTCTTCTCAATTTACCCTCGACATCTTTGTGTCGAAGTATCATATCTTTTTCATCATAATTGATTCATTTTTATTTTTTGTCCCTGACATCCTTATGTCAAAAACATATTATCTTCCGTCGCTATGATTCATTTATTTAATGACAATCAGTGTCCTCATCTGTCTTTGTTGACAATGCTCTTAGTGGTCGATATAGCCAATGACTATGTTGATCTTCTTCCTTGTTGTAATCCTATTCTGAACATGATTTTCTATAAGTAACCCATCAAAAATTGTTATCTTCTTTCATCTCTGCTACTCCTGCCTTACACATTTGTTGACGAAGGCTATTTGGTTCTTTCCTTGTATGGCTTCAATTTATTTTTATGGTATCTTCCTACCAACTTGCCATTTGTATTCTGTAGCTCATATGTGTGGTCACCCAGCTGTTTTGTTATGACCAGTGGTCCAGTATACAATAGCTCCATCTTTCCAGATCTTTTTTCAGATGCCTTGGATGCTTTGTGGCTTTTTAAGAGCACCTTTTCTCCAATTTGTGGGGACCATTTCCTGACGAATCTCTTCACCTTGTTCCTTCCTTTTTCAGCCTTCTGCTGTAATCTTCTGAATGCCAATTGACATTTTTCTTTCTCTGATAATTCTCTTTGGGCAGCCATGGTAGTGTCAATGTCAAATGCTAATTTTCTTGGTTTCGTGTTGGTCATTAGCTCGATAGGTGCGAACTTGGTCGTGGGGTTCACCGAATGGTTAATCACCTCCTCTATATATCCGCATTTTTCCGTCCAGGAAGTGTGGTCTCTGTGGCAGAGCAAACGAAAATAAATACTAATATCCCTCATGATTCTCTCGGTCGGGTTTCCCTGGGGGTAATATGCTGAGGAATAGTACAATTTTACTCCTAATGTTTCTAAGGTGTTCTGAAACAACTTGCTCTTATGCATGGTCGCATTGTCCGATAAAATACATTTTATTCTCCCATATTTTGGGATGTAGTCCTTGACGATTTTATCTAGGCATGTTCTGCTTTTGATGTTCTTAATGGGGTATATTTTGGTGAATTTTGTAAAAACATCAAACATGACAAAGATGTATCTGTTTCCATCTTTACCCCTTGGCAGCTCTCCATGCTCGTCAATACACACCAATGCATTTTTCTCGTTCCTCACGATGGATTGTGGGATGACATCGTACTTTACATTAATTGGCTTGGCCTTTTGGCATAGGTCGCATGAGGAAATTAACTTCCTGACCTTCTTGCCAAGATGTTTAATGTACAATACCTCCTCGATGGCAAGCATTGTCCTCTCAGTACCGGAGTGAAGCATCGAGTGGTGGAATGCTAAAATGACCCTGTCCTGTAAGGAATTTGGTACCATCATTTTCCATTTCCTTACGTCGCGACCATGCAATTTAAATAGGATGTTCCTAAATTTGCCTATCTTGGCATCCAATCTTGGTATTATGTCTGGAGCCTTGTCGAATAGCCTCTTCAATTCAGGGTCTTCTTGTTGTAGCTTTGCTATGTTCTTGAAGTCTTGCAAGATCTCGTTGTTTTCTTTGCTACTTATCTGCATAATTTTGATCTCATGGTGCGGACTGTATATCGTCTCGGGTATGTGACTCTCCGACCTCAATCTTGACAATAAGTCACTGAAGATGTTCTCCTTCCCCGGGATATGTTTGACCTCTATGTCGTATGACATGATCTCATGTATGTACCTTGAGATTTTGGAGTTGGTCAGCTTGCATTTTTGAATGAAGGACAGGCTTACATGATCTGTATATATAATTATTTTATAGAGATATATATATTGTCTGAACTTTTGCAACGCAAAATGGATTGCACCTATTTCCAGTTCGGTTATGCCGGCATTGGCTTCTATTTTATTTAAAAACCTAGAAGCTGTGGCGATCACATGTTTGTTGCCATCTGCATCTTCTTGTGCTAATATCGCACCATATGAGTGCGCACTAGCATCAGTGTATACTAGAAAAGGTGAATTCGGATCCGGTCGTTCCAGGAGAATACTGTGCTTGAAAAGTTCTTTGATATTCTCAAAGGCCACCTGGTGTTCAGCATTCCATTCCCACTTAGTATCTTTTTTCAACAGTGCTCTAAGGGGTACCAATTCCTTAGCGTAGTTGACCACGAATTTCGACTGGTACTGTAAAATGCCCAGAAACCTTCTTAACTGTTTTAAGTTACGTGGGGGTGGTATATGCTCTATGGCCTTGACCCTCTCCGGATTAGGTTGTATACCATCAGGTGTTATGATGTGGCCTAGAAATTCAGCTTCTTTGACGAAAAACTCACACTTTTCTAAATTTAGGGTCATGTTGCTTTCCTGGAACCTGGATAATACATAATCTATGTGATGTAAGTGCGACTCGGGATTCTCACTGTATATTAGAAAGTCGTCTACATATTGCGTCACAAAAGTCTCGATGGTATCTCCAAAAACTTTGTCCAGAGCTCTCAGCAGTGCACTGCTACTGGTCGATAGTCCAAAGGCACATTTTGAAAAATGGTATACCTTTCCTTTGTGCAAGAAACAGGTATATTTCCTGACATCTGGATGAAGAGGAATTTGCCAGAACGATGCTGTCAAGTCAAGACTAGTGAAATGTTGACCTCCCTTCAATTTCGATATTAGTTGGTCTACCCCCTCAGGCCTGTAGTGATCCGGCAAGGTATGTGTGTTTATCTTCCTTGCGTCGATGGTCATCCTCAATTTTCCCCCTTTCTTATGGACCCATACTACTGGATTCACATAACATGAGTCCGACGGCTCTATTATTCCGTCCGCTAACATTTTCTGGATTACTCTGTCAGCTTCCTCCCTGATGGAGTTGGGGATGGGCCTGGATTTGTGTGAATAGGGGGTTATATCTGTTACTGTAAAAGTATGTACGTACTTGTTACACGTACCTGGCTTTTTATCGAAAACTTTCCTGTTTTTAACCAATATTTTCCTAAGTTGGCTTCTTTCCTCTTCAGAGATGCCATGTGCCCCCCAGACCTTCTCATCGATTAGCTGTAGCATCGATTCTTCTCCATCTGTTGGTAGTGGTTCAGGTTGGTAGTTGTCCCAAGCAACATACTCGTCTTCTGTGCAGATCCAATGGCTGCAAACGTTAGTTTCTTCATCGCTCGTCCAACCTGTTTTCTTCTTATTTACCCTTAGGTCTACCAACCTATTCTCGTGGACATTGATGTTCTCCACAAAGAATTGTTCATCCGGATGGATCCCTGTCTGGTCTGGTTCCTCCTGGCATGTTTCTTCCTCCAGGAACTTCGCAGTGCATTCTGAGGCTCCTTCCTTAATGATAAATTCATGTAGGTCATAGTTAATTACCGACCTCCAAAGGTTAAGCAAATCACTGCCAATGATTAGGGTAGCTGTTAATCTTGGTATTACTAGGGCAATGAAATCGAACTTCCAACTTCCGATTTCAATTACCAGCCTTACCTGGTATTTAACATGTTCCTTCTTCTTGCCAATTGCTGTGCTGCAATATACTCCACACACAGGCAAGAATTCGGCGTTTCTTTTAGTTATCAGTTCCTGGAACAGCTGTTCGTCACATACTGATGTGCTGGCTCCTGTATCTATCATTGCTGGCAATTCGATACCCCATACCTTCAGCCTAATCATTGGTGGATTGGTTATCTCCTTTCTTTCACTCGCCTGTCTTCTCAAGGTACCTACATTACATTGGTCAATATCGCCCCTACTGCCACACAGGTCAACTTCCGGGACACAAAGTTGACTTGTACTTAGTTTTCCTGGACGTTGGAGGTGATCGTCGTCTCTGTGTTCTGTGCAGTATCGGTCCTATCCGGCATATTTTCATTCTGTTCCTGTTGTCTTACGTTGTCGATGTTCCCTTGGTTTCTGCCCCTTTGACGTGAACCCCTATTGTACGACGGCCTATGGCTATTCATGTATTCCCTACAGAATCGTATATGATTCACTTGATGGGTACGTTCTCCTGGTCTTCCACGATCATACCTGTGCGTTCTGTACCTCGATTCACCCCTCGGTATTGTGTCGTGGTACCGCTGTCTTGTGTTCTCCATCCTCTCGCCATGATTATGTGGTTGTGGGAAATGGTGTGCCCCTCTCCCCCTTTCATGGGTACTCCTAGTATTTCTATGTTCTCCTTCGTTCTGGTTGTTCGTAGTCGTGTTCCGGTTTAGGATGGGTGAGTTTGGGTGACCGTTCCTATGTCTATGCTCATTAGTCCGACCATTTTGTGTTTCGAAGGCTGTCAGCAGTTCTATCATATCTGCAAAATCTACTGGCCTCGCAACAATTAATCCTGTTCTCACTGTGTCTGGGAAATGTCTTGTTATACTGGCAATTAGTTCTGCCTCCGACAAGTTGGGGTCTAATAGCTTTCCTTTGTTGGCTACTTTCATAAAATAGTCGACTAATGACAACCCTTTGGCTGGATCGTATCTACCTGTCGCTAGCTCTACCCTAGTTTGGTTTTGTTTAGCTGGGCCCCAATATCTTGATAGGAATAAATTTCTGAATGAGCTATAAGACTCGTGACCAGCTAGTGTTAACCTGAGCCATTCTAATGCCTTGTTTTTTAAGCTTTTCTTTACTATCATCATCCTAAGCTCGTTTGGTATCCTTTTCACTTTGAAGTATTCTTCCATCTCTTTAACAAAGAGTTTTGGATCGTCTCCCTTCTCCTCGTCAAATGTAGGTGGTGTGATTTCATGTAATATGCTGTTGGTGTAACATGTGTTATGTGTTGTGTCATTGTTTGGTTGTGAACCTCTTTCTCTGTATGGTGAGTCAACATTTTGTACATTACTCAAGTAACTCTCATCTTGTACATTACTTACATCTAAATCATCTTGTCTTTGTAATGCCTTCACAACATCATTTACATTAGCCAAATTTTCTTTCCCTTTTTTCATTTCTTCACAAATTGATTTTAAATCATTCTTTATTTCTAAGTGGCTTTGTTTCATATCATTTATAGCATCCTGTTGTGAAAGCATCACATCATTCATTGTCTTAATTTTAGGAATTACAATTTGTTCTACAGTTTCATTAATAATGTCTTTCTTTACTACCACAATCTCCTTCCTCAATTCCTCAGTTATTTCTGCTTTTACATTTGTTATCTTACAGTCTACACTTGTATTACATTCTGTTATTTCATCCCTACATCTAGCAATTTCTTCTTCTAACACAATTTTATTCTCCCTCATCTCTGATTCTATCTTTCCCATCCTATCTCCTACAATTTCTATCCTAGCTTCTAAGGCTTCCTTTGTTTCATTTAAGTTTTTGTGAACTAATTTTAAATTAGTTTCCATTACTTTCATATTTTCTTTACACTCCTGTCTTCCTAATTCTATTTTCTGTTCTAAGTTCTGTCTACCTAATTCCATTTTCTGTTCTAAGTCTTTTCTCACTTCCTCCATTTTCTGACCTAAACTTTGTTCTATATCCTGTTTTAATTCTACCTTATTTTGTTCTAGTTTCTGGCCTATACTCTGACCTAAACTTTGTTCTATATCCTGTTTCAATTCTATGTTATTTTGTTTCATTTTCTGACCTAAACTTTGTTCTATATCCTGTTTCAATTCTATGTTATTTTGTTTCATTTTCTGACCTAAACTTTGTTCTATATCCTGTTTCAATTCTACCTTGTTTTGTTCCAGTTTCTGTTCTAGTCTTTCAAACATCATCATCATTAACCTTTGATCTTTGCTTATTTCCGCCTGTTCCTCATTCTCTAATCCTATCTGATAACTAGGCCTATCTGCCCCTTCCCCCACTCCTGTTTCTATCTCTTTTCGCGACATTTTAATTCCTTTATCTAATTCACTTAATGTTGAAAGTCCTGTTATTTTTCCACTTCTTAAAAACATATATTATAGAAATAAAATAAAGATAAAAAGTTTAGATCCTACTTTTTTTTTTTTTTCTGCTGGTTCTTCGTCCAGTTATTTACGTCTCCTGGGTAGTTGACTTCGCCAGATGATCTCCGGTGTTTTTCCCACGTTGATTCTCCGTGTATCGATGTTTTGACGGATCGTTGATATCAAACGATGTTCAATGGCGTCTTTTTCCTGCACGATGAGATAGCGTCCTTTTTGATGTTTATCGCACTCGTAATTTTGCATTCCATTCTAAATTCGCGCTCCACGTTGGGCAAGCCATTTGTGGCGGGGTTTTATTATAAAAGAGGTCGTATTAGCGTGAATATAGCAGCAAATGGAGCATTGTTTTTGCTAGAAGGTGGAAAGTTTGTTAGAGCAGACGCCACTCTTTTCTGCAGGGGATGTGGTCGTAGAATGGAATGCATAAACCAACGTACTTTTATTACAAACACATTTATTAGTTATTTACACTTCTTGTTACAGTTTCAGCTAGTTAATAACTGTTAAAATTGGATAGCGTCCATGCTGTTTAAAAGTTTTGGTGTAATTCACATATTCACACGCCATCAACAATTATACGTCTTTACACTTTGAAGTCACAGACGCTAATGAAAGTAGTTTCTGAGCGTCCTATGACGCAACACCGCCATTCTTATGTATCCATCCGCGCAACAGTTCTCATTGGTCGAACTCAAACAGTTGAGAAGACATTGTCTATTTTGAGTATTGAAAAAAATAGGTCCCTGATACATTCAAATTAAAAGAATTAAAAATTTACACACTCTTACAAAAATATTTACATGAACAATTTTCTATTAGTCAATATTCTGTCTCACTATAAACATTAACATGAATCAACATGTCCATTTCATATAAATTAAATAAATATTTAGGGTTTATAATTTCCATTACAATGTGTAGGAAGTAGGGGAATGACTGGTGGGACGAAGTACAGTGGAGACTTTGTGTGCCCTAAGGCTACTACAGTAACCGAGAAGGCCCATCAGTAACCTATAAAACTGGCACAAGAGGCCCTGGTTTGCTGCTGCCTTGTAGCATAGGAAGTTGGTTCTGCAGGGGAGTAAACCCTAAACAAATCACAGGCCTGGAGCAGCCTCTTAAGGAGGCAGCCCCTCTGCCAGGTTAGCCCAGCATTTGGCTAACCTGCCTGAGTGAATATCAACTATTCAGAGCATAGGACAAAATATAGCTTCCCTGACTGGCAAAGAGGCTGGAACACGTGGCAGCCAGTTCAGGGAAAATGAGAGAAATACATGCAACGGCACAGGACAAGAGTGAATTTAGGAAGTGGCCCAAGAAACCCAATGCCTAAAAGCAAAAGGGATAGTAGTAGTAAAAGAAGAAGAATTAGCTACCGGTGATTTCTCTGGGAATACACATTTTCTCAAAGTTTCTCATACTGTTCAGAACGGGCCTTTGTTCTGCCTGCTCATTGTTGCCTTGCTTACCGACCAGCGCTTACAAGCAATGGTGTGAGGTATGTCCTTTGTCTGTTCAGCCACTCCAACATTATTTGATGCTCCATGCCTCCACTTTCAAGAAGTGGAAATGGACCAAGACCACCTTCAAATGTGGCCGGCCCTTTCTAGTGTCCCATCCATCAGTGAAAAATATTGGAGAGCAATAGGATTAATGACTTCATTGTCAGAAATCCAGCATCCAGGTCAGCTACTGACCTCATGTGAAAAACAGAATGGCATCATTGTTAAGTAGCAGTTGCAGTATGAGCAGGACAATACCACGGCCGTGCCATGGCCAAGTGGTTAGACCATTTGCTTCTCACCAAAGCAGCCTGGGTTCGATCCCAGGCAACTGCATGTGAGATTTGTGGTGGATGAAGCGGTACTGGGGTGGGTTTCCTCCAGGTTCTCCAGTTTCCCCCACCATCTCATTCCACCAGTGCTCCATCTTCATTCCATGCATCATAAATGTCACCACCTGTGGTGCCATATGTAGTAAAAGCGGGCGTTAAACACTACAAAAAAAAAAAAAACAGGACAATACCAGGTGGGAGATACACAGAAAAATTAAAAAATTAACCATCCTCCAAGAGAATTGAACCTGCATCCTACAGCATGGCAGTATTCACTGCACTTCCAGTTAATGGCGATGTCTGTCTTTGTACTTACTCCAGTATAAGAGAGGACCAAGGTTCAACTGTTATTGAAAGATAAGGAACTTTGTTTATTATGTATCACAAGACATTATTTGTTTTTAATTATTTAAATAAAACAAATATTTATTTCTGTATAAAAAAGAACAGTCTATAGTTAATGAGGCATATTTGTTTATATCTGCATCCATTTACATTCACATATTTATTTCCATTTCTTTTTGTTCTTCTGCTTTTTGTCCTTTTTGTCCTGTTTCTTCTGTTTCTTCTTTGCACCTTTACTCTTGGTGTTTTGCACCTTGCCAGAGACTGAAGAACCTCTGGAACTTACACTACGAGGCCTGTGCTTTCCCCAGCCCTGAAATAAACCACAACAAGCTTCAAACTTACAATATTTTGTATGATTTTATTTTCTAAACAACAAACAAATACAGAAAGAACATGCTACATTCAGCAAAAGATCCAAAAGAACCATTATCTTTTGCAGGTGTTTACAGAATTCTGTGCTCATGTAGCTCTGTCTATATAGGGACCACACAACATACAGTAAACACACACATTACAGAATACAAGAGATGTTGCCGTTTGGGACAAACAGAAAAGTCTGCAGTCGCAGAACATGCATTACTAGTGCCGGGGGAACACATTATACAGTATTCAGATACAGCTATCCTGCCTTCCACAGTTCATTATTACCCCCAGTTAAGTTGTGAAGCCATAGAGATCTTCAAACATAAAGATAACTTCAATAGGAAGGAAGAAACAAAGCGCTTAAATAAAACTTGGCATCCAGCATTATACAAAGCACGCAAAACACCTGACCAGAGACACATTCAAGTTCATACGTCAACAACAGCTTCAGCCACAGTAAGTGCCAGCTCATCAACAATGGAAGCAGCCCCCACTTTAACCCATCCCAAACAGCAGCAAAACCAATAAACAAAGACCAGACTAACTGTCATGCTAAACATATAAAACCTGTAAACTAAACTGTTCCTTATCAGTCGTCGCCAAGAGTAGCATAGCACCACGGTCAAACCACTGAGGATGTTCAAAGTAGCTTTGAATGAAACGTCTGGAAGGAGATTTTCCACTTCACAAGTCCAGATAATCATTTTGTATTTTATGACATAGGCCGTGAAAGCTTATGCAACTTGATTTTATTTTCTGTTTGAAATTCAAAAGAATTATAATTAACTGACTGACCTTTTTCTGTTTCGAAAACAAGCAAAGGCAGCTAAGGAAGAAATTAATAGATGAGAGAAGATGAGCAAAAAGTCAGCAGAGACAGGGATACATCTGAGGTTTGAAACTGGAGTAATGGGTATATTACAGAGGAAAAGAATGAACTGACCGTATGGCAGAAATTCAAGGAGAAGTTAGACAGGAAACTCAGGAAATCAACATGTCAGCTTACTACACAGACTCAACTCCATACCACTTGAAAAAGAGGAATATGATTTAGAATTCCACAATATCCTCAACATTGCAAACTTGAACAATTTCAACTCTGATGTTATACATAAAATGAACAAACACTCAATCAAACAGAAAAAGCTTACTGATTTAACCAAAGTAAGAATAAATGAAACTAAAGGGCAATTTAAAAAAATGACATATCATCCCAAACTGTTTAGAAAACTGACTACCATTTTCAAAGACTACTTCAGAATACGCTTTCAAAAACCGCCAAATCAGGAATCTACAAGATCGACTGTGACGATTGTGAGAAGTTCTACATAGGTAAAACAAAAAGGAACCTGAATATTAGACTTAAAGAACACAGGAGACACATTCTCAACAAACAGTGTGAGAAATCTGCGGTGGCACATCATTTTTGGAACGAGAATCACAACATTGGAAACAACATCAAACTGCTAAAACCAGCCACTTCTGCATTAGATTTGGACCTTTGGGAGAAATATTTTATTCACTTAAACTCCAGTCATGTCTGCAATTTTGAAATTCCCTCTACACCAGATCTGATTGTGTTTGCAAGTTCTACCACCAGAGCGAAGGAGAGTGTACAAGACACCAAACTCGGATTTCAAACAACAGTTGCTACTGGCTGAGGATGTGGACGTAACCTCCACGAAAGCGCTCCTGTTTATCTACAACTACAAGTAAGTGATTGTCTACCTGAATATATAAAAGCAACTAAAAACCTTCACAATGTCAGCTGAATTTGAGATGAAGTCATACTTTAAGGATAGCAGCAGGACAAACACCAGAGGAGAAGACGGCACATGACAAAATCACAAAGAAAGAGAGAAAGGAAAGCAATGTTGGATGAAGGGAGGGAAAGCAGTGCAATGCAATGCGTCAGAGGCAGCACGTGACAAGGTAGCACAGGGTTATGTGTCAGACTGAAGAAAATGGCAGGAAACAGCAGAAGGCGGGTAAGGATGAAACAGTGAGTGGGGCGACCAGTAGGGTAAACTACAAAGGAGCAATTCCAAAAATAAGTGGAAATAAACCTAGACAAGAAGGTATGGTGTATGAAGAAGTTGAATGGGAAGATCGTCAAACAGGTATTGTATACGTGGGCAGAACGGGTTGGAAGAAGGGTGAACAACAAACTGTTGCATGTGTTTGGAAGAATGACATCACATGCAAGTGGGTGTCAGATAAAGAAAAGAGGTGACTCTGCCACTCTTCACAGTGTGACAAGGAAGAACAAGTGGTTTTAGTTTACTGTAATCAGAGTTAGAAGGGACGATGGAATGAAAAGTTTAGGACCAAAGTTATGCAGGAAAATAGAAACAGTGAAGCTTAAGTGAGGAAAGGAAGTGGAAGCGAATAATAAAAGGCTAAGAAGAAAGTGAATCAATGTGATAGAGGGATCCATTAGCAAATGGCTAAGAAATTTAGGAAAGAAATGAGGGGGAGTTAAGAAGAAGGTTAGAGTGAACTGAATTATTTAGAAAAACAAAGAAGTTTGAGGAAAAGGAAAGCATAAAGAGAGTAGGCAAGAAAGGTGGTGCAAAAGAGTAAACAGATGCGAAAGTAAAATTGATAAACAATAGCACACATCAAAATGTAAATATATGTAAGAAGTCTTAGAGCTTGTCTAATGACAAAAGGGCCAGGGCCCAAGTTCAAGGGCACACCAAGATGTAAATAGTTTAGGACTTAATAAATTCAATCCAATTATTCTGCTTATACTTCTCGTATGGACTTACATGTCAGTGCCCGGGGTCAGACACTGTTGAGGTGGCAGACTTCAGAACAGAGAGAATATCCTGCAAGGTGATCAGCCCAAAGATGATATGAAATAAAGGTGAAGTGGATGAAAGAAAAGGTGATGATGAAGCAGCAATACTAAGTAGAATCAGAGGAATATAATACAGTGCTGTTAGTTTAAGAATAGGCGCTAGCGACGAATGCTGCACTTCTGCAAGTCACCACCTACTCGCCAATAGATGGGACTTTACATGCCAGAAGAAACTGGCGCACACTTTTCATGCATCTGTTAGTTTTGACCTTGGCACGCAGTAGTGGCACAACTTATCAGATGGTTGGACATGTTGTTTGCATGATGGTGAAATATTCAGTAAGTGAACATGCATATATAGTGAAAAGCTATTTTCTGAAAAAGAAATCCGTTTGCAAAACCAGGCGAAAATTTAGACGCAAATTTCCTGATCCTCACAGATACAGTCAGATGTAAACAGCTGTGCGCAGAGAATGTCAACACATGCTTGTTGGCGGAGTGATACAATTGTAATGTTTATGTGCATACACCCACTTTAAGCTCGGAGGGACTATAGGAACATAACACTTGTACATGGAAACACAATCAATATGAATTGGAGTCATGCAATGAAATTCAATTTTGTACATACACCAACCAAAATGGGCTATACCTGTATTTTAATTCTGTATGCCATTCTTTAAATACTGGTATTTGATGACAGTGTTGTCTCACATACAGGCAGCTCTCAGGAGTTTAATGCATATGCTAAATAAATGTTTCCAGAAGTCTTTGGTAGACAAAAAAGTGAATACCAAAAAAGAAAAAACTGTTATAACCCACAAACAGGATGGAAGGGAAGTCATTACATTCCTTCTAATATGTGCTTCATAAAAGCATTACAAACAAAATTTGTTCTTTGATCAGCCGATTTCGAAAAAATAAAGGGTTTTTGTTCCATATTGGATGCACAATTCCACAAGAATGTAAGAAGATAACAATTTGTTACCTGTAAGATGCACAGAGTGACTTATTTCTGACATAGCCTTAGTAGTAATTATTGGACATCACACAGGTTTCGAAATAATTAATCACTTAAAAGACATGAAGGAATACTCCGAGCAGCTCTTACAGATGTGAAATAAGTTGACAATGTTGTGAGAGGTAGAACTGGAACTTAAAAATTCAATGCCACAACTGGGATTTGAACCACAGACCTTCCGCTTACCGGGCGGGCGCTCTAACCACTGAGCTATTGTGACAAACTGCCAGAATGGCATTAAATTCTCAAACCAGTTCGTATTTCTCCTGGTAAACCACAAAGGCAGTCTCACATCAGAGACAAATTACCCCAATGGTGACTTACTATTGTAAGTACCTTATATCCCAGGATTAAATAACCTTCAGAATGGTAATTATTATTTATTTATGCCAACAAACTTACTGTTGGTGTTTTTAAACACACAAGCCGTGTGTGGGCAAAGTTTGAGAGGTAGAACTGGAACTTAAAAATTCAATGCCACAACTGGGATTTGAACCACAGACCTTCCGCTTACCGGGCGGACGCTCTAACCACTGAGCTATTGTGACAAACTGCCAGAATGGCATTAAATTCTCAAACCAGTTCGTATTTCTCCTGGTAAACCACAAAGGCAGTCTCACATCAGAGACAAATTACCCCAATGGTGACTTACTATTGTAAGTACCTTATATCCCAGGATTAAATAACCTTCAGAATGGTAATTATTATTTATTTATGCCAACAAACTTACTGTTGGTGTTTTTAAACACACAAGCCGTGTGTGGGCAAAGTTTGAGAGGTAGAACTGGAACTTAAAAATTCAATGCCACAACTGGAGAAATACGAACTGGTTTGAGAATTTAATGCCATTCTGGCAGTTTGTCACAATAGCTCAGTGGTTAGAGCGTCCGCCCGGTAAACGGAAGGTCTGTGGTTCAAATCCCAGTTGTGGCATTGAATTTTTAAGTTCCAGTTCTACCTCTCAAACTTTGCCCACACACGGCTTGTGTGTTTAAAAACACCAACAGTAAGTTTGTTGGCATAAATAAATAATAATGACAATGTTGTGTTGAGGTTGGTCAAGAAATTGACCTGGTTTCTGGATGTAAACTTTCACTTTTGAGAAATGTTTTGGGAGATAATGCTTGTGATTGGTCTACACTCGCACAGTTAACATGGAAGGACAAGGCAGGGTATGAGTTTGTTTTCAACACATCTGCTACAGTGTTTATGTACTGACCTAGTGAAAGTGACACCCACACAATCTGCAGTGTTGCCAACTTGCTTTCCACAAAACTAAAATATCCCCGTAGGAAATGGTCTGAGACAAAAACGTAAGATACAAAATATGTTCCAAATACCAAGATTTACCACTGGCTTAAATTAATGTAATGACTTCCCTTCCACCTGCTATGTTCAACAAATTCTAAAGTTTTCAGATAACACAATATTCAATTGCTTCTCTTAACAAATATGTCATAAACTACATACTGGCTCTACCATTAAAAGGTAGTAACCCTTCCAATAAAAAATCTTCAGTCCATTCGTAGATTGACCGGACCACCCCACAGCAACACTGGACGGGATGAGGACTGGTGTGCCCTCCACCAGAGCTACACATAAACAACCGACAAGTTATGCATATGGAACACTAACCACTGTACTAACTTACATTAACCCATTCACATCATTTCATGACCAGGGCTCGCATGCGCCTTTTTGACATATGAATCATATGACGAGCTCAGCTCGCTATGCTACATTACTCCATATAATTCCACATATTTTAGGTCGTTCTCATAGATGTCATTTGTATATGTCTGGAACGAAATGCTAACATGTGTTGGTCATTCTGATCAGTATGATGTAACCTCCTGTGTTTCAATCAAGGAAAAATAATTTATCTTAGCATTATTTCACTCGCCTCGGTAGCCATCATGGCGGTGAAAAAAATTTTCCCCAATGACAAGATGGGTTTGAGAAAACTGATACAAAGTGTATTAGAGAGTGAAAGTGGTGATTTTTCTGAATATGAAACAGTCTGAAGAATTTTCTTGTGATAGTGATTGTGATAATGAATCTAATGCAGAAAGCAGCAAAGAAAATAATTATGAAGCCAATAATGATGTGCCAGGTTCTTAGAAATGTGTTTGCATTACAACGCAGAAAAACCGATATAACTGGCATTGGACTAAAGCTGATAACTCATTCCCTACCCTTTTACTGCAAATAGTGGTATTTGTAAATAATTACTGGATAAACATGAGTTGCAGATGCCATCTGCACTTTCAATTTTTTTTTCTGAATACATGGAACCTTTGTTTGACAAAATATGTGACGACACAAATGCTTACGCATGAGGCAGTTGAACAATCCCAACAGAAAGTGTTGAAAGACAAAAAATGAAGTCAGGGTCTATATTGCTTTAGTTATTTTGATGTCTCAAGTGCAAAAACCGCTATTCAATTACACTGGAGCAAAACCACAATTTTTTGTGAAACAATGAGCAGGGAGAGATTCAAACTGATTTTCCATTTCTTTCACACACAACAGCAGTATTAGGACAATAGTATTAGTGAGTTTATGCTTTTAATATTGTGCACCCAAATTTTCAACAACAAATAGTTAATGGCTGATTTTAAATGATTTTTTTAAGCATTAAGCCATTACTGCCCTCACAGATAGGCGATTTAAATCTGATTCCTTGGCTAGTTGCCAAGGCATTTAAATATGACGTGATTGGGTTAAGTTTACCTGCATCACATCAGATGTTTAAATTGATGATCTTCAACATGAACACATTCCCTATATCTCCGAAAACAACTCTGGTTTACTCACAAAAGTTCATGTTGGCTGATTGCCTGTATTTCTCTCGTGATGTCCTTCAGTTCTTGTAATGTGTGCAAATTTGATACTCACACTTTATTCTTTAATGCTCCCCATTAATATAAATCACACGGAGATAGATCAGGGTATCGAGGTGGACACAATCCTTGACTAATTATATTCTGTCACCATACACACTTCCCAATTCACAGCAGTGTGTGCTATAGCTGAATCATACTGAAACCAGCCACACGATTTTTTGTTTGTTGATAGTTGTGGAAAAAGATTGTTTAATAGAATTTATATAAACATGTGAATCATCTGCTGTGTTGTAAAATATGGGACCGATAATTCTATGTACATTCACAGCACACCAAACCTCAACTTTTGCAACATGGTAAAGATGAATAATGTGGGGATGCTTGATAAACCAGAATTGTTTTCAGATATAGGGAATATGTTCATGTTGAAGGTCATCAATTTCAACATCTGTTATGATGCAGGTAAGCCTAATGTAAGTTAGTACAGTAGTTAGTGTTCTGTACCCATGACTTGCTGGTTGTTTAAGTGTAACTGGCTGAGAGCACGCAGGTCCTCGCTCGGTCCGGTGCTGCACCAGGGCAATCTGGCCAATGCACAAATGCACTGTATACAGGAAAAACAAGAAGGGAGTTGGAAACAAGGACCAAGGAGCTTTTCTCATGAATAAATCACAAGGTTCCAGAAAAATCTGCAGTTGGCACCCATTATTATATGAAAAATTACACCACTGGAGCCAAAGCTATTAAAACGCACAACAGGAAAACAAGATAAAACTTATGATGAAAATGAAGTGTTTAGAACAGTGAGCATGTTATTAAAATGTATAACTCATGTTTGATGATATTTAAAAATGCTTTTGCCCCACTTGCTTTAAAAATCCTTCAGAACTAGTTTTGGAGAGAAGCCTTTAAGACTTTAGGAAAGTAAAAATTGTCAACATGGAAACATATTTTTAGTTGAAAGAACAAAAAGTCAATACTCCACAGAGATAATACACAAATACAAGTTGCTAGAATCACAACAAACCAGGCTACAGCTTCACAATCCTAGATCGGTTAAGTCCAGTTGAGAATGGAGGAAACTAGTCTCCAAAACAAGTTCCAGGAAATTGAAAGAGAGTTTGTTAAAGTCAAGTTTTACTTGTAATTCCTTTGCCCTTACCTGATTGAAAGTGTACACAGTAATACTGATGTCATCCTCCCCAAAGACCTCAATCAGCATGCTTCTAACCACGTTCCATTCTAGACTGTCCAGACCGCACCCAATTCTTGGCATTGCAACATCATGGACGTTGTTTGCTAGCATATGTTGTCTCATGTTTATCAGGGATGATCTCAGATCCTCATACTTAGGCTTACCATTACTATACTTCTTGGTGACTAAATAGTAAATGAATCTGTCTTCATCCTCTAGCACGGCTATCTCACCTGTACGTGCACCCTGAGCCATAAGTTCATCTACTCGTTTAAACATCTGTCTGTGAGAGAAATGAGACAAAAATCATTACTTTCAAAAACGCTTTAAACATTATAAAGCAAATTTCAAAGCACTGACCTTCACTTTTCTTATATACATTATCTGTCTGTCAGTACAAGGGTCACTCCCAAAAGCTTTTAACAGTGATTAAACCATTAAAGTGATGGTAATATAACTGCTTTAGTTAATGATCCTAGTTGCATAGCTTTGCAGATAATTTCTTGAAACTTGGTATACACATTGTTCAAACCATAGGGATTAAAACTTGGGCTTAAATTTTTACTGTACCTAAATACAAATGCGTTTATTTCAAAAAGAATTTTTAAAATTATGGCGGTGTCCCATGGTCCAACATTTTGGTCCAAAACATTGTGTACAACAAAAGTGCATCATGAAACATTGAGAGTTGGATACAATTTTGTTGCATACAATTTCTATCCTATTTTTTGTACCCAACCTGTTTGTAAACAATGCAATTGAGTTGTATCTAATTTTTTCATCCAACAACTTGAAAATAGCCAATCAGCATCTGTAACGTAACAATATGGCAGACTGTGCAGGCAACATGTAGTCAGCTGTTGTGTATGTACGGCTCGTGGCACTTTTAATGTGATGGGTATTTTAATAAAATGTTTAATTTTTTCTGGAAGATTCATTAACAATTTTCCAAGACCATTAACATATATTACTGAGGTGGTTATTACATAGCTATATTTCATAAATAATAACAAATCCAGTTAACAGTATGTTTACATTTTATGTTATGAAATGAGTTCAAATCTCCTGTCTATCCATACTAAGATTAAAACTATTACAATTGTTCCTTCTCTTTCCTGCTTCTCATATTTCTGTCCCAGTGTGTAATTTTTTCTTTGACATGATGTAAGAAGGTTGAGAAATTAATCTTCACCAATTTGTAGAAAATTGTGATAGTTTTCTGGGTCCTATAACCTCAATTCGTTTTGTAGTAGACCCAATATACCTCGGCCTGTGTCCTCTAACCTCAATTTGTTTTGTAGTAGACCCAGTATACCTTGGCCCATGTCCTGTTCTCATGACCGTGTCCACCAACGTCTTTTACTTCTAATATATCTTTTCTTCCTACTGAGACAGACTTGTGGAAATATATCCCAAACCTATATTTAATATAGCAGTCGAAAAATTAATATGTGCATCCGCCATGTTTATTTCTCTCGCTTGCTACTGTCATTCATATTGGAACAAAATGAATCACAGTGTAACAGTCACTGTTTTTTTTGTGTACACTTCCATTGGATACAAAAAGTTTGGTCACAAAAGTTGGACCGTATGACACTGGCTTTAGTGAAATTTTCAGAAAATGGATTATTGATATTGATATTTATTTTGTTCTAGTCTTATACATTTTGAGCTATCCTTGAATTGGGCCCTAGCCCTCTTATCTTGGACAGCTCTTTGCAACACATGCAACTGCATTTATCACTGGACATGTTTAAAACATTCTCATATTATTATTCCTTATTTAAACAATTGCATTTATCTGTTCTTTATTTATAGTCTTTCTCTTTCGTTTCTATTTGTATTAAAAACCTCCCCTTTTTTTTAACTCTCCCTGTACCCTATTTGATGTACACTTCCTTGGTTTCACTTTTACAAACGTGTAGTTAAACTGACTTAACCTATCCTCCCTCCTTCTGTAACTGTAACCATTTGCTCTGTCTCGTCACACAGCGAGGTGCACCAGTTGTTTCTTCTTGTCTTTCCACACATGATAGCTACCTTTCTGATCTCCTCCCTTTTCACAACCTACTTAACACCTGTTTCTTTGCCTTACCACTTACACACATCCAATGCTATGTTATCTTTTTTGCTCATATTTTTTCTAATTTTCTTTGGAATTGCCCCCTTGCACTCACTATTCCATACCCTAATAAACTCACTTATTAATTTGCTCCTTTCAACCTTTTCTTCTTCCTTCTGTTTCTTCTTCTTCCTCTTCTCCTCCTCCTCTTCCTCCTTTCCATCACTTCCTATCTCAGCTGGAGCTTCACTCCATGTTGTTTGTCGTATCAATGCTGTACTGCACAATACACGTGTTGCTTGTACACTTTGAAAAGTTTGCATTTCCTGATTGTTCACCTCCTCATTGGTGTTGTATTCTGTTGATCGAAGCTCTTCGTGTCAATTTTGTTTTCCTGGCTCATTGTCTTCATTTCGTTCACCTCATCGTTTTTTCGCTCTGATGTCCTTTCTGTCATTTTTCCATTGATCCATAGCTGCAAATTTCTAATGTATGCCATTTTTCCTTGCTTATGTGCTGATCTTCTTTGTTCTATTAATTTTCTCAGTATTTCTCTTTGCTTATAAGTTAAATCCCTGCTGATGTAGATGTCCGTCCCTCTCAGTGAAAATGGATTATATAATTTTCAAAAAATTGTTTTCTACCAAACAATATAAATCAAAACAAAGAAACAGCCCAACTTTAGTGGCATTATATGTCAAAGTTAACTGTATAAGTTTAAATGTCCTTGGTTGAAAACTATACACCAAGGAGCATTTTTCACCGCAAGCTTTCAAAAATTTAAAAAAAGCTATTCAAGATATAAGGTTTTAAATCTAATACCATTTTATCTCTGAGTAACAAGTCTATCCTCAAAATTTGAGAATAATTATACAAAAAATGACAATTTTTCAAATTTTACAGATGGGTTACCTTAATGAGTTTAGAGAGCTTAGATCAGTTCCTCAAAAGATTGCATCAAAATTCAACTACTCAGGCCTAAGAATCCACTTGTGCTTGTGTAACAGAACACATGACAGCATAAGCAGGAAATGGTGTGATCACTTACTTGAACTTAACTGGAATTCCTGCCCCCATACACAGGTCCTCAGCTACACAATGTGCCAGCGAAGAAGTTTTAGGGGCAGTAAATAGGTCTCCAAAGACTTCAGTCACAAGTCTTTTACGTTGCAGTGGTTGCTCTCCTGCTCAAAGAAAAGTCTATTTTAGTCTATTATTAACAGGAATTATTACATTACAAGGGCCATCCAATAAATAAGTCCCTATTCCATCTCTTTCCACAACTCAAGTCACACCTTGGAGGCAAGCGGTTTGTGACTGATGAAGAGGTGAAAGTGGGGGTGCACCACTGGCTACGGAGACAGGACCCGACCTTGTATGATGAAGGTATCAAAAAACTGCTGCCAAGATATCAAAAACGTTTGGACAGAAATATCTGCCAGGAAATTGCCAGCATTTCACAAAGAGAACTACGGCGAGTGATGGATGGTTTCCTAAAGAGGTTGCAAAAATGTCTGGACAACGGCGGCCAGTTTTAGCATCTCCTTTAATTACATTGGTAAGAAAAGCCTTTAAAACTAGTTTTAAAAATCTTATGTGTTGCACTCACATGACCTTCTCTACCCTTGTACTAACCATTCTTACAAACTCTTATTCCTATATCTTCTTCGTGTTAGTTGATGCGAAAATTATGCTGTTGGTTCACATTTTGTCGCCCTTTGTAGCGGAATATATGATGGTCACGTTGTGTCGCCCTTTGATGTGAAATGGATGTTGTTCGCTCCGGCTAGTTCAGCATGAAATCTCTTTAATCCCGGGTATGCGTAGGTATGTTTATAGATTACCCCAGAAGAACTTTTGTATATTATTTATTTTTTTACTCTTTGACACTTTCAGGAGTTATGCCGACTTTCGATACATAGAGATACTCGCAGAGGAATCGCACTCACGTGTGTACACCACAACGTCCACTGCCGGTCTGGGGCGAGTGGTGACGCTTTCTGGCGTACCCACGCTAGGAAAACGTTCTCTCCAATTTTAAATGTCATGACGTCATCCAAAAGAAAGCCTCGTATCCAAAATGCTATTTCAAACCAATAATGCGTTTATACTATAAATTTAACGACTATTATTTACTTATATCTTGCTCACCTTACAACACTTCCTACTCTATTATCTATTTATGTTATTACTCAACACTTATCGCAAATCTCATATCCGGCAATTAAATTAAAACGTGTCTTTGTCAAGTCCATTCGATTTGAAATCTAAATTTCGGTATCAAATGCCCCCATTTATGTTATTTTATTATTCCATAATAAAATAATGTAAATGTCTTGCCCGAAAGAAAAATTAAAAATTACTCCTGTATTTTGAATAATCGGCAACACTCCCATTATGTACAATTTTCAATTACACTGTTTTGAAATTGGTTCTTAACATATCTTCTCATTAATCTTTATAACATGACAAACAATTGTACACTTGACTTAACATTAATCCTTAAATACTAATTACAATATGTTATGGTTTCTTCTGTGAAAATTTTTATATAAAGGTTAAATTTCAAGAGTCTTTCTTTATACTTCTTTCTTTTAGTTTATGTTTGCTCACTTAGCTCTCACTATCACTTGCGCTGTGAATTTGCACTTTTGTTATTGCAACACATATCTTACTAGATCCTTTAAGCACTAAAATGTACATATATTTATATAAATCCATTACACTCTTCAGACAAGTTATTTCTTTGTCTTGCTGTGATAACTATCTATACATCTAAATATTTTAACAAATGTTTACAAACTAAATATTCGGTTTTCTCTCTATACGGAGATGAACATTTTAACAATCTTTCTAAAGCTGTTATTGTAAGCTCTATACAATATATTCTTAAGCTCTTTGTAGTACATTGCAATTCACATTCTGCATTTGTCATGAATACGTAAGTACCTGACCAATATATGGTTTTCAAGTAAGCTAACATTTAAATTTTATCTCAAAGCTGATTGGGCGCCAATAGAACAAATGACACTTCGAATTTTACATGAAGTCAAAGTTCCAAGGTACTACACGGTTTCTTGTATGGTCGAAGGAGTTGTTTATGCCACCTTCCCAGACATTTTTCATTTTTAACATCTTTTACTTCATAGGTATGATAACCAAGTTTTGATATAATTTCTGCAGGACCTTTATATAACAATTCCATCCTTTTGTTCCTACCTCGCAATGCACTTGATAACTTATGGTCTTTAACTAGTACCCAATCGCCTATCTTAGGTTCCCATTTATGTTTTCTACTCTTTTTCTTTAATTTTCGCTTCTCTGCCTTTTTCTTGATTCGTTCAAAAGCAATTTTCGCTCTTTCTTCTTCACTTAACTCAATGTCATTTATTTTGAGTATTTTTGGTACCCCGATCAATATTGGTTCTGGTTCAATTCCTAACATTAATTTTATTGGGGCAAACCCAGTAGTTACATTAATGGTGTGATTGATAATCTTTTCTATCAATGGACAATATTTCACCCAAACCTTGTGATTATGATGTGTAAGTACACGTAAATAAATTCCTATATCTCGGAGGACACGTTCTGTTGGATTCCTTGATGGAAAGTATGATAATTTAGTTTTCTCGCGTCTAATGTCACCCTAATCTTTCCATTGCCCTTATTTACAATACATAGGGGATTCACAAATTCTGAATTCGAAATCTCAATAACCTCATCTTCTAACATTGACTTTATAACTGCATCTACCTCTTCTCTTATTGTACTAGGGATAGCTCTCGCTTTATGTGTAAAAGGTTTGATGGGTATCATCTCAAACGAAAGAGTATAAATATTACATTTACCAGGTTTCTTAGAGAATACTTCTTTATTTCGGATTAATATTTTAAACAGTTTATCCCTCTGTTGTTCATAGTACCTAGTTGCGTCAGAAAACCTCAAATTGTCTATGAAATCATTTTTATCCCATTCTACATTTTCTTTATTGTACTCTTTGACATTTACTTCAGTTAATTCCATAGCTCCTACTTTAACATATTCTACAAAGAATGTATCCCCTTGGATTTCTTCTTCCTCTTTTTCTCGTACAATAGTTTCTGAACTACTATCTTCCACAAATGGCACTATAATGGTCTCATCTTCAACTTTCATTTCTACAATCATGTTTTTAAAATTCACCACAGCTTCCCAGGCATAAAGACAATCACAACCTATTATAATATCTGTCACAAGTCTTCCTACAATCAGAAATAAAATTCCTAGTATTCTCCCATTTATTTCAATATTTATCATTGCTTGAAATTTTACTCTCTCTTTTCGTTTTCCCACAGCTAGCGAGCAATATATCCCATTAACTGGTAAAGACATTACTTTAAAACCGCTACTTTGTAAATTATCATAAAAATTTTGTGAGCATACTGTGCTATTTGATCCCGTATCTATAATTGCATTGTATTGTGTTCCATTTACTCCAATTTTTGATTTTAGGTGGATCTCCTACTTTTTCGTTTTCGTCGATTCTATTTTTCCATTCTCTTTTCTTTTGTATCATCATTTGCCTTCCAGGACTATTTATTTCCGAGTACTTATCACAATCATTACTAGGATACCCAGTTCTCACTGAAGGCGCGTTTGACCGGGTCTGGCGTTTCCCTGATTTTTAGGTATGGCTCCTGTACTATTTCCCGAATTGTTACTTCTGTTTTCCTGCATTAAATCGGGGTTACTTCCTACCATGTTTTTGACCGTGTTAATGGCCTCAACCATTTCCGCATTTTCAGGGGAATTTCATCCATTATAACACCTTTCTCCCTGTCTTGGTGACCTCGGTCTAAACTCATTATCTCTGTTTGTCCAATACCCATCATTTGAATTTCTACTATGTCCAAAATAACGTCCCCGTCTACCTCGATCAAATCTATTTGTATTCATATAATTCACCCTTATATTTCTTCCCCTTAGATTACCATTTCTATTTTGGTGATGCCCTTCCTGGTTACATCTACCTTGATTTTCCCACCGGAATGATTCCATCCTTGGTACTGGTCCTTTATATCTTTCCCTAACCTCACTTCTATTCTGATAATTCTGTGCCCCTTGCCCGAAAGAATTTACAGTTTCTTTTTCTTCATATTTATTTCCAAATGCGTGTTTTGGCTTATTGACTTCTAAGGCTGATAATAATTCGATCATAGCTGCAATGCTACCGGGTCGGGCTATGATTAGGTAGTGTTGAAGCGTTTCCGGAAAATGTGGAGTAACTATATTTATTAGATCTTTTTCATCTATGGGAGGATCCAACATCTTCGATTTTCTCGCTATTCTCATAAAATAGTTGACCATCGATTCCTCCGATCTAGGATTAAACTTTCCATTGCTTAATTCGACTCTAATATTAGCCTGCCTACTAGCTCCCCAATATCTGGTTAAAAAGATGTTCCTAAAGGTCCCATAATCATTATTGTTACCCATAGAAAGGCCTAGCCAATTGGCCGCATTACCCTTTAGGCATTTTCTTACTATCACCATCTTGTACTCCTCCGGTATACGTTTCACCGTAAAGTAATCTTGTAACCCTTCTATAAAGGCTTTCGGATCATCTGAATCTTCATTTTCAAAAACTGGAGGTGTCATTTCATTTAAGACATGGTTAGGCCAGTGTAAATTTAAATTGTCACTTGTCCCTGAACTATTTCTGAGATCAGAATGGGAGTTACTGTTACCTCTATTTTGCATCAAAATGTCAGCTGATACACCTGGTATTGCCTCGTTTCTTGCAACTTCATTATTAAGATTGTTGTGATTACATGCATTTTCATTTAATTTCAAATTTTCTAGGGCCTCTTTTACCTGAGTAATTTCTGTTACTACCCCTTTTATTTGGTCTGTAACATCCTCCAAATTTCTAGCCTGCCTTTCACTTTCTACATCAGATCTTTCCATTCTAACTTTACACCCCTGTAACTCTTCTCTAATTTCTTCCCTGTCTTTATCTAACCTTTGTACTACCTCTTCCCTTTGTTTGTCTAATCTATTTGTTACTCTTTCCCTTTCTTTATCTAATTTTTCACTCACTTGTTGACCTAATTTCTTTTCAGAATTCTTTACTTCTTGCCTTATTGTCTCTAATTCTCCCTTAACCTGTTCTCTATTTTCTTTTACTTCACTACTAACTTTATTAATTTCCTCCCTAACTTCTTCCCTAAAGGTTTCGAAAGCTCTCTTCTGATTTTCCAATTGCATTCCCAATTCCTGTTGTCCCTTCTCTAATTTCTGTCCTAACTCTATACTAGTTTCATCTATCTTTTGACTTAACTCTGTACTCATCTTTTTCACTGTTCTTAATTCTTTACTAGTTTCATCTATCTTTTGACTTAACTCTGTACTCATCTTTTTCATTATCTTTTGAAACATATTCTCTATTTCTGACATAATCACTGGCCTTTCTGAATTACTACCAAACATTTCTGAGCTACCTCTAGGTGTTTCTCTAATGTTCTGATCTTCTACTTCTTGGCATATTCTGCTACCAATTATATTTTGATTATATTCTTCCATCCTAACTACACTTTTCTCAATTTCCGGACTCTCAAAACCTAGAAAATCGCTATCACTGTCTTCCATTTCTAAGCTATTTGCATGTGTTTTTCTACTCACCAATATTTCACAATTTTCACTATTATGATTTTTTTTTTTTTTTTTTTTTTTTTTTTTTAACTGCACTTAAACTTATTCACTACACGTTTCACACGATGTTGACACGCTGGGCACCTTCTTGTTTGCTGGTTCGATGTTGGCTTGGTCGTCGTCCTTATTAATCACTGGTTCAATGCTGGTCTAGTTCATTCTTGGGGTTGGTCTATTCTCTCGACGCCACACGTTGGGTCGCCATTTGATGCGAAAATTATGCTGTTGGTTCACATTTTGTCGCCCTTTGTAGCGGAATATATGATGGTCACGTTGTGTCGCCCTTTGATGTGAAATGGATATTGTTCGCTCCGGCTAGTTCAGCATGAAATCTCTTTAATCCCGGGTATGCGTAGGTATGTTTATAGATTACCCCAGAAGAACTTTTGTACATTATTTATTTTTTTACTCTTTGACACTTTCAGGAGTTATGCCGACTTTCGATACATAGAGATACTCGCAGAGGAATCGCACTCACGTGTGTACACCACAACGTCCACTGCCGGTCTGGGGCGAGTGGTGACGCTTTCTGGCGTACCCACGCTAGGAAAACGTTCTCTCCAATTTTAAATGTCATGACGTCATCCAAAAGAAAGCCTCGTATCCAAAATGCTATTTCAAACCAATAATGCGTTTATACTATAAATTTAACGACTATTATTTACTTATATCTTGCTCACCTTACAACACTTCCTACTCTATTATCTATTTATGTTATTACTCAACACTTATCGCAAATCTCATATCCGGCAATTAAATTAAAACGTGTCTTTGTCAAGTCCATTCGATTTGAAATCTAAATTTCGGTATCAAATGCCCCCATTTATGTTATTTTATTATTCCATAATAAAATAATGTAAATGTCTTGCCCGAAAGAAAAATTAAAAATTACTCCTGTATTTTGAATAATCGGCAACACTCCCATTATGTACAATTTTCAATTACACTGTTTTGAAATTGGTTCTTAACATATCTTCTCATTAATCTTTATAACATGACAAACAATTGTACACTTGACTTAACATTAATCCTTAAATACTAATTACAATATGTTATGGTTTCTTCTGTGAAAATTTTTATATAAAGGTTAAATTTCAAGAGTCTTTCTTTATACTTCTTTCTTTTAGTTTATGTTTGCTCACTTAGCTCTCACTATCACTTGCGCTGTGAATTTGCACTTTTGTTATTGCAACACATATCTTACTAGATCCTTTAAGCACTAAAATGTACATATATTTATATAAATCCATTACACTCTTCAGACAAGTTATTTCTTTGTCTTGCTGTGATAACTATCTATACATCTAAATATTTTAACAAATGTTTACAAACTAAATATTCGGTTTTCTCTCTATACGGAGATGAACATTTTAACAATCTTTCTAAAGCTGTTATTGTAAGCTCTATACAATATATTCTTAAGCTCTTTGTAGTACATTGCAATTCACATTCTGCATTTGTCATGAATACGTAAGTACCTGACCAATATATGGTTTTCAAGTAAGCTAACATTTAAATTTTATCTCAAAGCTGATTGGGCGCCAATAGAACAAATGACACTTCGAATTTTACATGAAGTCAAAGTTCCAAGGTACTACACGGTTTCTTGTATGGTCGAAGGAGTTGTTTATGCCACCTTCCCAGACATTTTTCATTTTTAACATCTTTTACTTCATAGGTATGATAACCAAGTTTTGATATAATTTCTGCAGGACCTTTATATAACAATTCCATCCTTTTGTTCCTACCTCGCAATGCACTTGATAACTTATGGTCTTTAACTAGTACCCAATTGCCTATCTTAGGTTCCCATTTATGTTTTCTACTCTTTTTCTTTAATTTTCGCTTCTCTGCCTTTTTCTTGATTCGTTCAAAAGCAATTTTCGCTCTTTCTTCTTCACTTAACTCAATGTCATTTATTTTGAGTATTTTTGGTACCCCGATCAATATTGGTTCTGGTTCAATTCCTAACATTAATTTTATTGGGGCAAACCCAGTAGTTACATTAATGGTGTGATTGATAATCTTTTCTATCAATGGACAATATTTCACCCAAACCTTGTGATTATGATGTGTAAGTACACGTAAATAAATTCCTATATCTCGGAGGACACGTTCTGTTGGATTCCTTGATGGAAAGTATGATAATTTAGTTTTCTCGCGTCTAATGTCACCCTAATCTTTCCATTGCCCTTATTTACAATACATAGGGGATTCACAAATTCTGAATTCGAAATCTCAATAACCTCATCTTCTAACATTGACTTTATAACTGCATCTACCTCTTCTCTTATTGTACTAGGGATAGCTCTCGCTTTATGTGTAAAAGGTTTGATGGGTATCATCTCAAACGAAAGAGTATAAATATTACATTTACCAGGTTTCTTAGAGAATACTTCTTTATTTCGGATTAATATTTTAAACAGTTTATCCCTCTGTTGTTCATAGTACCTAGTTGCGTCAGAAAACCTCAAATTGTCTATGAAATCATTTTTATCCCATTCTACATTTTCTTTATTGTACTCTTTGACATTTACTTCAGTTAATTCCATAGCTCCTACTTTAACATATTCTACAAAGAATGTATCCCCTTGGATTTCTTCTTCCTCTTTTTCTCGTACAATAGTTTCTGAACTACTATCTTCCACAAATGGCACTATAATGGTCTCATCTTCAACTTTCATTTCTACAATCATGTTTTTAAAATTCACCACAGCTTCCCAGGCATAAAGACAATCACAACCTATTATAATATCTGTCACAAGTCTTCCTACAATCAGAAATAAAATTCCTAGTATTCTCCCATTTATTTCAATATTTATCATTGCTTGAAATTTTACTCTCTCTTTTCGTTTTCCCACAGCTAGCGAGCAATATATCCCATTAACTGGTAAAGACATTACTTTAAAACCGCTACTTTGTAAATTATCATAAAAATTTTGTGAGCATACTGTGCTATTTGATCCCGTATCTATAATTGCATTGTATTGTGTTCCATTTACTCCAATTTTTGATTTTAGGTGGATCTCCTACTTTTTCGTTTTCGTCGATTCTATTTTTCCATTCTCTTTTCTTTTGTATCATCATTTGCCTTCCAGGACTATTTATTTCCGAGTACTTATCACAATCATTACTAGGATACCCAGTTCTCACTGAAGGCGCGTTTGACCGGGTCTGGCGTTTCCCTGATTTTTAGGTATGGCTCCTGTACTATTTCCCGAATTGTTACTTCTGTTTTCCTGCATTAAATCGGGGTTACTTCCTACCATGTTTTTGACCGTGTTAATGGCCTCAACCATTTCCGCATTTTCAGGGGAATTTCATCCATTATAACACCTTTCTCCCTGTCTTGGTGACCTCGGTCTAAACTCATTATCTCTGTTTGTCCAATACCCATCATTTGAATTTCTACTATGTCCAAAATAACGTCCCCGTCTACCTCGATCAAATCTATTTGTATTCATATAATTCACCCTTATATTTCTTCCCCTTAGATTACCATTTCTATTTTGGTGATGCCCTTCCTGGTTACATCTACCTTGATTTTCCCACCGGAATGATTCCATCCTTGGTACTGGTCCTTTATATCTTTCCCTAACCTCACTTCTATTCTGATAATTCTGTGCCCCTTGCCCGAAAGAATTTACAGTTTCTTTTTCTTCATATTTATTTCCAAATGCGTGTTTTGGCTTATTGACTTCTAAGGCTGATAATAATTCGATCATAGCTGCAATGCTACCGGGTCGGGCTATGATTAGGTAGTGTTGAAGCGTTTCCGGAAAATGTGGAGTAACTATATTTATTAGATCTTTTTCATCTATGGGAGGATCCAACATCTTCGATTTTCTCGCTATTCTCATAAAATAGTTGACCATCGATTCCTCCGATCTAGGATTAAACTTTCCATTGCTTAATTCGACTCTAATATTAGCCTGCCTACTAGCTCCCCAATATCTGGTTAAAAAGATGTTCCTAAAGGTCCCATAATCATTATTGTTACCCATAGAAAGGCCTAGCCAATTGGCCGCATTACCCTTTAGGCATTTTCTTACTATCACCATCTTGTACTCCTCCGGTATACGTTTCACCGTAAAGTAATCTTGTAACCCTTCTATAAAGGCTTTCGGATCATCTGAATCTTCATTTTCAAAAACTGGAGGTGTCATTTCATTTAAGACATGGTTAGGCCAGTGTAAATTTAAATTGTCACTTGTCCCTGAACTATTTCTGAGATCAGAATGGGAGTTACTGTTACCTCTATTTTGCATCAAAATGTCAGCTGATACACCTGGTATTGCCTCGTTTCTTGCAACTTCATTATTAAGATTGTTGTGATTACATGCATTTTCATTTAATTTCAAATTTTCTAGGGCCTCTTTTACCTGAGTAATTTCTGTTACTACCCCTTTTATTTGGTCTGTAACATCCTCCAAATTTCTAGCCTGCCTTTCACTTTCTACATCAGATCTTTCCATTCTAACTTTACACCCCTGTAACTCTTCTCTAATTTCTTCCCTGTCTTTATCTAACCTTTGTACTACCTCTTCCCTTTGTTTGTCTAATCTATTTGTTACTCTTTCCCTTTCTTTATCTAATTTTTCACTCACTTGTTGACCTAATTTCTTTTCAGAATTCTTTACTTCTTGCCTTATTGTCTCTAATTCTCCCTTAACCTGTTCTCTATTTTCTTTTACTTCACTACTAACTTTATTAATTTCCTCCCTAACTTCTTCCCTAAAGGTTTCGAAAGCTCTCTTCTGATTTTCCAATTGCATTCCCAATTCCTGTTGTCCCTTCTCTAATTTCTGTCCTAACTCTATACTAGTTTCATCTATCTTTTGACTTAACTCTGTACTCATCTTTTTCACTGTTCTTAATTCTTTACTAGTTTCATCTATCTTTTGACTTAACTCTGTACTCATCTTTTTCATTATCTTTTGAAACATATTCTCTATTTCTGACATAATCACTGGCCTTTCTGAATTACTACCAAACATTTCTGAGCTACCTCTAGGTGTTTCTCTAATGTTCTGATCTTCTACTTCTTGGCATATTCTGCTACCAATTATATTTTGATTATATTCTTCCATCCTAACTACACTTTTCTCAATTTCCGGACTCTCAAAACCTAGAAAATCGCTATCACTGTCTTCCATTTCTAAGCTATTTGCATGTGTTTTTCTACTCACCAATATTTCACAATTTTCACTATTATGATTTTTTTTTTTTTTTTTTTTTTTTTTTTTTAACTGCACTTAAACTTATTCACTACACGTTTCACACGATGTTGACACGCTGGGCACCTTCTTGTTTGCTGGTTCGATGTTGGCTTGGTCGTCGTCCTTATTAATCACTGGTTCAATGCTGGTCTAGTTCATTCTTGGGGTTGGTCTATTCTCTCGACGCCACACGTTGGGTCGCCATTTGATGCGAAAATTATGCTGTTGGTTCACATTTTGTCGCCCTTTGTAGCGGAATATATGATGGTCACGTTGTGTCGCCCTTTGATGTGAAATGGATGTTGTTCGCTCCGGCTAGTTCAGCATGAAATCTCTTTAATCCCGGGTATGCGTAGGTATGTTTATAGATTACCCCAGAAGAACTTTTGTATATTATTTATTTTTTTACTCTTTGACACTTTCAGGAGTTATGCCGACTTTCGATACATAGAGATACTCGCAGAGGAATCGCACTCACGTGTGTACACCACAACGTCCACTGCCGGTCTGGGGCGAGTGGTGACGCTTTCTGGCGTACCCACGCTAGGAAAACGTTCTCTCCAATTTTAAATGTCATGACGTCATCCAAAAGAAAGCCTCGTATCCAAAATGCTATTTCAAACCAATAATGCGTTTATACTACAAATTTAACGACTATTATTTACTTATATCTTGCTCACCTTACAACACTTCCTACTCTATTATCTATTTATGTTATTACTCAACACTTATCGCAAATCTCATATCCGGCAATTAAATTAAAACGTGTCTTTATCAAGTCCATTCGATTTGAAATCTAAATTTCGGTATCATAGTTGAGATAAACATTTGTACAAATTATCTTATTGCTTCTTTTCTTGTAGGTACAAGGGGAATATTAGAATACAGTAGGCTTTGAGCGATAGTCAACTCTTTTAAAGCTTTGAGATCCTGTTCTCTTTGCATGACTAACATAAAAAAATCTGATGTGTTGCACTCACATGACTTGCTCTTCTCTTGTACTAACCATTCTTACAAATTCTTATTCCTATATCTTCTTTGTATTACTTGAGGTAAACATTTGCAGAAATTATCTTATTGCTTATTTCCTTGTAGGCACAAGGGGAATATTAGAATACAGTAGGCTTTGAGCGATAGCAAACCTTTTAAAGCTTTGAGATCCTGTTCTCTTTGCACGCTTAACATATAAAAAAATTAACGATGTTCCATTTCACGAAAGTTTTAAGTTTTCCAAAACTGACACAAATAACAAGGAATATCTCCAAAATGGTTCACTCTACAAAAAAAGTTATTTAGACATAAACTGTGTGTTTTTGCGAGATCTACATTTTTTGTATAAAAAGAAGAAACTACAGCTCAAAAGTATTGGAAAGCACGAATGCTAATGGCTTCATTGCCAGATGCAAGGCACTAGAAAACAACAACAACATTTTTGTATAATAAGATTTTGTCTCTTATGGTTTATGAGTTATTCAAGTCATCCAGAGTAAACAGGACTACATAGGCTATAGTCAGAAAATTCAAAATATACATTTCATTGTCATCAAAATATCTCAAACATGTCATTTTAATAAAAATCATTAGAGCCATTTTCAAGAAAATAAAAATTTTCAAAAAATTTTTCATGTAAAGGGTAGTTTAGGGTGAGGCTATTTTATTCAAAATCTTCGTGTCGCATACTTGAAAGACATTAAACTCAAATACCAACTTTGGTTTTTAACCAACTTTTCGTTTTTGAGTTATGCTGTCCAAATTCTGACAGGCAGACAGACACAGACAGACCCTTTTCTAAAAATGCTTTTTGTAGATTCAGAGGGTCTCAAAACATATATTTCCAGTGACATCTCGACTTTGAATTTTTGGATGGAATACAATACTTCCTCTACTTATCAGTAGAGAAAGTAAAAATGTATGGTTTCATCTACACCTTCCCATGAAAGCAGCGAACAGCCATGAGCATTGGGAAGGCGGACAGGCAAAACCCAGCGCAACCCATTCAGAACTTTTTTGCTCTCCCCATACTAAAACAAATAGCAAAAATTGTAAATACAAACATTTTAAAGAACATCTTGTATACCCACACTCATTATATGACACTGTGCTACAGTGTCAAAGTGCAATGGTACATATCAGAAGATTATTTACAATGCAAAAAAGAGCCATCAAAATTATTTTAGGGTTAAACAGACAGAAACATGTGCAGAATACTTCAGAAAACTAAATGTTTTATCACTGTATTCTTGATATATAAGTAATTACTCTTATAAAATGATTAGAAAATGATCATTTAACAATCAGATTCATGGACATCACACAAGGGAGAATACAAATTTTCATACAAAATCTCATAGATTGGAAATGTATAAGAATAAGCCATTCGTAGCTGGATATATATTGTACAATAAATTGCCTAAAAATATAAAATCAATAAATTGTAGTAACAGATTTAAAAAAGAACTGAATTCAAGAGAGCTTCTACTTGATTGATGAATTTTTAAATAGAAGGCAATTTCTTATATTATTAAAATTAGTAAATATTACTCGTATTTAGTTGAAACATAATGTATAGATTAGTTATAAGTCATTCAAATATGAATTACGCAGGAGTATATATTCAAGAATATAATTATAGAAGAAACACTTAGGTTGAATAACTATTTACAACTTTTGTTTTCATTATATGTATGTATTTGTATACATATTTTTACTTTCTCTACTACACATAGTAAGTAGAAGTATTATGTTCCACCCAAAAATTTAATGTCGAGATTTCACCAGAAATATATGTTTTAAGGTCCACATAATTTAAAAAAAAAAAAAAAAAAAAAAAAGTAAAAGCATTTTTAGAAAAGGGTTCATGTGTGAGTGTGTGTGTGTGTGTCTGCATATCTGTCAGTGAACAGCATAACTCAAAAATGAAAAATCAGTAAAAAACCAAAGTGGTTATTTAAGCTTAATATCTTTCAAGGATGCCACACAAACATTTTGAAGAAAATTTCTTCATCCTAAACTACCCTCTTCCAGGAAAACTTCTTGAACATTTTTTTCCTCAAAAATGGCTCTAACGATTTTTGATTAAAATGCCATATGTTATAAGATAATGCCATATATATAAGATATTTTTATGAAAAATGAAATGAATATTCTGCCTACTCTATCTAGGCAGCCCAGGTTCGATTCCAGGGACCTGCATGTGATATTTATAGTGGGCAAAGCAGTGTCAGGGCAGTTTTTTCTGGGTTCTCTGGTTTCTCCTACCACTCATTCCACCAATTGCTCCATTATCACCTTTCCAATCATCAATTTCACCTGTATTTCACATCATTCTCTTCCTCACTCTCATATCTGGTGTTTGGCTGACCACCCACTTCTAGGCCTTCACTCTGTCCAGTACATAGGTTCCTGTGTTCCCTGACAGACGTCTGACTCTAGACACTGACTTGCAAGTCCTACATAAGGGGAGGGTAATCACTTCCTCACTCTCATACTTGTAGGTGTTCACTCTGTCTAGTACATAGGTTCCTGTGTTCCCTGACAGACGTCTGACTCTAGACACTGTCTTGTAAGTCCTACATAAGGGGAGGGTAATCACTTCCTCACTCTCATACTTGTAGGTGTTCACTCTGTCTGGTACATAGGTTCCTGTGTTCCCTGACAGACGTCTGACTCTAGACACTGACTTGTAAGTCCTACATAAGGGGAGGGTAATCACTTCCTCACTCTCATACTTGCAGGGGTTCACTCTGTCTGGTACATAGGTTCCTATGTTCCCTGACAGACGTCTGACTCTAGACACTGTCTTGTAAGTCCTACATAAGGGGAGGGTAATCACTTCCTCACTCTCATACTTGCAGGTGTTCACTCTGTCTGGTACATAGGTTCCTATGTTCCCTGACAGACGTCTGACTCTAGACACTGACTTGCAAGTCCTACATAAGGGGAGGGTAATCACTTCCTCACTCTCATACTTGTAGGTGTTCACTCTGTCTGGTACATAGGTTCCTGTGTTCCCTGACAGACGCCTGACTCTAGACACTGACTTGTAAGTCCTACATAAGGGGAGGGTAATCACTTCCTCACTCTCATACTTGCAGGTGTTCACTCTGTCTGGTACATAGGTTCCTGTGTTCCCTGACAGACGTCTGACTCTAGACACTGTCTTGTAAGTCCTACATAAGGAGAGGGTAATCACTTCCTCACTCTCATACTTGCAGGTGTTCACTCTGTCTGGTACATAGGTTCCTATGTTCCCTGACAGACGCCTGACTCTAGACACTGACTTGTAAGTCCTACATAAGGGGAGGGTAATCACTTCCTCACTCTCATACTTGCAGGTGTTCACTCTGTCTGGTACATAGGTTCATGTGTTCCCTGACAGACGTCTGACTCTAGACACTGTCTTGTAAGTCCTACATAAGGGGAGGGTAATCACTTCCTCACTCTCATACTTACAGGTGTTCACTCTGTCTGGTACATAGGTTCCTGTGTTCCCTGACAGACGTCTGACTCTAGACGCTGACTTGTAGGTCCTACATATAAGGGGAGGGTAATCACTTCCTCACTCTCATACTTGCAGGTGTTCACTGTCTGGTACATAGGTTCCTGTGTTCCCTGACAGACATCTGACTCTAGACACTGATTTGTAAGTCCTACATAAGGGGAGGGTAATCACTTCCTCACTCCCATACTTGCAGGTGTTCACTCTGTCTGGTACACACCGTCACGAGGTTTTGGGGTATGCCTATTTTCTCTCACTTTTTTCTCGTCTTCTGTGGTCAATTAATTTCATTAGCTGCCTTTGCTCCCACATGATAGATCTTTGTTTCATTTAACTTTTTTGTCTGTTTCAGTATGTTGTAAGTAGTATGTGTACTTATAAATTTTGCTAGTGTTTTTTCTTCCAAATCTAAATGCAGCTGTATTCTAATATCTCCCTTGCACCTACAAGGAAATAAGCAGTAAGATAATTTGTACGAATGTTTATCTTAACTAACATGGAGATATAGGAATAAGAGTTTGTTGAATGGTTAGTACAAGAGTAGAGAAAGTCATGTGAGTGCAACACATCAGATTTTTTTATATGTTAAGCATGCAAAAAGAATGGGATCTCAAAGTTTTAAAAGATTTGCCTATTGCTCAAAGCTTACTGTATTCCTATACTCCCCTTGTACCTACAAGGAAATGAGCAATAAGATAATTTGTACAAATGTCTTTTAATATTCTGTCTCAGAACATATGAGATGCATCAAATACAAACAAATGGATAAATCTGCAGTTGAACACCATTTTTGGACATCCACCACAACATTATGCCGAACATAAAACTTTTAAAAGCTACAAAACACGCTGCAGAGTTGGATACTTGGGAAAAAATTCATATAATAAAAAACAAGCTCTGTGTAATGAACTTTGATTTGGCTCCACAAAACCCTTTATGGAAGTTTATTGGCTCACTGCTAGAGGTCTTCTCAACCAACCATACATCAAACAATACCAACCAGAACCAGTTGTTTAATTCTGATGATGGGAGCAAGTTGGACTCTTAAAACCGGTCAAGTTTAATTATATGTAAGTGATGTTTTGTGTTTCAATCCGACTTAGTTTTCATTATAATTTGAAAGTGAGTGTTGTTTGGTGTTGTTTTTCAGCTCGAGGTTCGTATCTTAATGTGATCCAACAACACTGTCATCAACTTCCAGTATTTATTATTACTTTCAGGACTAGTTTCAGAGAGGGTCCTCACCATCATCAGCTGGTCGGTCGACTGCTTTCCTTGTCAGACACTGACTTTCTTTTCGCTCATTGAGTGGTTTGCTTTATTCCTACTGATTAGTCATAAAATGTTGTCTATTGGTGGTACTTCAAAATTCAATACTCGATTCCTATTTATTTATTTATTTATTTATTTATTTATTTATTTATTTATTTATTTATTTATTTATTTATTTCAACCATAAAAACATATACATGTTGTGGTTGTGTCACTAAAAAAACTACTTACAAATATAGTACTTACATACATAATATTCACAGACACAATCTATCTACAAACCCTCATCTAAAACTCAAGATCAAAATCCTCCAGACTACAAAGGACAGCTTGTAGCAGATACTGTTTCACCGCTTACATCCTTAGATCTGCATTTACCTCAACAATGCAAAAACTCATCAGTTGAATAATAACACTTTTCCATCAAAAATTGCTTGAGATATTTTTTGAAACGGTGAATGGAATTTATATTTTTTACTTCAATGGGTAATTTGTTGTAATATTTAATGCCTCTGTAGTAAAAACTATTTTCAAACAATTTTTTGTTATGTGGGGTTAGATGTAATTTAGTTTTTTCTCTTGTGTTATGACAGTGAATTTCAGAATTGGTGGTAAAATCTTTGATGTGTGTTTGCACTAGTACAATTGTTTCATATAAGTATATATAGGGCAATGGCAAAATGTTTAGTTCTTTAAAGAATGGTTTGCAGCTGACAATAAAAGGTATTCTTGATGATGTCAATATTCTCCCACACTACTAATTGCCAATGATCCTTTGCCAGTTTCAAAAGTTTAATTTCTTGGCTAATATTGTGGTTGCATGACAAAAACAGTGTGCTATTGCTGATTTATCTGTTTGTATTTTATATTTCTGAAGTGTTCCTTCAATTTAGTTAGCAAGTTCTTCTTAGTTTTGCCAATATATGTTTTATGACAATCTTCACAATTACTGCAGTAAATTCCAATATGCACTCTTCACACTTAAACCTTTAACCTCTTCAGGGATATGGACGTGAAATCACGTCCATTTAAAATGACGGACGAGTGATATGGACGTGTATACACGTCCTGTGCGTATGTGCATTTAACCCTTATTTATCCAATATCTAACTCAACTTATTTTAATTTTCCCCCGTTATGAAACATTTAATTAAATTCTATATGCTTTACTGGCTTACCTTTATATGTTCCTTCTGCAGTGATATGCCTCAAAACAGGGATAAACACACAAGGGCACATCTCCACATGCGCCACAGATCATCCCAGTTTCCTTACGGATTCCCTTCTTGCGGCACACGAAACACCTTCGAGATGGGCGGGACTTCTTTGCTGTTGACGGTATCCTTTTAGGATAATGTTTTCCTTGAAGTCTGAGGGGTGCAGGGGTTTTGGATTTTCTACCCCCAGTATGAAGAGGCCTCTCAACCTGGTATTGTTCAATTAGGCTGCGAGCTATTGATAGTCGAAAGTCCAGGTAGGTCATTGTCTTGTGTGGGTTTAGAGCTCTCCAAATTACCAAACAATTGTATATGGTTATATCCAGCTGGTGCAAAAATACCTTTTTATACCATTTCACTGTTTTTCGTAAAGAGGGATATGCTTGCAATACCTGATCTACTAGATCGACACCGCCCATGTGCATATTGTATTCCTGGATAACGTCAGGCTTGAAAATGCACATTTTGGTATGGGCATCTGTTTTTCCAGTGTCAATCATCAAAATCTTAGAGCTGCAATAAAATTGGATAATGCTGTAACTACCCTCCTGTCCTGCCAGGCAAGGTAGGTCAAAGGTGGGAGCTGACGTACCTCCATTTCCCCTCTCCTTAGAGCCTTCGTATTCACATCTTTTGGCAAACCAATACGATTTGAGCGTACTGTTCCAATTGCATTAGTCTTTCTTTTGTGTAAGGCCATGAATAATTTAGGAGAGCTGTACCAGTTATCTAAGTACACAGTCCTACCCTGATCAAGCACAGGTTCCATTAGGTGCATTACTATGGAGCCAGATAAGCCCAAATCTTTGTCTCCAGTATTGTCAGTCCTTTAACCAGTGTAAATGCAGCTATTGTAAAGATATCCCGTTTTACTTTCACAAACATCAAAACTCTTTATGCCAAATCTAGCCCTTTTTGTTTTGATGTATTGCTTCCAACCTAAGCGGCCCTTCCAAAGCATTAGGCTTTCATCAACAGTGACCTTTTCACCAGGCACATAATTTTCTTTAAATTTTGAAATAATATAATCGAAAACAGGCCTAATTTTGTGGAGTTTGTCATTTACATTCTCTGTGCAGGTGAAATGAAGGAACCGCAAAATTGACGTAAACCTGTTATTTGACATGCATTTTCCAAAAAAAGGAGTAGCTAGCATGTCATCTGTGGACCAATACATGTATAATGCAGGTTTACGAATAACACCCATAAGTATAATTAGACCAATTAGCCTGTAAATCTCATTGAGTGTTACTTCTGTCCACCTTTGAATTCTGCTCTTAGGCCCTAATTTACCTTTAGAGAGCAGGTCTTCCTTCACCTTACTCGCATATACATTTGTTTCTGAAACAATGAGAGACACTAAGTCGGTAGTAAAAAATTTTGTAAAAATGTCAATTGGTTGGCTGTCAGAAGTCAGCTGAGCCTGGGATTGAACACCAGACCCTGTGCTCGTGAAGATGTGCCTGTTTGTATTGCAATTGTTTTCAGCACTCCACAATGCTGACTCTTCACGAACGCCTGAAGGAAGTTGGTCACGTTCTTCCTCACTGCTACTTGTACCTATATCCTCCACACCCCCCTCAAATTCGGAAAATTCGCTATCGATATCCAAATCGCTGTCACACAGCAAGAAGTCCTCCACATTATCGTGTGTAATTTCAGAAGCCCTTACACTTCCACCACTCGCTAACCTTTGTGCAACACTGCTTGTTGATGCCATGTTTTAGCTCTGAGATGTAACACTCAATAGCTTCTCACTTCAGCTACAAGCAGGACAGTATACGTATGCATTTCAAGAAAGAAACAAACGGAGCCTGTAAGCTATATCCAAGTTACGAAACACGTGTAAGGAAAAATTGCAAACCTGCTTTATTCTGATGACTCATAAACCACGCATACAGTAGTTCTATTTCACATTGTGCTGTGACTTGCTGACGCATAGCCTACACATACAATGGGTCCACTACTGTTTCTTTCCGAGATGCGTTCGACAAAGCAAAGTTAACTTTTTACCACAGTGAAACAAATAGTGCCATTTCAACGATTTGTAAATGCAACTCAACATTGCTGATGGTGTACATGTATACTGCATACAATGAGTTTTATACCAGTTTTTGTTTCATTAAAATAACTTAAAATTTACGCAAAATACAGCTGTGTATTTAGGAAGCACTTTTAGCGCATTTAACAATTTAAATGCCCTGCGCTGGATATTGGGTATCCGTTCTCGGCCTGCAGAGCTTTTAAATGGCTGTCGCTCAAGAGGTTAATAACAATTTTACTTTTTCTCCATGACATGGTAACATTGGTGAAACATTTAGTTACTAATTACACAGTAAAGACATTTGTAGAATTTTCCTCCCTGTTATTAGATTCGTTTGCTATTTATTTCTGTTTAGTAGTCATCCAGTTTCTAATCGATGGCAGTTGAATTGAATCATCAAAAATTCTGAAACAATATACATGCTAGGAATACTGAATTAGAATTATCTGACAGAAAAATTTAATCTAACATACATTTAGCTTTCATGACTCAGGGGTCTCCGTCTAGGGGATATGTGAATGGCGACCACAAGGTACCCAGGCTGAGCAGAACATTACTTCCACTTACTGGTGTTTTGCTCCTCACTGTAACTTTTCTATCTGACCTTACCTTGGTCATCTCTTGTTCTCTTCCGACCCCGATGCTATTAGGGTTCCCGAGGGCTAGGGAGTTTTTATTTTTCCAACCTCTCCATTTCTCTATAAAATCTTAAACCCTAACATGCTGACCTGTCATGGCATGTAATACGTCCTCTGATTGGTGATCAGAGGATATGGTCGGTGAATTTATTTTGATAAGTCTCCCGGTCAGGTCGGTGAGACCCGTAAACCAACGACAGGTGTGGTCCTCCAGACATTCTGGGGGTTGTGAGAGAGCGATGTGGCCGCCAAAACATAAAAATATGGTGCTCTCTAAAAAGCTGTTACTATTACTGCTATTGCTGTCTTCAATATCATCAGTGAAAAATATTGGAGAGCAAGAGGATTAATGACTTCATTGTCAGAAATCCAGCATTAGCTAAGAAGACAAATGTTTATCTAAACAAACACAAAGAAGATAGAGGATTAAGAGTTTGTAAGAATGCTTAGAACAAGAGTAGAGAAAGTCATGTGAGTACAACACATCAGATTTTTTACATTGTTTTGTAAAGATATAGCATCAAAACAATGAAACATTCTTAAATATGAAAATTATGGTAAAACTTAATCTCCAAATCAAAGAACTAGCTTAATGTCCATTAAAATAGACGAGAACAATATAAACATGATGTGCAGTGGCATGAGCTGACTGCTGTGGTCGTATTACAAGTAACTGGCATTTGTCTGTCCAGCACCATGCAAACACATTCATCGCTGTGTGTGATGCATAGCGCAGATAAAAATATACTAAACAATGCCACCAATTCAGAGCAAATTACAGGGAAAAATCTTGCACAGTCGGACACACGAAGTGGTACTGTGTATGAATTTATGATCGGAAAAGCTGCAGAGGGGACCCCTATTAAATTCAAGTCTGTACCGAAACATATAATGAAAGCCACCATTGTGTCAGTTAGCTCGGCCTGTAGGATCAAAGCTCAATTGGAACGCATTCAATTGTGCATGTGTTTTTCACAACACCTCATAAGGAAACATGCAGCAGATCCAGGAAGACTGATCTAGACGTTTTTAATTAATGCATTGCTCGCTGTACAGTGAATGACTTTAATATACCAGAAAAAGAAAGGCCAACACTTAGAAACACCCAGTATAAATTAAAAGCATGAATTGGTGAGAGGTAGAACTGGAACTTTGCCCACACACGGCTTGTGTGTTTAAAAACACCAACAGTAAGTTTGTTGGCATAAATAAATAATAATTAAGCATGAATTGGTTTTGACAGCAGTATTAATACACTCCAAAAGAGCCTACATACACTTTGATTTTAAATAGTTTTAGTGCATACAAAACTGATATCTACTAATATATGTATGTCACTGCTGTTCTCATACTATTGCGTGTGTTTATGTACTGCTTTGCTATTATTTGAACGTTACGCCCTGTCTCACCTCACTCCTTGAACTGCACATCTGACTGCTCTCGTCTAATCAAATGCACAAACCTGTTGAGGTTTTCATTGTGCACAATAAATAGTGATAAAAAGCTACTGAATGCATGTACCTACCCTGGTTGTTTCTGCATCTGTCTCTCTTCCTGCCTCGGTGTTGAACATATTCAACTTGCTGCCATTGCTCAAAATGCTCATCCCATCCCCAAGCTTGATCATCTTCAACTTGCTGCGGTTGCACAAAATACTCATCCCCTTCCCAAGAGTCCTGTTGATCTGGTGTTCTACGATCCCTGCTAAGACTCTGGTTACGTTGACCTTGTTGTTGCTGTTGATATGGTGTACTGCGATCCCTGCTAGCACTCTGGTTACGTCCATATTGCTGCCGTTGTTCCACTGTTCTGCGATCTCTGCTAGCACTGTGGTTACGTCCATATTCTTTTTGCTGTTGATCCACTGTACTGCGATCTCTGCTATCACTCTGATTACGTCCATATTGTTTTTGCTGTTCCACTGTTCTGCGATTTCTGCTAGCACTCTGGTTACGCCCATGTTGTTGACATTGTTCCTCTGTTCTGTCATCTCCGCTAGCACTGTGGTTACATCCATATTCTTTTTGCTGTTGATCCACTGTACTGCGATCTCTGCTATCACTCTGATTACGTCCATACTGTTTTTGCTGTTCCACTGTTCTGCGATTTCTGCTAGCACTCTGGTTACGCCCATGTTGTTGACATTGTTCCTCTGTTCTGTCATCTCCGCTAGCACTGTGGTTACATCCATATTCTTTTTGCTGTTGATCCACTGTACTGCGATCTCTGCTAGCACTCTGGTTACGCCCATATTGTTGACATTGTTCCTCTGTTCTGTCATCTCCGCTAGCACTGTGGTTACGTCCATATTCTTTTTGCTGTTGATCCACTGTACTGCGATCTCTGCTATCACTCTGATTACGTCCATACTGTTTTTGCTGTTCCACTGTTCTGCGATTTCTGCTAGCACTCTGGTTACGCCCATGTTGTTGTTGCCGCTGATCCACTGTTCTACCATCTCTGCTAGCACTCTGGTTACGCCCATGTTGTTGTTGCTGTTGATCCACTGTTCTGCGATCTCTGCTAGCATTCTGGTTACGTCCATGTTGTTGCTGCCATTGATCCATTGTTCTGTCACCTCTGCTACCACGCTGGTTACGTCGACGTTTTCGCCTTGAATCACAGAAAATTCTATTTATTTGTGCTTGGTAAAATACATGAGGAATGGCTTGGTTAGCCATAGCTTTTCCCTCAAGTCATAATCCTCAATAATCACAACATATTCACAACATACAATTAAATATTAACAGTAAAACAGGATTTAATGTATGAACATCTAGAAACAATGGTAAGTAGAGGAAGTATTGTATTTCACCCAAAAATTCGATGTCGGGATTTCAACGGAAATATGTTTTGAGTTTCCCTAAATACCAAAAGGAATTTTTAGAAAAAGGTCTGTGTGAGTGTCTGTCAGTCTGTAGACAGCATAACTCAAAAACGAAAAGTCAGTTAAAAACCAAAGTTCGTATTTAAGTTTAATGTCTTTCAAGGATGCAACACAAAGATTTTGAAGAAAATAGCCCCACCCTAAACTACCTTTTACATGGAAAATTTTTCAAAAATTTTGATTTTCTTAAAAATGGCTCTAACAATTTTGATTAAAATACCATATTTTTAAGATATCTGTATAACCAATGAAATGTATATTTTGAATTTTCTGGCTATAACCTATGTAGTCCTGTTTACTCTGGATGACTTTTGAATAACTCGTAAACTGTGAGAGATAGACAAAATCTTACTATACAAAAAATGTAGATCTTGCTAAAATACACAATTTATGTCTTAAATAAATCTTTTTGTAGAGTGAACCATTTCGGATGTATTCCTCGTTATTTGTGTCAGTTTTGGAAAACTTATAAAACTTTGGTGAACTGGAACATCATTCATTTTTCATATGTTAGCCGTGCAAAGAGAACGGAATCTCAAAGCTTTAAAAGATTTGACTATCGCTCAAAGCCTACTGTATTCTAATATTCTCCTTGCACCAACAAGGAAATAAGCAATAATTGGTACAAATGTTTATCTCAACTAACATGAAGAAGATGTAGGAATAACAGTTTGTAAGAATGGTTAGTACAAGAGTAGAGAAAGTCATGTGAGTGCAACACATCAGATTTTTTGGTATTTGTTTCCATACAAGGGAGTTACTTCACATGACATTTTAACTTTAAATTGTAATTAAATTCATTAAAATTAAGGTAGAAATGAATTACAGCATTGTTCACACAATGTTTGCTCAACAGTTAGTGAAATAATAAACCACTTATATTCCATTCATCAAGAAGCTAGATGGCTGCATATATTTGACACAAATTCGTTTTTTTGTGAAATCGTTTAGACAAATTCAGTTTCTTCAATCTGAGATAAAATTTCCTCTCTGTATACTTCCGGCATACATTCAAGGAGCTCATTTTGAATCGTCTTTGATAACCCTTTAAAAGGCGAAGAACTCTCCATATGTGACTTAAACAACGAATCAATTTCACTCGTATATTTGATCAAATTGAGAAATATACCTTGATTGTCGGAATCTGCATTTTCATTATGCCCTCTTAATGCCAGCTCTTGATTCCACAAAACTTAATACAATCGATAATTCTTGACAACACCTCTGTTTTTCCTTACCTCATTATTATGGCGTTCAATGGCTTCTTTATGAGCTGAACTAAAACTCTCTTCCCATCATAGTCAAGTTCACAGTGTTTCTTAAATGTTTCTCAGATTTTGCATATTTTTTTATCTTTTCAAGCAGTTTTCTAAGATCGGTTATACCTTTCCGAGTCCACTAAAGTACCCACCAAACAAATTAGCTGGAAAACAAAATAATGCGTTTTTAATATCACAGCCGGACAATTCAAACTTTTTGTACACTTCGCTATTAAAACTCTTCGTATATTCTTTTTGCCGGCTTGTAGATGATTGTTTAATGTCTAGCATGAGTGTAGGCCTCCCGCGATGCTTAAATTCACATTTCTCCTGTAATGTTAATGTTCTGAAGTGAATAGACTGCAAATATTGTAGGGAATTATTCATCGTTGGTGACACTATTGTAGTTACTACACGCACTTAGAACACATGAAACAGCGCTCTAAATATCCGCTCCCGACATCTCCAAGCATTGAGAGCTGCATGGTTTGCAGCTCGTTTCAAAGGTAACACAGGGGTTCTGGAGGGGGAGGAAACTGAAGGAATGTGGGTGGAGAGTCATCTCTTTTAGACTGGCAGCACCAGGGGAGGAAATGGTTTCGCCAGTTGCACGGGAGGAAGTAGCTGTTGTAAGCAGTACTTCGATACTAATCGACTGCATTTAACTCGATGGGTGCAACATTTCAAACTATTTTAAAAGCAGAATTCGAATCTGTATTATAAAACATAAGGTGAGGCATTGAGTTAGAAACACCTGGGGGTGCTGCAGCACTGCAGCCCCTCATCACCAGCCGCCACTGGTAGTGACTGTGCTGCTATCTAGTTTGCTGGATATAAGCTTCATTATGTCATCTGCTTGTGGTATATGTTGTTTTCTAGTGCCTTGCATCTGGCAATGAAGCCATTAGCATTCGTGCTTTCCAATACTTTTGAACTGTAGTTTCTTCTGATCTTAATGCTTCACAGGTCTTCAAGTGGTCTTCATTCATTTCTGCTGGATCGTTACACAGGACACATATTGGTGAGGCTGAGATACCTATTCTGTAGAGATGACTTGCTAAGCAGTCGTGATTTGTCAATAGTCGGAAGGCTGCAACCGCTGTTTTCCGTGGTCTCTGGGGGATTATATCTGGGTTGGAAAGTACTGTAATCCATTTTTTATCTTTGGCATTTGTTTCTATTTCTTGTAGGTATGAATGAGAAAATTTTTTAACAATCAAGCGTTTTATTGAGGAATATGAGAAATTGAATTTAGACTTTTGTTTTATTGTTGTGCCTTTCTTTGCAAGTGAGTCTGCAGCTTCATTCCCCATGACTCCAGTGTGCTGGAATCCATTGGAGATGAACAGTCTTATTAACTTTTTGGAGTTGTGTTAACATTTTGTAGCATTCTCTAATTTTTGTTGACTTCTTTGTAGTATTTGAACATATTCCCTGAATTGCAGCTTTAGAATCCGAAAGAATTACTGCCTTGTTAAATTTATTTAAGGGAAGATTTAATAATTGTCGGAGAGCAATGTATATAGCCTCTATTTCTCCATCATAATTTGTTGTGTCTCTGCCAACAGAATGATAAAAGGAAAAATGTGAACACGTAACTCCAGCTCCAGTAAGGTTTTCCTTGGAGGATCCATCAGTATATATGTGCAGCTATTCTTCTGTGGGATACCTAGTATTGATTGTTTCCAGAGCTAGAAGTTTTTGTATTTCTTTTGGTGTGTCTGATTTACTTATTTCCTCTATTAATTCCAAATTGAAGGTAGGTTGCAATAATTCCAATGGATTTTCTCTTATAAGTAGATTTTCTCTGGTCTTAGGAATGTTCAATTTGGATTTAATCTGTGTTACCTTTTCTAGGAAACTATTCTGAGTTTTAAGGATTGAAGGGGGGAAGGTTCTCTTCTGTCCATTTAGAGTTTGGCAGTCGTAACATTTTCTCGTGTTGGAGCAATGCTTGTTCTTCTATTTTTGTTGTTATTGATGGGGTCCGTGTTAAGGCAAGCATGGCATCAATAGGTGTGGATTTAACTGCTCCAGTGATTAGGCGAAGAGCCTGATTTTGTATTTGTTCAAGTTTATTGATGTTAGCATTTGCTGCTGTTATTAAAGCTTCAGAACAGTACAAGAGGTTTGGTTTAACATACATTTTGTATGTTGTGTTAAGGACTCTCCTTGAGCAGCCCCATTTAGCACCAGCTAACCTTTTCAAGATTTGCAGTTTCTTTTCAACCTTTTCTGAGATGTTTGTTATATGCTTTTTCCAACTTAGCTTTCTGTCGAAAGTGATGCCTAAGTATTTGGCATCATCAACTGCTTTGAGTGGTTTACCATTATAATTTATGTTAATATTAACTGGTTTGTATTTTAGTGTAAATAATTCATAATTTGTTTTTTCCACATTGATAGTCATGAGGTTTTTGGAGCTCCATTCATGTACTTTGTTTAGGGCTGTTTCTATTGTCTTTAATTAATTCAGGTTTTTTTGGGGAGCCTGAAGTCCAAATGACTACATCGTCAGCAAATAAAGGAATTTTGGTTTCTAAAGTTGTTATTATTGATGGAAGGTCATTTATATATATGTTAAAGAGTGTTGTGCTCAGAACAGCACCTTGTGGAAGTCCTCAGTGTGTTTGTTTATATTTGGAAATGTATGTATTATATTTTGTGGCACAAAATCTATTTAAGCATATTACTTTTCACACCTATTGATTGCAACTTCTCAATTAATTTGTTTCTCCAGACTGAGTCATATGCTGATTTAAAATCAATGAATACTGCCAAGGTATCCTCCTTTCTATTGAAAGCTTCCTTGATGTCTTGGCTTAGTAGGAGTACATTTTCACTTGTACTATGATTCTGTCTGAAGCTGGTCTGTGAACTATTAATTAAGTTGTAATATTCTAGGAACCAGTTAAGTCTAGATGCCACCATTCTTTCCATCACTTTTGCAATAACACTGGTCAAAGATATTGGTCTGAAACTATTAATATTGTTTGAAGGTTTGTTTTTCTTTAAAATCGGGATGATAATGGCTTTTTTCCAGTCGGAAGGTACAGTCATTCTCCAACACGTGTTATACAATTTAAGTAGGATTTCTTTTCCTTTCCTGCCAAGGTGTTTAATAAACTCTGGGTGGATCTTGTCAGGTCCTGGAGATTTTTTGTTCTGTAATTGTTCTATTGCTAAATCCAGTTTTGTTTCGTTAAAATCCTGAATAAAAATATCATTTCGTATACCTTTTGGCTTACTAGTTTCTCTGATAGTTTTTTGGATAGACTTATCTTGTTTTTTACGCTTGGGGTATTCTTTGTGACTGAGCATAAAACTTGTTAAGGGATTCTGCTATTTCCCTATCTGTAGTTAAGCTTTTGTTATTATGTTTTAATGGTTCAGTTGTATTTTTTGATAATTTTGTTTTATTAAGGAATTTGTATATTTTATTTCCATCTTTCCTATAGTCCATATGTTCTACAAAATTTGTGAAACTGGCTCTCTTTGCTGTAATTAATTCTTTCTTAAAAATGGCTGCTTTTCTTCTCCAGTTTTGTACATCTTCTGGACACTTGGTTCTTTCGGCTTTGACTCTTGCTATATTTCTTTCGTGTTTTAACTTAGATAAAGATGGAGACCAAAAGTAGCAATATTTCTTTAACTTTCCTTTGGGGATATTTGTTTTGGCTGCTGTCAATAATATTTCACAAATTTTTTTATTCATTTCATCTGTTGACTTGAACTCTGATTCTAACAGTATATTACACTTCCCTTCTATCTCATTTTGGAAACTAGACCAATCTGCTTTTTTAAAATTCCAAGAAGTTTTAATTTTTGGTTTGTTACTTTTATTTATTAGACCTCTTATGGAGTTTATGGTGATTCTGTGGCCTGAACCTGGGTCTTCTATTATTTCTCTTTTTGTATTGTCAATTATGTCAGATGACACCATCAGAAGATCAGGATTTGTACCTGAACCATTATAATGAAGGTAAGTGGGTGGATCATTTGGATTAAATATTAATTCCATTGTTGATGAGTTTAATAGGTCTTCTATGACTCTTCCTGCTGAATTTATATCTCTGTAGCCCCACCTAGGGGAGTGTGCATTAAAATCACATATTAAAATACTTTTGGATTCTATGGGAATAGAATTTAGATCTAGTGTATTGTCTGGAGGATTGTAGATACTGTAAATTTTATAGTGGTAGTTACTTTTCCATACTTCAATTTTAACTATTTCTGATTTATCTTGTTCTTCCATTGTTTTTTGGATTTGGATAGTAGCTTTCATATTTCTTTTAATTCCTGTAGGAATACCACTTGCTATTTGACGAGCTTTTGGAAGTATATGTGTAGTGTACTGATCCATTTCAAAGTATATTTCCTGTTCTTCTGATATATTGGCTTCTTGTACTGTGAAGACATCTATATCTTGGTCTTTTAATATTTTCATTAGCTCTTGTTTTTTAGGCTGGGACATGCCTCCTGCATTCCATTGTAGAATTCTTAAAGTATTGGAATTGTTGTGATGAAATTTGCCTAAAGATGTCCCCACCCGGAGATCCGATTGGGGGACAGTTTTAACTCCGGAATGTTTATCTTTAGGACTCATATTCATGTATGTGGCTTTCATGTAACTGTTTTCTTAATGGGCACCAGTTTTACAATGTGGCAGTTACATCACCCGACTTAAACCCCCATTTTGCAAGGGGGACCACACCTATCGTTGGTCAACGGGTCCATCGGACCTAGCCGGGAGGACTAAATAGGTGGTATTTAGATCCACCGACCTTCCCCTCATGTGCCTCTGAGGGACGCTGTTGTGCTGTGATAGGCCAGCACATATGTAAATGGCATTTCCTCCATTTTAGATGAAACAGTTATACCGCTGTGATTCGGTCCCCAGAGCCTCATCTGTTAAAAGCAGGGTGCACCACGGGCAGGATGAGGATGGGAATTGGGTAGGAGAGACTATAGGAGGCGCATCACTACCCCTTACTACCCTTAATTGTGGTATATCAAAATTCAGAGCTATGGGAACATTCTTCATAATATGTGTTTTCTCCCAAATTATCAGTTCTGCTGTTCTTTTTGCATGTTTTAGTAATATAAGTACCTGGGTGACCAAGCTTCGCTCTGCATTTTACCCCCTTCTTGTGAAATCTTGTTTTTTGGGAGAAGATACTTATTGAGATAAACTTGAAAATCAGAACATTAACTAAATAAAAATTTTTGTCACAACTGTTAAGTCATTTACGAGATACAAGAGATATAGAAATACATGTAAATATTTCATTAGCACTACCATTTCAGCCCTAAAATGTAATATGTTGTATTTCTATTTCAAACATATAGACGGGACGAGCTGTAACACATAAACTAATATAGCTAGATCAATTTTCTTACTGTACTCTGATAGCCCTGGAAGAGGACTTTAAAATGCTAGCTTGTTTGCTGAAATCGCTTAACAGAGAAATTATGGCCAAAATAAAGTTTAGAGTAATTGTGACTGCTACACATAAAATTGCATTTTTTTCAGGAATTACACCTATATGGATAAACTTCAAAAGCAAAACCCTGTCTGAATACAAAATTTGATTGAAACTGTTAGAGCCATTTCCAAGTTGCGCGGAATATATTTATATATACAAGAATTGCTCATTTAAATATATAAGATATCCTGTTCTATGGTGTGCTGAGTTGACCAGAAGTGATGGACTACGGCTGATTTGTTGATCTGTTTGAATGTTGTGTTTCCAATGTGCTCTTTCAGTCATGTTTTAAGATTTCTTTTAGTTAGGCTGATGTATATTTTTGGACAATCCTCCCATTTTACATATTATAAAGAATGTTCACATAGCCATAAATTTTGGTATACCACAGGCAGACGACATAATGAAGTTTATATCCAGCAACACAGATAGCAGCACAGTCACTACCACAACAAATGTTTCCTCTTCAGCCACCAGTCAAAAATTCGTTGAGAATGAAGACGCTGGTCTTTGAAATGCGTCTGGACAAAAATAAGTGTAAGTGAAACCATAAGTGTCTATAGGTCGACTCATTTACTTCTAAAACATTGGAAAAGTTTCACTATCTATATCACTTCATATATAGTAAGTGGAATCTTCTTGCAGTGTTTTTACTCATTACATGCAGGATTCGCAGTCTTGTTTTTATTTACAAAAGTCTTAATCCCTTGTACAACAGCCCCTCGCAGATCAAGGCTTACTGCCCAGTCACTGTGTCCCCCACTTCAGGCATCTTGAATGGGGTGCAGAACTGGAGGAAGGGACATGTTCGGCACTCCGAGCTCTCCCCTCTGGGACCTAACGAGGCTGAGTGCACCCTGTACCAGACCTCCCAGCAGGGGGAAAATCCCCACGACAGTACCAGGGATCGAATCCAGGTCCTCCACACCAGAGGCAGGTACACTACCAGTGTGATCAGAGACAGTATTATACAAGTCTTGTCTACAGGTCTCGTGTCAGCAGAATTTCAAATTTTATGCATTTTGCATAACACTTTTATTTTGCACCAACAATGTCACTCCTCTCCATTAAAAATTGATGCCAATCACTTGTCTTTCTGTTTCTGAACCCTGATCCTTTCAAAATGTTGTAAGTAGATGAATTTAAACAAGTTCGTGATACACTAGATCTAGAAGAGTAAGTTGTTTTCTGTGTTGTTGGAAATTTACCTTCATTATACAACTTTGAACATCATTCTGTATATGACACCGTTGTACAAGTCATTTAAATATGCAACGCTTTTCAAAGGTGCAATGTGTTTTCATTACACCATATAATTGTTGGATATTTACATTGCTTTATACCTATTTACACTCCATGAGGTCTTAATTTAAATAGTGTACAAAAATTATTCTCTTCTGACTCAATGATAATATGAATCTCATTCTACTGCAAATATTAAACATAAGAATCACTGACAGTTGAAAAATACCTGTTACGATGATCATCTTTATGTGGACCTCTCTGCAGATTGTTTTCTCTTCCTTTTCCTCCACTTTTCCAACCCATTGCTGCAATTGGCTTTACTACATGCAACAAGCATTAATTATGTATTATGAAGCTAAAATTTTGTTGATCACGTTGTTAGATCGCCATTTGAAGCTGAAGTCGTTGGTGACGTGGTGTAGCCCTTTGATGTGTTTCGCTCCGGCTAGTCAGGATGAAGATCTCTTTATCTCGGGTACGCGCAGATGTTTTCGAATAGACTACCCCAAGAAGAACTTTGCATATTATTTATTGCATCTTAAATATTTTCGGGAGCTATGCCGATTGTATATGTAAAGGAATCGCACTCACGTCCGCACAGCACAACCTGCCGTACTGGTCTCTAGTTGAGTAGTGACCAGACGCTTTCTCTCTTACCCACGCTAAGAAAACCGTTCTTTTCGAATTTGAATGTCATGACGTCATCCAAGAAAGCTTCGTATCCAAAATGCTATTTCCTTTTCCCGCAATTTAGAAATGTCCCTTTCTATTATAACATGTTCTTTTATGAATTTCGAATATATAATTACCTTTTTAGGATTAAAGATGTTTACTTTATATTTTATTAAATATATCGCGCGACTTTTAAGGTTGATAGACTTGACTTTCGAACGTGTATTTAAACTATGTGGTATGACGTCATGACTCGCTAATTTCAAACCAATAATGTGTTTATCCTACAAATTTAACGACTATTATTTACTCATATCTTGCTCACCTTACAACACTTCCTGCTCTATTATCTATTTATGTTATTACTTAACACTTATCGCAAATCTCACATCCGGTAATTAAATTAAAACGTGTCTTTTTCAAAAGCCCATTCGATCGGAAATCTAAATTTTGGTATCAAATGCCCCCATTTATATTATTTTATTATTTCATAATAAAATAATGTAAATGTCTTGCCCGAAAGAAAAATTAAAAATTACTCCTGTATTTTGAATAATCGGCAACACTCCCATTATATACAATTTTCAATTACACTGTTTTGAAATTGGTTATTAACACATTTTCTCATTAATCTTTTTAACATGACAAACAATTGTACACTTGACTTAACATTAATCCTTAAATACTAATTACAATATGTTATGGTTTCTTCTGTGAAGCTTTTATATAAAGGTTAAATTTCAAGAGTCTTTCTTTATACTTCCTTCTTTTAGTTCATGTTTGCTCACTTCGCTCTCACTATCACTTGCACTGTGATTTTTCACTTTTGTTATTGTAACACATATCTGTACTATATCCTTTAAGCACTAAAATGTACATATATTTATATAAATCCATTACACTCTTCAGACAAGTTCTTTCTTTGTCTTGCTGTGATAACTATCTATACATCTAAATATTTTAACAAATGTTTACAAAGTAAATATTCTGTTTTCTCTCTATGCGGAGATGAACAATTTAACAATCTTTCTGAAGCTGTTATTGTGAGCTCTATACAATATATTTTTAAGCTCTTTGTAGTATATAGCAATTCACATTCTGCATTTTTCATGAATATGTAAGTACCTGACCAATATATAGTTTTCAAGTAAGCTAACATTTAAATTTTATCTCAAAGCTGATTGGGCGCCAATATACAAATGACACTTCGAATTTTATATGAAGTCAAGGTTCCAAGGTACCACACGGTTTCTTGTATGGTCGAAGGAGTTGTTTATGCCATCTTCCCAGACATTTTTCATTTTTAACATCTTTTAATTCATAGGTATGATAACCAAATTTTGATATAATTTCTGCAGGACCTTTATATAACAATTCCATCCTTTTGTTCCTACCTCGCAACGCACTTGATAACTTATGGTCTTTAACTAGTACCCAATCGCCTATCTTAGGTTCCCATTTATGTTTTCTACTCTTTTTCTTTAATTTTCGCTTCTCTGCCATTTTCTTGATTCGTTCAAAAGCAATTTTCGCTCTTTCTTCCTCACTTAACTGAATCTCATTAATTTTCAGTGTTTTTGGTACCCCGATCAATATTGGTTCTGGTTCAATTCCTAACATTAATTTTATTGGTGCAAACCCAGTAGTTACATTAATGGTGTGATTGATAATCTTTTCTATCAATGGACAATATTTCACCCAATCCTTGTGATTATGATGTGTAAGTACACGTAAATAAATTCCTATATCTCGGAGGACACGTTCTGTTGGATTCCCTGATGGAAAGTATGAGGAACAATGATTTAGTTTTCTCACGTCTAATGTCACCTTAATCTTTCATTGGCCTTATTTACAATACATAGGGGATTCACAAATTCTGAATTAGAAATCTCAATAACCTCATCTTCTAACATTGACTTTATAACTGCATCTACCTCTTCTCTTATTGTACTAGGGATAGCTCTCGCTTTATGTGTAAAAGGTTTGATGGGTATCATCTCAAACGAATGAGTATAAATATTACATTTACCAGGTTTCTCAGAGAATACTTCTTTATTTCGGATTAATATTTCAAACAGTTTATCCCTCTGTTGTTCATTTAGTTGATCAGCCTGAGTTACTTTTTCCCTCAACAATTCTTCTAAGTCTTCACTACTCTCCCTATCATAGTACCTAGTTGCGTCAGAAAACCTCAAATTGTCTATGAAATCATTTTTATCCCATTCTACATTTTCTTTATTATCGATACTGTACTCTTTGACATTTACTTCAGTTAATTCCATAGCTCCTACTTTAACATATTCTACAAAGAATGTATCCCCTTGGATTTCTTCTTCCTCTTTTTCTTTTACAATAGTTTCTGAACTACTATCTTCCACAAAAGGCACTATAATGGTCTCATCTTCAACTTTCATTTCTACAATCATGTTTTTTAAAATTCACCACAGCTTCCCAGGCATAAAGACAATCACAACCTATTATAATATCTGTAACAAGTCTTCCTACAATCAGAAATAAAATTCCTAGTATTCTCCCATTTATTTCAATATTTATCATTGCTTGAAATTTTACTCTCTCTTTTCGTTTTCCCACAGCTAGCGAGCAATATATCCCATTAACTGGTAAAGACATTACTTTAAAACCACTACTTTGTAAATTATCATAAAAATTTTGTGAGCATACTGTGCTATTTGATCCTGTATCTATAATTGCATTGTATTGTTTTCCATTTACTCCAATTTTGATTTTAGGTGGATCTCCTACTTTTTCGTTTTCGTCAATTCAATTTTTACATTCTCTTTTCTTTTGTATCATCATTTGCCTTCCAGGACTATTTATTTCCGAGTACTTATCACAATCATTACTAGGATACCCAGTTCTCACTGAAGGCGCGTTTGACCGGGTCTGGCGTTTCCCTGATTTTTAGGTATGGCTCCTGTACTATTTCCCGAATTGTTACATCTGTTTTCCTGCATTAAATCGGGGTTACTTCCTACCATGTTTTTGACCGTGTTAATGGCCTCAACCATTTCTGCATTTTCGGGGGAATTTCGTCCATTAGAATACCTTTCTTCCTGTCTTGGTGACCTCGGTCTAAACTCATTATCTCCGTTTGTCCAATACCCATCATTTGAATTTCTACTATGTCCAAAATAACGTCCCCGTCTACCTCGATCAAATCTATTTGTATTCATATAATTCACCCTTATATTTCTTCCCCTTTGATTACCATTTCTATTTTGGTGACGCCCTTCCTGGTTATATCTACCTTGATTTTCCCACCGGAATGATTCCATCCTTGGTACTGGTCCTTTATATCTTTCCCTAATCTCACTTCTATTCTGATAATACTGTGCCCCTTGCCCGAAAGAATTTACAGTTTCTTTTTCTTCATATTTATTTCCAAATGCGTGTTTTGGCTTATTGACTTCTAAGGCTGATAATAATTCGATCATAGCTGCAATGCTATCGGGTCGGGCTATGATTAGGTAGTGTTGAAGTGTTTCCGGAAAATGTGGAGTAACTATATTTATTAGATCTTTTTCATCTAAGGGAGGATCCAACATCTTCGATTTTCTCGCTATTCTCATAAAATAGTTTACCATCGATTCCTCCGATCTAGGATTAAACTTTCCATTGCTTAATTCGACTCTAATATTAGCCTGCCTACTAGCTCCCCAATATCTGGTTAAAAAGATGTTCCTAAAGGTCCTGTAATCATTATTGTTACCCATAGAAAGGCCTAGCCAATTAGCAGCATTACCCTTTAGGCATTTTCTTACTATCACCATCTTGTACTCCTCTGGTATACGTTTCACCGTGAAGTACTCTTGTAACCCTTCTAAAAAGGCTTTAGGATCATCTGAATCTTCATTTTCAAAAACTGGAGGTGTCATTTCATTTAAGACATGGTTAGGCCAATGTAAATTTGAATTGTCACCTATCCCTGAGCTATTTCCGAGATCAGAATGGGAATTACTGTTACCCCTATTTTGCATCGAAATGTCAGCTGATACACCTGGTATTGCCTCGTTTCTTGCAACTTCATTACTAAGATTGTTGTGATTACATGCATTTTCATTTAATTTCAAATTTTCTAAGGCCTCTTTTACCTGAGTAATTTCTGTTACTACTCCTTTTATTTGGTCTGTAACATCCTCCAAATTTCTAGCCTGCCTTTCACTTTCTACATCAGATCTTTCTATTCTAACTTTACACCCCTGTAACTCTTCTCTAATTTCTTCCCTTTGTTTGTCTAATCTATATGTTACTTTTTCCCTTTCTTTATCTAATTTTTCACTCACTTGTTGACCTAATTTCTTTTCAGAATTCTTTACTTCTTGCTTTATTGTCTCTAATTCTCCCTTAACCTGTTCTCTATTTTCTTTTACTTCACTACTAACTTTATTAATTTCCTCCCTAACTTCTTCCCTAAAGGTTTCGAAAACTCTCCTCTGATTCTCCAATTGCATTCCCAATTCCTGTTGTCCCTTTTCTAATTTCTGTCCTAACTCTATACTAGTTTCATCTATCTTACTCATCTTTTGACTTAACTCTTTACTCTTTTGACTTAACTCTGTACTCATCTTTTGACTTAACTCTTTACTATTTTCATCTATCTTTTGACTTAACTCTGTACTCATCTTTTTCATTATCTTTTGAAACATATTCTCTATTTCTGACATAATTGCTGGCCTTTCTGAATTACTAAACATTTCTGAACTACCTCTAGGTGTTTCTCTAACGTTCTGATCTTCTACTTCTTGGCATATTCTGCTACCAATTATAGTTTGACTATATTCTTCCATCCTACTTACACTTTTCTCAATTTCCGGACTCTCAAAACCTAGAAAATCGCTATCACTGTCTTCCATTTCTAAACTATTTACACGTGTTTTTCTACTCACCAATATTTCACGCACTTAAACTTGTTCACTACACGTTTCACAGATGTTCACACGCTGGGCACCTTCTTGTCTGCTGGCTCGATGCTGGCCTGGTCGTCTTGGGGTTGGTCTCTTCTTTCGACGCCACACGTTGGGATGCCATTTGAAGCTAAAATTTTGTCGTTGCTCACTTCTTGATGTCTCGTTGTTGATGCTTAAATGTAGTTGGTGACGTGGTGTTGCCCTTTGATGTGTTTCGCTCCGGCTAGTCAGGATGAAGATCTCTTTATCTCGGGTACGCGCAGATGTTTTCGAATAGACTACCCCAAGAAGAACTTTGCATATTATTTATTGCATCTTAAATATTTTCGGGAGCTATGCCGATTGTATATGTAAAGGAATCGCACTCACGTCCGCACAGCACAACCTGCCGTACTGGTCTCTAGTTGAGTAGTGACCAGACGCTTTCTCTCTTACCCACGCTAAGAAAACCGTTCTTTTCGAATTTGAATGTCATGACGTCATCCAAGAAAGCCTCGTATCCAAAATGCTATTTCCTTTTCCCGCAATTTAGAAATGTCCCTTTCTATTATAACATGTTCTTTTATGAATTTCGAATATATAATTACCTTTTTAGGATTAAACGATGTTTACTTTATATTTTATTAAATATATCGCGCGACTTTTAAGGTTGATAGACTTGACTTTCGAACGTGTATTTAAACTATGTGGTATGACGTCATGACTCGCTAATTTCAAACCAATAATGTGTTTATCCTACAAATTTAACGACTATTATTTACTCATATCTTGCTCACCTTACAACACTTCCTGCTCTATTATCTATTTATGTTATTACTTAACACTTATCGCAAATCTCACATCCGGCAATTAAATTAAAACGTGTCTTTTTCAAAAGCCCATTCGATCGGAAATCTAAATTTCGGTATCAATTAACTTATATTACTTGTAAAGGTATACAAATGAACACACATTTTATGATGTAGCCTTGCTGTGACATTGTATGGCATGGTGATGGTGATGGTGATGATGATGGTGATGATAAATTTTGTACATTATTACACTTTATCAAATACTTTTACATTATATTAGTTTTTATCTTTTATTATTCATAATTAAAATTGTCTTTTATACAGATTTATTAGCAGGCTGTGTCTTTATGACAACCCTAAAATAGGATTCAGTTTTATGAAAAAAGGAAAACAACAAATGCCAAAGATGTGTGGGTCACTACAAAAGTTTTGAGATGGCAGAAAATGAAAGCTGATCCACTCGAATTGGATGCAGGATGGGATAGCCCCATCCTTTGTGAGTAAACTGGTATCAGGTAGTGACTCTCCCACTCCAGAAATTCCAGCAGTGCAAGGATGAACAACCTGTGGTGCTCATGTATCCAGGAACTTGAAAGAGGGCATTTTTGCTCTTTCCAGGCATGCAATTTTTTATCATCGGGAACAGAAAAAAGTCACAGGGGGCTGGATCAGCACTATATGATAGATGAATCATAAGTTTAACCTCTGTAGACTCCAGGCGCTGAACTGTGATGTGGGCCGCGTGTGCGGATGCATTGTTGTGATGGGGAACAATTCCTCATAGTCCTGTGCATGGCCACTGTTCTTGAAGCTTGGCAAAAACTTTTGGCAAGCAAACTGTGGTATACCAATTAGCGGTAACCTAGCTTTACTCCTCCAGAGAAATGGTTGCCACAAGACCACCCTAGGAAAAATGAGGCTACCATTTTTCTGTGGACACTTTGGTGACATTTCACTTTTGTCAATGGAATGCCATCACAAAAGATTCACACCAATGAATGCCGCTTGGTCTCTGGATCCAATTAATAAATCTGGGTTTCATCATCTGTGATGATATCAGAAACCTGTCTGGGGTACCTCGTTTGAATCTTGTCAGCATTTTCTCACACACATGTGTGTTTTTGTTCTGTGAGGCTCTCATCTGGATGTGGCCCATCTCACACGAAGGAATTCATGAAGGTTCATCAGCTCCATACATTTTGCCCATTCACCAGCCCAGCAGAGGTATGAAGTAGCTTGGATCCATCCATACTTTGTTGTGAACTGAGCCTGGTGTCACAGAACTTTGTCTCACCACTAGAGTATGTTATCTCAAAATGTATTAGAGAACAACACCTTCTAGTTTTCCGGGAAAAATATCAGTCAGTTTTTACAGAAAGTTGCCATGATAATTCAATTGGAACTATTAAAGATCTGTGAAAAGAAATGCTGTTTATAGCAGTGAATTGTTTTAGTCTGATTTTACCTTTTCAGCTATAGTCTACAATGCTGAAGAACAAGTAATTCATTGATTTGACTTAATAGTGTTTCAACTATGAATCCTGGTACTTAAGATAACTATTTTATTTTAATGGCCCATTTACATTAACATCTAAGGTCATGGCGGCTGCTTTGCCTCAGAACAATTGAAGGTATGTGCGTAAAAACGGTCTAACCCTCAAAACAAAAAAAACAAAAATCTGATTGGTGCTGCAATCTCTTGCTTGAAACAAGCACTAACAGTTTATGGGAGGTCCAACATCCAAAAGCTTGATTTGAAGTATATATAATGACTTCCATTTCTTGCGATCTGTTTTACCTCATCTTTTGAAGTGCATAAATGGTCTAAAAACATAAGAAAAGAAACTAGGGTAGGATTGCCTACCTTTTAATGTTGTCAGTTACTTATTATGCAGATTCTCATTTAATATACTGCTTCCTTATGAGTTTCAATTTATTATTCTGTTATATTTTGTTGATAATTACTACACTATTATATTAAATTGCAAAGATGTATTTTATACAGCCTTTATGACTTGCATGTTGGGGAGAAATGAAGGCACCATGTTGATCAGTCTGACAAGGAAAATGAAACAAACTGAAAGAACAGTTGCAACTACATGAACGAAAAGCCCAAACAGCTTATCAAACTTTAAAAGATGATGGAGAACTAGCTAAAACTGATGACTCTTTGCATGTGATTGCCTTTGACATGCAGCAATGTCTTCCGACCCCACATTTAACTGTAGGAGTACCATTTTACAAATGCCAGATTTGGACCTACAATTTTGGTGTGCATATTGTTGCCAATGATAACGCATCTATGTTTGTGTGGTCGGAAGATATTGCTGGCAGAGCGTCAGATGATGTTGTTTCATGTCAACAATACCATTATTAGATAAAATAAAGAAAAACAAAATATCAGAATCTAAACAAAATGTATTGTTAAGCAAAGTAGTGTCCTATAAAGTGACAAAGGACAAGCCCTTTCAGATATTTTTTTTAAATATACCTATTTAGATATTGAAGAGTATGATTGTGTAGACTTAAGAAAAAAAAGTGTCAGGTAGACCTTCCGTTAAGAATGTGTCCTTACCACCTAAGTATGTAAATCCAAGGCCCATAGTTCCGCCAAAACTTAAAGATGTACATGACTTGCACAATTATGTGCCTCCGATACACCATGATTATTACAGAAGTCTTACATCTGTGTCTATTGAAAGTAATGATGTTCATGAAGATGAGCAGTTGTTTGACATACCTGATTTTGTTTAATTATCTGAATTTCTTTTATAAGTTTAATAAAAATAATTTAATATTCTTAGAACTGCATTAAAAAAAGTTTGAGGTGTGTCCTTTAACCCTAACTCAAATAAAGTTTGCTACATGTATCAACTAATATTTTTTTTCCAACATATGCAAAACTCTATTTTTCTCAGTTTTAAAAAAGTGTGGGTTAGACCGTTTTTACGCACATACCTTCAATTGCTCTACAGCAATAATGTTCACTTGTTTAAAGTGGTGGTAATCTTTGGACATGTATACACTCACACAGAGACACACTCACACATTCAGACTCTCATTGATACTTCTAAGGAGAACGGGGAATAATTGTGCCCAAAGAAAAAGTCCCAAACTCCAGCCAGGAATTGAACCTGGGATCTCTGAAGTTGAAGCATAGTACGCTAACCACTAGACTACAGAGACAGTCGCAACATTGTAAGTAGTCATTGGGGTACATCATCCCAAAATGGATTTGAGAATGCCTTGTGGATTACTGGGGAAAATGTAACTCAGTTAAGGGAAACTGGGAGTGAAATTTTAAAGTTCCACATTTCTGGACAGATTTTTTTGAAATTTTTGCTGTGTTTGTAGTTACACGAGAATAGGATGTACACCAAATTTCATTAGAATTGAATAATTCGTTTATGACATATAAATTATTTTATGAATTTAATTATTCTATTAAGGCACATTTTCAAAATGTGATACTGGTTGTTGGTTTATATTGGCAGAACTGGTACTCTAAAACATGGGCAACAATTGTATGAAGTGATATTTTAAATACGTTTGCTGATTATGATGTGCATATTTTTTTAACAACAAAGAAAATTGAATCTTAAAAATTTATTGATTTTTTCATACAAAAAATGTTTTTGGAATTCATGTTAATGATAACATCAACATTGAATCATAGAACTGCTTTGCTGCTATTTATGAATACTTTTGGAAATTTTCATTGAATTTGAAGCAAACCTGATGTGCGAGCTACATTTGGAATATGCAGAAATGTAGTTTTGAGAAAAACAGGCTTTTATATAGGAACATGCTGTGTACGTTAAGGGAAGAGCACTGGGCCGTAATGACCACATGGAGTGGGCAATATGAAAAATGTTAGGTGATCCAGATGCACAGGAGTTCCAGCAACATTTTAAGGTAAAAAAACAATTTTCCACTTTTTGACAATTTTGACCAAAATTTCATTCCCAGTGTCCCCTAAGGAATTTAATATTGTACACAAAACAAATTTAGTGACAGTAGCAATACAAGGCAAGAGGCGTGGCACTGTAATGAGGACAAGCAAAGGTGGCAGTGAGGAGGAGAAATGTACGATACATCTGGCCTCTTTAGTTTTCTTTAGACTTCTCCAAATTCTTAATGCCTGTTATGGAAAGGGTTGCATATGTTGCATGAAATAAGCAGCATTTATTGGGTTAAACTATTCTGTATTATAAGAAAAGCTTTAACTTTGTCCTTAGAATCATAAAAACGTGTAAAGCTTTACAGTAAACAATGCAATATTATATTGAAAAATATAAAATGTTTAATCCTTCTACAAATTCTACGTATCTGTATACTACAATTAAAATTCCTATTGCAATAGCTTTAAACATGTTTGTCTATTATATTATATTACAGTTTCTGCTTTCGAATGAAAGGTTTGCTTCTAATATCTAAGCAAAGAACGCCTTTCTTGGGTGATATTAAAATTTTATTATATTTCTGTGAATTTGCAGTTTCTGAAACTTATCAAGCAGTTACCAGCTTGCCTTAGACTAATAATCTGGCCACATGTTTCTGATGTATACGACATGGTGTGAAACAAGTAACAGTTACAGGTCGCGCGTTACTTCTTGACGAATGAAAATTTTATATGAAAGGTTGAATGCGAGTCACTTACTCAGCTTTTGCGGGAACGTTGGCATCGAAAGAGAGGAGGTACAGTCTGCAGTGAGATGACGCAAATGCTTCTGAGCTGAAGTACCACAACACTACAAATCAATTTATCACACTTCCAGTAATATCAGCCACACGTATTATACACTACCTCTATAACTGTTTCCACTTAACTTTATTGCATTTCTTCTATTCCCGACATTTCTCCCTCATCTTCTTCCTCGTCTGAATAACTGTTATTTTCGTTGCATGCATACATCTATAGTTACTGCACAAAACTTTTGCAGTCGACTGTATACACAAACGCGACAGAGGAAAACAGAGGTGTCTGTTATCGTAGCATAAACATTTGCTGACCTGTTTATTTAAGTGTAGGCAAGCTGACTGGATTTCTGTTCAAGGTCATTCGTCAAGAACAAACGCGCAACATATAGTAATGATCTGAGCTGTCAGAAATAACTGATACTTACCTTACATGTCATTGGTTATAACCAGAGTCCGGAACTTAGGCAGAATGCCTTTTTAAATGTGTCAAATCTATCTTCAATTTGAAAGTGAATCTGTACAAATTATAACTTTGTGATTGAAATGCCACAGTTTTATATTGCCTTTTTCTGTCTTTTTAAATATAAATGCTTTTTTCTGCCTTTATTTTATTATTTATCTACTATTAAACGTTTCCTTCAGGTACATTTTGTTTCAATAACCGTTAGTCTGTGACAATGAAAGTTACTTGGCCGAATGTATATTATTGTCTCTAAGTTGCAGACAACATAGGCATCCTTCATTCAGTACATTATTTTATTTGCAACAATGAGTGCTGCCACACAAATAAATGTATAGTTAACAGAAAGTGTTTGAATTAGCGCTTGTGTTTATTTTAAAAGGAAATAATGAGTGGGGGTCTAACTTTGTTTTTCTTTCATTGCGACGTTGTGTAGCTAACAGCAAGAAGCCAAAATTTAGTGTTCCATCACGTAGTAGATTAGAAAGTTACGTTAATACTTTTGGATCAGACGTATTTCATACCAACAGTAAAGTACTCACATGCAAAATATGCGAGCAGTCAGTGAACTATGAAAAAAGTATTTTATATCATAACATATCGGCACAATCAAACACAAAAATTGTCCCTTCCCAAAAATATGATTTGAAGCTTTCCTGGCGACGAACATACTCAACCTTCCCAGCAGATACCACTGTCTTCACTTTCTTCTTCGATAGCGAATCTAAATGGTGTCATTCCGTACTCTAGCCTTTGTTCCAGGCTTGTAATGATAAAACCAGCTTTCATCGCCTGTCACAATACTTGTCAGAAAATCATCACCTTCCTTATGAAATCCCTAAAGAAGGTTTTGGCTGACCGTTCTTCTCTGAAGTTTGTGATCTTTGCTCAATAAACATGGGACCCAAATGGCTCAGAGCTTTCGATTATCTAAGCTTTGTATAGCTTCTAAAGTAAGAACAAATTAGAAACTAAAAACTTCACTTATCTTAGTATGATCTGCTGACCCTGGGTTTCAAGCTGTGTCCAGCTCATTCTCAAAGCCATATAAACAAACTCATTGCCAAGCTACAATCTTTTATTTTTTCTGAAAAACAATTACTCTTATTCAATTTTTATTTACCAATCTCTGAAAACAAAAATTTATAAATACAATCTATAGATGGTAATTCGAAGTTCATGACACGGTTCCTGTTTTTTAAAATAAAATTTTTTTCCCAAACCATTAAATCTATAGGATTACTTAATTGTTTTAATAATTTAACTTCTGGATTAATTTCATGATTAAATGACCAAAAATAATCTGCCACAGCTGATTTATCATTTTGTTTATATTTAATATTTCTAAAATGTTCTTTTATTCTGGTTTCTAGATGACGTTTAGTTTTACCAATATAAACTTTATCACAATCTAAACAGCTAAATTGATAAATGCCAGATTTTTTATAATTTGGTATTTTATCTTTTTTTGAAAAATTAAGTAAATTTTGTATATTAAATTTATTTTGAGGGACCAAATTTATTCCATATTCTTTAAAAATCCTTGTAAATTTTTTATTAGCCCATGGATGGTAAGTAAACTTTTTAAAAATACAATTATCTTTTATTTTTTTAAGGGTTGAAACTTCTTTGACAGCTTTTTGATACTTAAATTCCTCTATCCTTTTATGTATAAAATCTATATTAAAACCATTAATTACTGCAGTGTTAATAATGTGTTTATATTCTATGTCAAATTTATCTTTATTAAGGGGTATATTTATTAACCTATAAATTAAACTATTAAAAACAGCAAATTTATGTGCAAAAGGATTAAAACTTTTATATTTTATGTAATTATCAGTGTGCGTATATTTTCTGTAAATACCAAATTTCAATTTATTGTTATGTCTTTTAATTTTTAAGTCCAGAAATGAAAGGAATCCATTATTCTCAGTTTCCAAAGTGAATTGGAAAGTGAATTCTTTTGAACTAGTAAAAAAGATTAATAACCTAATATTATCTGATAATGATAAACTCGTTTCTTTTTATGTAATTGCCTTATTTCCTAGCATCCCTAGAAAAAAGCTTTTGATTTTTTTTAAAAAAATGGTTAAATTCTTTAGAATTAGACAATGACTTAATAGATGATTTTGTAAAACTTACAAATCTTTGTTTAGATCAAAATTTCTTTAGTTTTAATGGTAATTTTTTTCAACAAGCTTCTGGCTTGGCAATGGGTAGTCCACTTTCGCTATTTCTTGCTAATCTTTTCATGAGTTTTTTTGAAACTCAAATTACAAAATCATTCCCTCTAATTTTTAAAATATGGTATAGATATGTGGATGACATTTTTGCTGTTGTCCCTAAAAAACAGATAAATGATGCTTTAAAACTTTTAAATTTACAAAGCTACACAATTCACTTTGGAAACTGAGAATAATGGATTCCTTTCATTTCTGGACTTAAAAATTAAAAGACATAACAATAAATTGAAATTTGGTATTTACAGAAAATATACTCACACTGATAATTACATAAAATATAAAAGTTTTAATCCTTTTGCACATAAATTTGCTGTTTTTAATAGTTTAATTTATAGGTTAATAAATATACCCCTTAATAAAGATGAATTTGACATAGAATATAAACACATTATTAACACTGCAGTAATTAATGGTTTTAATACTGATTTTATACATAAAAGGATAGAGGAATTTAAGTATCAAAAAGCTGTCAAAGAAGTTTCAACCCTTAAAAAAATAAAAGATAATTGTATTTTTAAAAAGTTTACTTACCATCCATGGGCTAATAAAAAATTTACAAGGATTTTTAAAGAATATGGAATAAATTTGGTCCCTCAAAATAAATTTAATACACAAAATTTACTTAATTTTTCAAAAAAAGATAAAATACCAAATTATAAAAAATCTGGCATTTATCAATTTAGCTGTTTAGATTGTGATAAAGTTTATATTGGTAAAACTAAACGTCATCTAGACACCAGAATAAAAGAACATTTTAGAAATATTAAATATAAACAAACTGATAAATCAGCTGTGGCAGATCATTTTTGGTCATTTAATCATGAAATTAATCCAGAAGTTAAATTATTAAAACAATTAAGTAATCCTATAAATTTAATGGTTTGGGAAAAAATTTTTATTTTAAAAAACAGGAACCGTGTCATGAACTTCGAATTACCATCTATAGGTTGTATTTATAAATTTTTGTTTCAGAGATTGGTAAATAAAAATTGAATAAGAGTAATTGTTTTTCAGAAAAAATAAAAGATTGTAGCTTGGCAACGAGTTTGTTTATATGGCTTTGAGAATGAGCTGGACACAGCTTGAAACCCAGGGTCAGCAAATCATACTAAGATAAGTGAAGTTTTTAGTTTCTAATTTGTTCTTACTTTAGAATCTTGTTGCTTCACTGTTAATAGCTTCAATTTTTCCTTATTTAACTTTGTATAGCTTCTTGCACAACACTATGTCGTACTGCAAGATGTGCAGCAATTTCATCCACAGTGATACACCTATCAGCTCTATGATCTCATCAGCTCTTTCCTTTTTGTGATCCGTGGAGACAGTGCATAGGCAACGACTACAAGGCTCATCTTGGATAATCAGTTTCCCTCTTTAAAATGCTTCACCCATCTCCTAGCACCCATGCAGACATCTCCATAAGCACGTGGAAGTCTGAGGTGAATTTTAGCACCAGATTTTCCCTCTTTAACCTAGGATTCAACTACAGCACTCTGCTGAACACATGACACTGATGCGTGCCATTTTGAAAATGCTGCCTGATGTCGAGTGAAAGAAGCTAATGATCTTACATTATGGCAACATGTGATGTAAAGTCGGTAGACTGCAATCCTGCAGTTTTTTGTTACATTGTTGGATTTTTAATTTAAACAATGGGTTGCTCATGACTTTCAGTATGACCCTCATAAAAGAAAAATTCTAAAAAGGATGTACATTTGTGTAGATAAGTATAACAAATTAATTTACTCTCTGGGACAGGGATATGAGAATGCACAGAACCCTAGAGACCTGGGGTACTGTGGAGGAACTAAAAATCACACTGTATAAGTACTTTAATAAACCAGTAGTTTGTCAATCTTATTTCTAAATTATGGATTCAAAAAGAGAAAATACTTACATTGAAGAGCAACAATGAGGCCACAAATAATGAGCCCAATTCCAAATGCACATAGCACTATAGTCAAGCATGCATAGTTCAGCTGACAGAAGATGTATCCAAAAAGCATTGTGTGAGCTCACAGAGTATGACTGGTTCACTTCTTACTCTTGTAAGGTCTGCTTTCATCTACAATAACACTAAAAATATTGTAAATGGTAAATTGGCAGTTCCAGTCACATCTTTCAAATCGACGAATGTGATATAAAATATGATGACAAAGCAACTTTGCAATTATAGACTTGGAAACAAATGAAATACACGTGATGATATAACCTAATTAAAATAGAAATGTAAACGCACTCTATAATTTAAATGCATACACCGTGAGTGGCAACACAAAATTCTGGATACTCTATTTCCAAGTATTTGTGGCATGCTGACTGCCAGAACCTTTCAGCAGAACCTTTCCAAGAACTTTTGGAGGACCTTAGTCAGGGGTAAAATTGCTGAATAGGAGTAAAGGGACTGCATAATGAAGGGTGCAAATGCATGAGAAATGAAAGTAGCCATTACTACATAAACCACATAATCTGAAATAACTATGAAATCATAAGCTCATGCAGTTGTACAGTACGTAGATAACCTTCAATGGAAATATATTTCATAAATACACATTTATAAAAGAAATAAAATGCTACATTTTAGAGACATGAACCCCTGAAATAATCATGAAATCATAAGCTCCTGTGATTGTGCAGTACATACATAACCTTATATGGGAACATATTTTATAATGTACGTTTATGATTTAACAAATACAACATTTTGTGAGAGTTACATGTGACAAGTGATTCACAACTGGAATGCTTTAAACATCAGATTTCACTGGAAATAATTGTTTTTTCTTTTTAATTGTGTTGTTTTTTTGGGGAGGAGGGAGAAGATATTTAGATAAACTTGAAAAGCAAAACGTTAACTAAATATAAATTTTCCTTCTAATTGTTGGAGCTGTTTCCATGATGAGACCTTTAATATCCTGGCTTGTTTGTTGAAATTGGCCCATTAACACAGAAATTATGGCCAAAATAATGTTTAGACTAATTGTGACTGTTACATGTAAAATCACGTTTTTTCAGGAATGACACCTATATAGATAAACTTAATAAGCAAACACCTGTCTGAATACAAAATTTGATCGAAATCGTTAGAGCCGTTTCCAAGTTGCCCAGAATATATATATGCACAATTATTTGAAATGTGGATTTCTATTAATAATAAGCGAGTGAGGAAAAAGGAAATCATCACTTCATAACACTTTCTGCTAATGTTACATTATTTCATAATTTAATTCGCATTTCTATTCCACTGTTTCAGTTTTAGAATTGTGCTTCCGTTCCATTACTCATATTCTTCTCTGATTCAAGGCTGCCAACCTCTTTGTCCAGTAGTATATTTCTTAATGTCAAGTTGGTATGATTTAGCAACATTGCACATCAAGAAGACCGTATTCGTCGGCGGTTGTTTTGAAGTGTACGTTTAGTGAAATTGAGTGTCCTCCTCATTTGATTTTAATTTTTACAGTATCCTTTGAGCTGCTAGTTGTAGTTAGTGAAAATTCTTATCTTGGGATATTTAAGATCATTTTGATCAAACAAGAGTACAAAAACTTATATAGAATTACGGAAGATAAAAATGAGAAAGGAATAATAAGTAATAAAAGTGGGAAAATATTGTATAATTACAAAGATTCGGGTCCATCAGGGTTGCCAACATTTAAAAGTAAAATTATTGTACCAGCCACTCAAAATTATAGATTTGGATTCAAAATTATCGTACATCATAAAGCAAACGCTACAAAAATAAAAATATCAGTATAATACTTATGAAAATATAAGAGTAATGATGTTTATTATATCCACTTACAAGATTGATGACCTCAACAAATATTACAACTTTAGCACTTACGTTTCTTGCACTATTCATCTGAAAGTTCAGCTTCCTCAACCGTTGCAGCATTGCACCAATTTGTTGTTGAGATAAACCTTAACATCTTCTCGGTGACTTGCAGATTTTAAGATCTACCACGTTCTTTCATAAGTTGAGACGACAAAATGACTTCATTAACCGTATCTAGTGCCAATGTATTTCTAACTTTGGTTTTTATTAAACCCAGTTTAGAAAAAAAAACTCTTTCACAAGAAGTGCTTCTGTAGGGCAAGGAAACCATTGATAATGCAAAGGCCGCTAGTTCTTTGAAATCAGTATTTCCACCAAGGTGACATATGTTTAACAGTACTCCAGAAACTGTCAGGTTCAGGCATGTTCTTTATTTCACTCGGAATAGCACATATTCCAAGTTTTCTACATTGATTGTCAATTTTCTGAACAGTGCCTTCTTCTTTGAGATTATCAAACCTGGGCACACTGGCAATCAGAGGATAAAGGGTAGCAAACTTAGTAGCTATGGTGTGGAGACAGACAATGAGGACAAAAGTGATGTTATTTGTAATTAGTTTCACTTCGCTGAAGTGACAAACCAGTGAAAATGATATTTTGCTGATATCGAACTATCATACATTCAAATTATCGTAATTCCCCATAATATCGTACCGGTTGACAACCAGCGTACAAACATTAAAATTATTGTATGCCCCCATAATTATCATACGAGTTGGCAACCCTGGGGTCCATATTTTGTTATTATCAATGGTAACCAAGACAATGTAAACAGGATCCATTCTATGAAGTGTGGTAAAATGATATTTGAAAATGGATTTAAAGTAAAAGAAATCAAACCTATTGGTAGGAATAGGATAGAAGTACATTTTAAGCAATTCCAAGAAGCCAATAATTTCTTAACTTCAGATTTCAATAGTAAATATAATGTGAATTCATTCCTTACTACAACTGTATTGTAAAGGCAATCGTAAGAGGAGTCGATGTTGAGCTAACTGAATCAGAAATCCTAAAAGAAGCAACAAATGATAGAAATTATGAAATTCTTAAGGTGCACAGGTTTGTGAAAAAAGTATCTGGAAAGAATAGGGGTGATGTTCAGCTGCTCCCCACTGAAACTGTCTTGTTTACCTTCAGAGCACAAACGCTTCCCAACAGAATATATATTTATGGCATATCATGTCAGGTAAATGTATTTGAAGAGAAGCCCTTTCAGTGTAAAAATTGTTTGCTTTTTGGTCATTCATTCAAAACCTGTAAAAAGGAAGTTAGTTGTAATAAATGTAGCTACCATCACGCAGAAAAGGATTGTAAAGCTAAAATAGAAAGATGCATCAATTGTTCCAAGAAACAAAAAGCAAATTCAACGGAATGCACTAAATATTTATTCAAAACTGAAGTACTGAAAACACTGAGAGAAATGAGAGTTTCAAGGTATGATGCTATTAACATCCTGAAAGGTAATACAACCTACGCCAACAAAGTTAGCCCAAAAAGTGCGGTAATAGAAAATCAGAAGCTTAATTTGTTATGTGTCATTGCCTCAAGAGAGTTAAGCTACTTACATAAAGAAAATATAGTTTTTTCCATGACATAATTTTACCTTTTCTTATTTCCAATATCCTGAACTTGTTGTTTTGCATCATTGTAGGAAGTTAATATCGAAATGTCCTGAGATATTTTCTCCTGAGAAGGAATGATTACTTCACTCAATTCCATACTACAGCTATTTTCTAAAGTAAGAGTAAGATTCTTCCATTAATGTAATGTAGCAATTAGATTGGTTAATATTGCATATTTGCTAAAATCCAATTTTTTTGTTTGATGATAAAATGGAGAGTAAATCAACAAATCAGGAATCAATAACTCCAATAGTCTATAGTCGGTCTTTGACTACAAAAGCGGTCAAAAAAAGGAAACCTAGTCCTGTAAACAAAGTAGGGAGTACCATTAAAATTCCAAACCTGAACAAGGTGTTGATCAGCCCAAATGGCAGAAATCAAGCACAAAGTTTATTTTCGAACATACCATCTAATCGTAAAGAAACTAAATCGGATGATAAAACATTTGCTAATGAGTATTTCTGACAAAATGTTGTTATCAATTTTAAATGTTGGGTAACTTCCAAGAATAACATAAGTACATTAAAGTTGTTTTAAGATCATGATACTGTCTTGTTACACTCTTATAAACACAAATAAACTTCTTCCAAAACTGGTTACATAGCAGACGCAATGGATATGTACATATACAGAGAGATTCAAATACATGTGAACCATTACGCTGTGTTTTTCCACTGTGCACGTGGAAATACGATAACAGCAGCTGATATACACAAGGTCATGAGCATCACTTGTGTTTCTCTGCTCTGCTCACAATCAGTATTGAGCTAACACGATATCGTGCGAGTACATTATTACCTGTGTGCATTATTATTTAGTCCTGTACTTAGTCACAAAGTGTATTATGGCTCAGCATTTGTTTTCTACTGCACAGCATGTATTTATTATTTCCCATGTGTTAACTCAGCTTACCATTTAATATTTTTCATGGACGAGTGTACAAAAAATAATCATTATTGGACCTCAGAGAAACCTAATATAGTTCATGAAATATGCCTTCATGATGAAAAAATTGGTGTGGTGCGCCATTAGTGAAGAGAGAGTTATAGGTCCAATTTTTTTTTAGTCAGCATTATTCACATACGTGAATACAATTTTGTGCCCTTTTTTTCTAGAGAATTAACCGACAGAAAGAGTGATTTTCCCTTTTTTCATCAAGACTCTGCAACAGCTCATACAGTCAATCTTTCGATGAGAACAATTGAAAGTATGATTCAGGACAGAATTATTAGCAGAAATTTGTGGCCCCCTCGGTTCCCCAACCTAACCGCCTGCGATTTCTATCTCTGGGGTAACTTAAACTTTTCCACTTCATTTCTATGGTATGTGTACAAAGGAATTTCACTGCACCCATCTTCCTCAGGTTTTCCAAGTGTGTGAAATTGCTCCTCCCAGCAGATACAAATTCCAGCAAATGGTTAACCTTGAGATGAACAAAGGTGTGTCATAGGCTCTCCAGCAGTTGCAGATATTATTGTTCCCATCAATATCCAGTCCTTTACTAGTTACAGGATAGTTTCCCAATTCCTTTGTTCAACAGGTACTATACTGGCACTAATTAAGAAGGAGATAAACAAAAACGTTACACACATGGCAGAAAGATATAAATGAACAGGAGGGGATGACTGCACCTTAGCGGTTGCCATAGCAATGAAAAGGACCAATTAGAGCTAAGAAGTTTCCATAGCAATGGCACAAAGATGACAAAGATGGTGCTGCCAAATAAAAAATGGAGCCTATTTGTGAACCAAATAAAACTATTTGGTAAAGGTATCCCAACTGAAGGACAATTGCATAAAATATGTTCTGTAAGAGAATATTTCAAAGAAGAGAAAATGAACAGGGAGCCTCTTATTCCAGGCTCTAAACTGCTTGATATGACCTCGCATGCTGTAGGAATCAGTAAGAATAAGAGCAATTCAGATATCAGCAGCATTTTCCCATGAGCATAGGCGTCAACATCTCGCAGGTATGTCTCTTTTGTTAACACAAATCATTAGACTCATATGTACTTGCATGTTCTATACTTTGCATGTAGGTTCAGTATTTTGCTATTGTCTTCATATACAAATATAAATAATATGCGCTCAACATTCCAGGCACAATCCAAACTTACTCGTACACTTAATCATACTGCGCTCTCTATGTGGTCGCGACAAGTGGCAACCCTGCTTCTCTTTCACTGCAAACTGTCAATCCCTCTTTTGGTTGATGCCGATTATAGAAAGAAACGGCCTTTATCCCCACTCTCTGCACCACACATTGCACTTCTACAAGGTGTCTCCTGCTGTACTTTCTGCAAATTTGTATTTATCCATTTCCACAATTTTATTTCTACTGCCAATTTGCCTTCAGTTGCGTACCACACCATTTTCTGCATATGTCACTAAATTACATAGCTGCCTGCTTTTCATACATCGGCAATACCACTTTCCACATCTCCCCTGCTTTTGCCCCTACTCTGTGCGCTCCATGTGAACATAGCCTTTGCATCTATTCAACTAGGTTCAAAAAGGGTTCTTTGTGTGGTTCTAGGAGTTTAACGAGGCAATGCCATGTTCCTAAAGCAACATTAAGGTACTATTATGCAGGTACCCAACATTCACCAAGTATTTGTGACGAAAATTGGATTTTAGCAAATACAGAATATTAACGAAAGGTGTTTCTAAATATATATTAGAGCACATGTTCTGTGTGTTCATTATGTAGCTGTATTTGGGAAAAACTATGCCACTAACGTTGGGTTCAGAAATATTCTCGCGTCACGTGTTAGAAAGCTGAGCCGCGTTTTCGAATCTGAGGTACATTGCAGAATTGTTGCTGCGGTATTTCTCTAGAAAGAAAACGCTTATGGCTTCAGGTACAGCAGTAATTCAATAGTGGTTTTGCAATGATTAAATGTGATGTTATGCCATACCATAACATACCGTAACGAACACTGTGAAAAGCTGGTTCAAAAAGAACAATTTAACTGCATTATTCATGTCTGTACGTCTGTCAAAAGGATATTACAAGTGTTCGCGCGACAGCATGTGCAGAACACCTTGTATGCATTTAAAGCGTCTACTTCCAAATTTTAAACAACTTTAATTGCAAAATTACGTTAAAACTTTCAGTCTAATAAGTTTCACTAAACGAATCACTTAATTTTATTCTGCTTACCCAGTTTTTCATCAAACAAGCTACTAACTTTCACGGAACTGTATCGCTGATCACCCTCTTCTACAACACGTGTCCAATGAGGGGAAGACCCAACAGTAGCACCAATGATAAAAAACAAAGTTATTGTGCATAAGCGTTGAAATTATCTTACTTTCCTCCAAATAATAGTAATTTTGTTAGTATAAATAAAGTTGCTGTGTCTTAATTGAAATATCTAGACAGAAGAGTGGTTGACATACACAGCAGTATTTGTTATTCATGTTAGCAACCCTGCCGAAATGGTAGTGTTTGTTACTCACATGTTGGCAGCTTTGCTGGCGAAGGATGGTGGTATTTCCTTCCCTATGTTGGCATTGCAGATTTTAGTGGCATGTATGACGACAGTGATAGTTTTAATGACGTCAGCGCCTGCAGTTCTCAGAATGCATAGTTGACGGCCGAATTCGGCCAGCATGCCACAGAACACCTACTTAAGAATGTCCAGAAATAGTAACATAAAAATAATAAAACGTTATAGTAAGACGCCCTAGTTTTGAAAAGTAATGTTGGCAAATACAAAATGTGGAAATGTTGAAGCGTCCAGCGCTAAGTAAAGTTATGCAGGCAACATATGAAAAATAAAATTTGTGGAATGCCACTTGAGTTCCATGACAGAAGTGTATTGCTCTAAATAGGTTTACACAGATTATGAAACAATAAGTGTAATTAAATAAGTTCTGCCTACCGTCTGATTTTTAAAAGAAGACACATGATAGTCATCAGTTTCTCCACGTGGGTTCTCAATGTTGCCAAAAGACAAGTTGTGCATATACCTCTCTTCCCTCTTAATACTCGGAACATAAAAACAAGCGCTCCCGTCACATCACCTTAGCAAAAGCATGCAGAAGAAAACTATATTCGCTTACTTTAAAAACAAAAGTAATTTATTTTTAATAACGGTTGTTTTAATATGCATTTACTGGTTGTTGAATCTTCGGGTTAATAGCTTATGGCATTTAATTGAAAACTGTCCAGTTGCGTGACTGAAAATGCTGTTGGCCTCCCTTTCTAAGGAGTTAAAATTTGCGACGGACCTGGCTAGAAATTCTAGAAACCGAGACCTCACTTATATAAACAGAGTGCATAGCCTTTTCCTCACCTAAATGAAAGGAATAACAGGTTCATCCTGAAGTAGCACATTGTGCTCTACCTGCTCAAAGAATTCCCTAAGAAGACAGACAAATTCTCTGAACCCTACCTCTATGGTGTGGGGGTAGATGTCAGCGTCACATTTAAGAGATTCCGAGTTCGAATCTCGGTGAGTCACCTGAATGAGGTTTTTCCGAGTTTTCCCTTATCTTAAAAGATGAATGTCCTATACCCTATGGACTCTGGGCTCATTTGACCATCATCTCACTCATTTCATTCATTGCCCGATATAGGTTAAGTGTTTAAAGGACATTAAACCTTTAGAAAGCTAAATTTTGACTGTGCAAAGTAAAACTTCGACAGGAAGTTGATCTTTGTCTTGGGACATGTATCCTTGGTCTATCTCTATCGGCACAAAGTCTTGCTTTCTTAACTGTGTATTTTAATACAGTAGGCCAACAACATACAAAGTAATTAAACGCCCAAGTGCAAGCAAGCACACAAATAGTGAAAACTAAATTGAGTAAATGATTCACCCGTGTAATCTATATGGCAACCTTTGTGTTTCCGTAGTAACGGCCTTCCTCTCTTCCCTTCATCATCCCTTGCTTGACATCCACCATGTATTTTCTTTTAAAAGTCAGATGTAATTTTAATACACCGCAGAACCTAAAATAAGAAATCAGAACCCGGTGCACTGCTGCAGCAGGTAGATAACGTTAAAATTTGAATATATTTCTCAATATATCTCGTATATATTTATTAAATAAATACAAAGGGCTATTTTAGTACTTGTATCCAAAATAAACATTACGCAAAAGAAAGACAGAAGGTTTTAAAGAAAAGTAATATTGGGTGATTGTGATTGAGTACTCGCAAATGCACACCCACTAATTGTTTTCCTATGTGTGAATATTTACCTCTATAGGCCTGCATACGAGAACGTCGAATGTTGAACTTTCTTTTAGATAAGCTTGCGCGTTTAATCTTGCCGCGCCTTCTTTGCCTAACGCCAGTGCATTCGGCCAACGAGCTGTAGGGATGCGTAAACGAAATTTTGCGACTGATGAACCAAGTTTTGGGGCGAGAGGTCCCAGGGGATGGAACAAAATTTGTATTTGATAAGTGCAAGAAATGCGATCATTACCACGCAAAGGTACCCCTAGAAGTCGAACTCCAATCCCTTCTCTGTTTTCCTCCCTACGAGCGTTTCTCCCCTGTCGTTTAGCAGAAGTTGGAACCAACGTGCTACTTGGTCAGGTAACTCGATGTTTCTAAATATAATGTAGCCATTTTTATATTCAAATGAGAGTTGCGTTTATATTGCAAACACAATTATCTCTATCTTTATTAAAGTATTATAAGTGCACTTAATTATTCTTTATATCATAATTTACTAAGGCCAGTACTTCAGTTGGGATAGTTGTTTCCTTACTATTATTTGCTAGGTTTGTGTTTCTCAGCAAACTGCTTGCTGTTGTATCTGCTCATAGCAGGAAATTTAAATCTATGCAAGACTGGAAATGAATAGCATTGCTAAACTAAAGGAGAAAATCTTTCGTGTTTATTCCTAGAACAGAAGCTGCAAATTAAAAATGTAAGCAGCCTGCTGCCACCAATCGATTTACTTTTAATGGCTAATTGTAAATGGCAAAACGTGAGAGTTCGATTGCGCATATGAACTGCAATTAGAACTAAATGTTCTGGGAAAACATTGTGTGTGTGTGTGTGTGTGTGTGTGTGTGTGTGTGTGTGTGTGTGTGTGTGTGTGTGTGTGTGTGTGTGTGTGTGTGTGTGTGTGTGTGTGGGTGTGTGTGTGTGTCAGAGAGAGAGAGAGTGAAAGTGGGGCGGATACACACTCACTGCGAGAAGTCACGAGTCGCATTGCATAATATCCATATTTCCTAGTGTATCATTAGGGTTTAGGTTCCACCGCTTGGCTCTGTCGTCGCTTTGCAGTTGCGGGAGAACTGATTCACTCCTCTTCGTATAAGAAGCATCCTTCGGCCACATTTTGCGACTTAGGACCCTCAGTCCCTAGCCATCTGGAGGGAAACTGAGAAATCACGATAGACTAAAAAGGAGAAAGGTAATCCACTTGTGCAGCTAGTGGATTTTCTTCTAAAAGGTTGGTACGATTTAACAAGATTGCGCGACTTCTGGACGCTTCTGCAAGATTGCCTTTATTATAGAGTGACTTCCATCAACTTTATCAAATAGTTCCTCCACTGTTTTCTCTGTCACTAATAATGTAGTTAAAACAAAAAGGACCGCCTCCGCAGCGCAGTTGGTAGCTCGCTTGCCTCTGGTGCGGAGGACCCGGGTTCGATCCTCGGTACCAGCATGGAGATTTTATGCCCTCTGGGAGGTCTGGCATGGGGTGCACTCAGCCTCGTTAGGTCCCGGGGGACCAATTGAGGAGCTATTTGATAGAAAAGTAGCGGCCCCAGGTCGCGAAGACCGCATAACTGGCCGTTAGTGATCGGAACGCTGACCACGTACCACCCTTCAATACTGCACCCCACCAATGACGCGTGTAGTGGGCCAAGGTAGGGGACGCAGTGGCTGGGCGGTAAGGTTTGACTCTTCATGGGCTATAGTGCCGGGGCTTATTTATTATAAAAACAAAAAGAAAGAAAGAACAGCAGCATAATCAAAGAGAGAGAGCACAAAATGATTGCTATTGTACAAAGTGTTTCGGAGTTTTGTAGTAATATCGAAAAAGCAAAATATTAACGTTCATGAGAGAGATGATAACAAACTTTAATTCTAAGGTCACGTGATACGTGGGTTTCCTGAGTACTGTGTCAATTGGAAAACAAGTGAGGAAGTGCAAGTGCAACTATATTAGGCGTTTCAGACCATAATCAGCAAGTGAAATACTTTTTCTAAAATAGACGAAAATGGTGGATTAACGTTGCTGCTTTGATTCGAAAGTATGAGTGTCAATATTCCACTTGTAGTAGCATGCACTGAAAGTTAATTCCATAGGCGTCAACAGACTCTTTTCCAGGAAAGGACCCCACGTTAGAAGTATGTAATCAAACAATATTAATTATTTTACTGTCAAAAGTTATAGTATGTGTATTCGATAACCGTATTAATTTGTGCTAAATAAAAATGGTTCTTTACATCAAAATTAAACTAATAGTCTAATAGTCAGTAATTTATTGGAAATTGAGTGTATTGTCTTCCGGGGGGGGGGGGGTCGTGGCCACCCTTCGCGACGCCCATGGTTAATTTCAGACTTTAAATACTGAAATTGAAGTGAAAGTGAAAACGGAGTGAACATATTGTAAGGGCCATACTAGTAGCAAACACCACCAGGGTTACATCAGCGATTGTAAGTGAAGAAAGCTAATCCAGGTCAAGTATTCATAACATCAGATTGCTGACAAAGCAGGCAGGGGCTTTATTAACGCGGTCAATTATGTAACCTACGGTAGTAATTATTGTGTATAGTAATGATGAATATTGAGTGATCATGAAAATACATTAATTGTACTATTAAAGGCGAAGCACTATCTTGTAAGCCTAAACTTGCACCCCTGTCTGTGACAACTGATCAGTTCACACCATCAGCTGATTCTGTCTTTGTCGTCTCGACACACGTATAATTATGACACCCGATTGTTGGTCTGAATCGCCGCCACAACGCCTGCCGTTGACCAAGGTGTGATTTTAACGCTCTGGCCCGAGTCTTCAGCCACCCGAACCCGCCAGCTCTAATAAAATGTCTAGTCCACCGACTCAGGTTTAGCATAATTTCTTAACCCCAGATGGCTACTAAAACTTCCCTAAACCTCTCCCGATGCCTCTTCACCCCTGAATTTACACCCCTCTGTCTTCGGGTCTCTCCCCGTGAGAGGTCCGTTGCAATATTTATTGACAGCTTAGAATAATATCTTGTTTAGAAGTTTGGCAGTACCTTTTAAGCAATATTTACTTGCTTTTCTTTTACAGTTTCCCAAAGAAGGAAGCAAGCCCAAACACACACATACACACACACACACACACACACACACACACACACACACACACACACACACACACACACACACACAAAGGAAGAATTTTGTTCCTTCAACTTCCTCTAAGGTATTGGAGGTTTCATTTGCTATTACAGAATATTTGTATTATATTGAACTTCAAATTATGTAAATAGTAATTAATGAAATGCTTTACCATTAATTCAATTAGGTACTTCCACGAATTCGCAATTTATTTCCCATGCAATATTTGAAATACCGCTCGTTTTACCCACTCGTCACCGAGCTTCGAAGCTGGCATCTTAGTGTTCTGTGAATCCACTAGCTGTGTAGTCCATTATTACTCTATGGTCACAGCAACACACCATTCACTTCACAGACTGTACATGTATACACGTGTGAACAACAGCTGCAATTGAAACCCTACTAGGTTATCTGTGATTGAAACTGTACTGTCATAGGTGCTGTTCCACACTTAACCTTATATTGTACACTTGTCCAGTGGCGAAGAAAGCCGAAGTGTTGAAGTCACGTGACTAAAATGGCTGGACCTCACGTGACATGCATCACGTGACTATTTAGAAAGTTGAGCGGGAAAGATAAGAAATACGCGCGAATAGTGATATAGTGATATGGAGTGCAATATGGAAGTGATGGAAGTGAGCCAAAATAAATTTATGGAGTGCAATATGGAAGTGACGGAAGTGAGCCAAAATAAATTTAAGGAGTGCAATATGGAAGTGAGCCAAAATAAATTTATGTGCTCGGAGTGTGGGAGATGGTATAAACTGAGGCAACATTTGCGGCGCCACGCTTTCACAGCTCACCCGGGAAGAGTGAATGCCATTGCACCTCTCCAAAAAGTTTCATTTAAGTGCAGTCTTTGCTGCACTAGACGTGTAAAATTGGAAGAACTGGAATTCTCATCATTCGGAGACTTCAAGAGTTGGAAAGAAGTAACTGAGGCGGCAACACGGTCATTCTTTGGGAAAATTCGTTCCAAAATTGCTTCTCAAAGTGTAACATATTATTATGCTTGTCACCGTTCAGGGAATTTTGTCTCCAAAGGCAAAGGTATTAGACATTTAAAACTGCAAGGGAGCAATAAAATTGGTGCAGTATGCCCGGCAAAGATGAGGGTTACTGAAGATCAACAAGGAGTATGCAAAGTCAAATTTGTTTCGACTCATATTGGTCACCAACATGAATTAGGTCATTTGGGACTGACAGAAAAAGAAAGGAACAGTATAGCTGTAGATATTGCTAACAAAATTCCTTTTCAGGCTATACTTGATAAAATACGAGACTCAGTATCCGCCTGTAATCTAGAACGGATACATCTGCTAACCAGACAGGATTTGTACAACATTGAGCGATCCTATAATTTGTGCTCCACATCAGTCAGGCATCAAAATGATGGGACCAGTGTTGAGGCTTGGGTGCATGAAATGAACTCAAATGATAAGACTTGTGTGTTATTTTATAAGCCACAAGACACAGTGAACGAGTCCTACCCAGAACTAAAAAGCACAGATTTTGTGTTAATTATAATGACTAGTGCTCAATGTGAAATGTTGAAGAAGTATGGGAATGACTGCATTTGCATTGATGGAACACATGGGATGAATAGCTATGGTTTCGAACTTACAACACTTCTGGTACTGGATGATGTTAGACAAGGGTTTCCATGCGCCTTCCTCATTTCAAATAGAAATGACCGGCAAGTGCTCTCCATATTTTTCCAATGCATAAAGTCAGAAGTTGGAAAACTTTCCCCGAAAGTTTTTATGTCTGATTTAGCAGAATCTTTCTTTAATGCTTGGATTTCAACAATGGAAACCCCTAAAATGAGACTCTATTGTTCATGGCATGTGGACAAGGCATGGAGAAAAAATATTAAGAGCAAAATCCAAGGTCAAGAAAAACAAACAAACGTTTACAAGATTCTTAGAACAGTCCTAGAGGAAAGAGATGAGGCAGCATTTGAAATTATGCTTCATGCCGTACTCAAAATCTTGAACAGTGATCCGGACACGGCTGAGTTTGCCAAATACTTCGAGGAATACTACATGACTAACGTAAAAAGCTGGGCTTACTGCTATAGGCTGCATGCAGGACTTAACACAAACATGCATATAGAGCGAATGCATCACACACTTAAATATATATATTTACACGGAAAGAAGGTGAAACGTCTGGACAAGGCTATAGGTGCACTAATGTCCTTTGTTAAAGACAAGCTATTTGATAGGCTTATTGTGCTTACAAAAGGCAAACTAACCAGCAAAATAAGGAACATTCATAATAGGCACAAATCTAGCTTACAAATAAATAAGGAAATGATCATCAAGGAAGACGGAGGATGGAAAATAGCATCCTCTTCAAAAGTACACGAGATCTACTTTGTACAAGATAATGAAGTTCAATGCACATGCAGATTAATATGTAGTGAATGTAACACCTGCATTCACAGATATTCCTGCACATGTGTTGATTCCAGCATTAAATGGAATATGTGCAAGCACATACATAGTGTATGTCAAATGCAAATTGGCCATAGACTTCCTTTGGAACATGCTCAGGACTCCAATGAACTTGTTACAAATTGTGAGGGTCCTTCAAGTGGAAGTGAACTCCAGCACATACTACATCAAGTAGGTAAAGACAATGTGAAGATACGTGAAGAAACAAACAAACAACTTGATAAAATCATAGACTGCTGTAAGGGAGTCTCCACAACAGCGGAACTAGAGGTGCTGAAGAGAGGTGTAACAACAATAACCTCAACTATGGCAGCAGTTCGCAACCAATGTGAGCTGCCAAAACCAGGAGCAATGAGGAAAAGAAAAATAGAGCCACAAAGGCGGCTCTTCAACACTAAAAAACAACGAAGTTCCCACAAGAAGCAGTTTAAAAAACCAGAGGTAGCGGAGACACTGAGCATTGCAGTATCTTTGCTGCAAGAGAACTCGCATGAATAAGTGCTAATGTAAGTTATTTTAAATCATACTATTTACTAAAATTAAAATTGCAGCTAACAGTACCTGAGAGTGACGGTTTAAGTGAGAAAAATATATCTATGTGTAATATTGGTATATTCTATTTGAAAGCACCCCGAGCCAGGCCTCCCAGAGGGGATAAAATCCCTATGCTGGCACCGGGGATCGAACCCGGGTCCTCTGCACCAGAGGCAAGTGCGCTACCAACTGCACTACAGAGGCGGTTTCCCTGTCAGTTCTGTAAAAGAAATGGGGCAAAATTGTATTCACATATGTATGGGCATCAACTGTTGACTCAAAAAAATTCAGCCTAAAACTGTTTCTCCACTAATGGTGCACCATACACCTGGCGAGCTGACTGAGTTAACACATACGAATCAAACAAATACACATCGTGCAGTAGAAAACAATTACTGAGCTATAATACACTTTGTAACTAAGTACAGGACTAAATAATAAAGTGCACTGGTAGTAATACAGCCACACGATATTGTGTCAACTCAATACTGATTGCGAGCAGAGAAAAACAAGTGATGCTCGTGTATATCAGCTGCTGGTGATGCGTTTCTGTGTGCACAGTGGAAAAACAAAGCATACGGTTCACATGTATTTGGATCTCTCTGTAGAACGGGGTGCTGAGAACCATAGCAGTTAGAGAATCCATAAAAAGTCACTCATACTCTATAGTTAAACCAGTTTAGATCAATCAATGTTAACTGTTCTTCACATATGCCATACACAGAACAAAGCTGATAACGAGGGTAATAAGATCATAAACTTGCTACCTAAATACTTTTTACAACCACTGAAATTGATTATAATCCATTTAAAATTGCCTATATTTTAAGTGGAAATAGATAATGACCTAGCCCCTAGGCACACTCATTACTTAGGCTACATAAAATACTGCTGTTCATTGCATTGTATTTTTATTTATTTCTAGGGCATACACAGTGGGAAGCTGGACTTGTGACTGTGGGTGTAAAACTAACAAGCTGTTGCCGTCCAGTACTGTATTTCAGCGCGTACTCGCCACACTTTCTCTTATGGTTATCGTTGCTCTTACTGATGGTGTTGAACAAGCCTATACTTGTTATTTTGTTGTAAACTTATAACAGTGTCAGATTTAGGAGTTATGTATGTTCAATATAAATTATTTTGTGATGTAAACTTACAACAGTGTCAGTATTAGGAGTTATGTATGTTCAATATAAATTATTTTGTGATGTAAACTTACAACAGTGTCAGTATTTAGGAGTTATGTATGTTCAATATAAATTATTTTGTGATGTAAACTTATAAAATGTTGGTATTCAGGAGTTATGTATGTTACATTTTCTTAATTTTCCGACATAAAATGTTAAAACTGTTAATATTCAGAGGAAGTTATATGAGTTAAGAACCCAATTATTTTGTGATGTAACTCAAAAAAGTGTTGGTATTCTGAAGGAGTAATGTGTGTTTAATGTCAATTATTTTTTGATGTAAATTTATAAAAGTGTGTATTCAGAAGTTTAGGACTTGTAAATTACCTATGTAAAACTAGGAAAATAAAGTGTTGTTTATTAAATGGGGAAAAAGTTGTTCATACTTTCTTCATAAAGTAAAAATATACAGCGCAACCATTTTGCAAAGAATAAATTATTTATGAGCAGCTGTGATAACTTTCAATAGCTAGTGTACAATAACGGGAGTAATTCCGGGATTACAATGAATGAAACGTAATACAATTTCTAGTTTAGCGACATTTCTTACTTCACCATCTTGGCAGTTTGCAAACTGATGGCATCAACATTCAAGAATATATTACAATACGCTAAATACTCTACTTGCTCTGGTAAACTGAACAGATAGCAATGATGGCATGTTATCTTTAATATTCCAGGTATTGAGAAATCTTTATTTTATTATGCAGTGATTGCTTGCCTATAAATCAACTTGGTGTGACTGACCATTATGTGATGTTAGCTACATAAACCTATGTGTCTGTTTTAAGTATACAATTTGGCAATGCATCATTTGTTACTTCGACCATTATGTGATGTTAGCTACATAAACCTATGTGTCTGTTTTAAGTATACAATTTGGCAATCCATCATTTGTTACTTCCTACACCAGCAACAATTCTTCTGAAGTGAGAGGGATGAGGTAAACTAGGGTCACCACTTTAAGCAGCAGGATAAGTAGAAAATAGCAGCGCATGAACATATAAGTGAATCACAAGGGTATATTTTTGTTTCATTAACAGAAGCTGTACACACATGTTTATCTTCTTCCTGTTACACAGTGGGTTTTACTCTGCATTTCATGTGCAATATACTCTACCTGATCACATACTAATAGTTTATACTGACTTAAATGACTCACCAGATTTTCAAATTAAGTCCAATCATTACTGAGATTGAAAGACACTTGTTATACACACACCTTTTTAAAACACTTTAACTTCTAAAGAAACTAACACTTTGAAACCTACAATGTGCTCAAGCACTGCCATAAAATCACTTTCATACACAAACAGTAAGCAGTTTTCACTTTCAATCATAACAAATGGAGAGAACACCGTTTTTAAAAGTTCCCAAATGACAAAATCTTCTTGTTTTGACACCATTCTCTGAAAACTACCTCTTCCTGAAGTCTCTGCTATCACCTTTCTCCAGGATCCTTCTGAATTGATGCTAATGCGGTACTTAAATATTTCGGTTGGTTCTCAAGGATAGTTGGTGTGCATCTTCTTTGAGCTAATAACGTTATAATTTGACTTGCAGCCACATACACAACAGCTCTGCGGCTCTGAAACAACAGAAATAGGTCACCTGATTACAGCATTTGTAAGAAATACAGGTTGTTTCAAATCTCAAAAAAATTATAACTTACCTTATTTCATAAAAAATGTAGTAAACAAGCCACAGCTCCTTCAATAACAAACTGACAGCCATATTTCCAGTAAGTAAACCACAAGTAAACTTTCTAAATAGTCACGTGATGCATGTCAAGTGACGCCCAGCCATGTTAGTCACGTGACTTCAACACTTCGGCTTTCTTCGCCACTGGACAAGTGTGCAATATAAGGTTAAGTGGAAATGATATCCTTGTGCTGCCATCTCTGACACGTTGTAACAAAGTTTACATTAACTCATTAAATAAAGACACGCTTTGTCTGTAAAACAAACGAAACGCGAGTCAGTAGAAGCGATTATCAGCATTATACAGCACTAAGCTGTAGAAATTAACTTTATTCATATTATTACGTGGTTACCGAGCGAGATGATGGTGGGTTCGATTCCTGCGACCTACCTTCCTGACCCATGGGTTTTTTCGGTGGTTTCCCGGAGTCGCTGGGAAAGATAATTACCTCCCCCGAATTTCATGTCCTTTCCCTTCGTTTCATTAACAATTTCATTCATCGTTCATCCCGTTGGTTCTTTCGGAGTCGCAAGTGTCAGCGAAGGTGTTGGGTGCAGCTTGGCAGGGATGATATGCGTACAGAAACTCTCTGAATCCCGCTCCCGCATTATCCGTGGGATCCGGGTGAAAAAGGGGGCGGCATCTGGGGGCGTTGGACCTCCCCCTGATTTGGCCCCGGCAGACCTGAAGACTTGAAGTTTCAAACGGCATTGTACCGTTAGTCTGGATCAGGCCGCCCTACGTCTCCTCTCGCCTCATCCTTCCTCCTGGGGGTGTTTCCTTGGTGGCACAGATACAATGACCACAGCTTCAGTGCCGAACCCCCCTCCTATTGCTCCTGTCACGTGGTTGCAATCCCTGAAAATGTTATCTTATGGGATTTTAATTTTAGCGAGGTTTGGGAAATTCCTCATTTGTATTCAAGTTTTCTCTCAGTATTCTTCGGAGTTCGTTATATAGTTTTCGCATTTTTTCCTCTTTAAAAATAAGACGGTTTAAATTCGATATATTGTCAAGAATAGATCACGTTTCTCTAAGTCTCTTCACGTAATTACGAGATGGACGAACAGCATCTGTCTATAAATCGCCGCCTCTGTCTGTCTGTCTGTCTGTCTGCCTGTATATCTGTCTGTCACGGAGGGGATTCCGGCACGCCAACCGTTGTTGTAGTGTTTAACGCCCGCTTTTACTACATACGGCACTGCAGGCGGTGACACTGATGATAGATGGAATGAAGATGGAGCACTAGTGGAATGAGGTGGAGGGGCAAACCAGAGAACCCGGAGGAAACCTGCCCCAGCGGCGCTTCGTCCTCCACAAATCCCACATGCGGTGCCTGGGATCGAAAATCCCGAAAAAATCCAAGGTCAGAAGGTCGGCCGTGAGAATCGAACCTGCGACCTCCCGAATGGAGATCACAGATATTATCGTCAGTGGGGTAGTAAGGGGTAGTGATGCGCCTCCTATAGCCTCTCCTACCTAATTCCCATCCTCATCCTGCCCGTGGTGCACCCTGCTTTTAACAGATGAGGCTCTGGGGACCGAATCACAGCGGTATAACTGTTTCATCTAAAATGGAGGAAATGTCATTTACATATGGGCTGCCCTATCACAGCACAACAGCGTCCCTCAGAGGCACATGAGGGGAAGGTCGGTGGATCTAAATATCATCTATTTAGTCCTCCCGGCTAGGTCCGATGGACCCGTTGACCAACGATAGGTGTGGTCCCCCTTGCAAAATGGGGGTTTAAGTCGGGTGATGTAACTGCCACATTGTAAAACTGGTGCCCGTTAAGAAAACAGTTACATGAAAGCCACATACATGAATATGAGTCCTAAAGATAAACATTCCGGAGTTAAAACTGTCCCCCAATCGGATCTCCGGGTGGGGACATCTTTAGGCAAATTTCATCATTGTTCCAATACTTTAAGAATTCTACAATGGAATGCAGGAGGCATGTCCCAGCCTAAAAAACAAGAGCTAATGAAAATATTAAAAGACCAAGATATAGATGTCTTCACAGTACAAGAAGCCAATATATCACAAGAACAGGAAATATACTTTGAAATGGATCAGTACACTACACATATACTTCCAAAGGCTCGTCAAATAGCAAGTGGTATTCTTACAGGGATTAAAAGAAATATGAAAGCTACTATCCAAATCCAAAAAACAATGGAAGAACAAGATAAATCAGAAATAGTTAAAATTTGAAGTATGGAAAAGTAACTACCACTATAGAATTTACAGTATCTACAATCCTCCAGACAATACACTAGATCTAAATTCTATTCCCATAGAACCCAAAAGTATTTTAATAGGTGATTTTAATGCACACTCCCCTAGGTGGGGCTACAGAGATATAAATTCAGCAGGAAGAGTCATAGAAGACCTATTAAACTCGTCAACAATGGAATTAATATTTAATCCAAATGATCCACCCACTTACCTTCATTATAATGGTTCGGGTACAAATCCTGACCTTCTGATGGTGTCATCTGACATAATTGACAATACAAAAAGAGAAATAATAGAAGACCCAGGTTCAGGCCACAGAATCACCATACACTCCATAAGAGGTCTAATAAATAAAAGTAACAAACCAAAAGTTAAAACTTCTTGGAATTTTAAAAAAGCAGATTGGTCCAGTTTCCAAAATGAGATAGAAGGGAAGTGTAATATACTGTTAGAATCAGAGTTCAAGTCAACAGATGAAATGAATAAAAAAATTTGTGAAATATTATTGACAGCAGCCAAAACACATATCCCCAAAGGAAAGTTAAATAAATATAGCTACTTTTGGTCTCCATCTTTATCTAAGTTAAAACACGAAAGAAATATAGCAAGAGTCAAAGCCGAAAGAACCAAGTGTCCAGAAGATGTACAAAACTGGAGAAGAAAAGCAGCCATTTTTAAGAAAGAATTAATTACAGCAAAAAGGGCCAGTTTCACAAATTTTGTAGAACATATGGACTATAGGAAAGATGGAAATAAAATATACAAATTCCTTAATAAAACAAAATTATCAAAAAATACAACTGAACCATTAAAATATAATAACAAAAGCTTAACTACAGATAGGGAAATAGCAGAATCCCTTAACAAGTTTTATGCTCAGTCACAAAGAGTACCCCAAGCGTATAAAAAACAAGATGAGGCTATCCAAAAAACTATCAGAGAAACTAGTAAGCCAAAAGGTATACGAAATGATATTTTTATTCAGGATTTTAATGAAACAGAACTGGATTTAGCAATAGAACAATTACAGAACAAAAAATCTCCTGGACCTGACAAGATCCATCCAGAGTTTATTAAACACCTTGGCAGGAAAGGAAAAGAAATCCTACTTAAACTGTATAACACGTGTTGGAGAATGACTGTACCTTCCGACTGGAAAAAAGCCATTATCATCCCGATTTTAAAGAAAAACAAACCCTCAAACAATATTAATAGTTTCAGACCAATATCTTTGACCAGTGTTATTGCAAAAGTGATGGAAAGAATGGTGGCATCTAGACTTAACTGGTTCCTAGAATATTACAACTTAATTAATAGTTCACAGACCGGCTTCAGACAGAATCATAGTACAAGTGAAAATGTACTCCTACTAAGCCAAGACATCAAGGAAGCTTTCAATAGAAAGGAGGATACCTTGGCAGTATTCATTGATTTTAAATCAGCATATGACTCAGTCTGGAGAAATAAATTAGTTGAGAAGTTGCAATCAATAGGTGTGAAAAGTAACATGCTTAAGTGGATAACTCAGTTTATTTCACAAAGATTTTGTGCCACAAAATATAATACATACATTTCCAAATATAAACAAACACACCGAGGACTTCCACAAGGTGCTGTTCTGAGCACAACACTCTTTAACATATATATAAATGACCTTCCATAAATAATAAAAACTTTAGAAACCAAAATTGCTCTATTTGCTGACGATGTAGTCATTTGGACTTCAGGCTCTTCAAAAAAAACTGAATTAATTAAAGACAGAATAGAAACAGCCCTAAACAAAGTACATGAATGGAGCTCCAAAAACCTCATGACTATCAATGTGGAAAAAACAAATTATGAATTATTTACACTAAAATACAAACCAGTTAATATTAGCATAAATTATAATGGTAAACCACTCAAAGCAGTTGATGATGCCAAATACTTAGGCATCACTTTCGACAGAAAGCTAAGTTGGAAAAAACATATAACAAACATCTCAGAAAAGGTTGAAAAGAAATTGCAAATCCTGAAAAGGTTAGCTGGTGCTAAATGGGGCTGCTCAAGGAGAGTCCTTAACACAACATACAAAATGTATATTAAACCAAACCTCTTGTACTGTTCTGAAGCTTTAATAACAGCAGCAAATGCTAACATCAATAAACTTGAACAAATACAAAATCAGGCTCTTCGCCTAATCACTGGAGCAGTTAAATCCACACCTATTGATGCCATGCTTGCCTTAACACGGACCCCATCAATAACAACAAAAATAGAAGAACAAGCATTGCTCCAACACGAGAAAATGTTACGACTGCCAAACTCTAAATGGACAAAAGAGAACCTCCCCCCTTCAATCCTTAAAACTCATAGTAGTTTCCTAGAAAAGGTAACACAGATTAAATCCAAATTGAACATTCCTAACACCAGAGAAAATCTACTTATTAGAGAAAATCCATTGGAATTATTGCAACCTACCTTCAATTTGGAATTAATAGAGGAAATAAGTAAATCAGACACACCAAAAGAAATACAAAAACTTCTAGCTCTGGAAACAATCAATACTAGGTATCCCACAGAAGAATGGCTGCACATATATACTGATGGATCCTCGAAGGAAAACCTTACTGGAGCTGGAGTTACATGTTCACATTTTTCCTTTTATCATTCTGTTGGCAGAGACACAACAAATTATGATGGAGAAATAGAGGCTATATACATTGCTCTCCGACAATTATTAAATCTTCCCTTAAATAAATTTAACAAGGCAGTAATTCTTTCGGATTCTAAAGCTGCAATTCAGGGAATATGTTCAAATACTACAAAGAAGTCAACAAAAATTAGAGAATGCTACAAAATGTTAACACAACTCCAAAAAGTTAATAAGACTGTTCATCTCCAATGGATTCCAGCACACTGTGGAGTCATGGGGAACGAAGCTGCAGACTCACTTGCAAAGAAAGCCACAACAATAACACAAAAGTCTAAATTCAATTTCTCATATTCCTCAATAAAACGCTTGATCATTAAAAATTTTTGTCATTCATACCTACAAGAAATAGAAACAAATGCCAAAGATAAAAAATGGATTACACTACTTTCCAATCCAGATATAATCCCCCAGAGACCAAGGAAAACAGCTGTTGCAGCCTTCCGACTATTGACAAATCATGACTGCTTGGCAAGTCATCTCTACAGAATAGGTATCTCAGCCTCACCGATATGTGTCCTGTGTAACGATCCAGCAGAAATGAATGAAGAACACTTGAAGACCTGTGAAGCATTAAGATCAGAAGAAACTACAGTTCAAAAGTATTGGAAAGCACGAATGCTAATGGCTTCATTGCCAGATGCAAGGCACTAGAAAACAACAACAACAACAACATATTATCGTCAGTGATCGCCGCCTCACTTCCCCACAACAATTTGTTGTCATATGGTTTGACAAGTCCTGTTACTTTTTATGTCACTTTATTTCCCTTAAAAGTGAATCACAATTCACAACTCGTTACCTTGCAGCGCACAACTGTCACGACCTTGATACAAACACAAACACAGTACACAACTCACTCTGACAACTCTATTCACTGACTTAAAACCGACTCTCACTAAAACTGACTTCTTTGTCCATGCCGACTAGCTTAGATAGTCGAGAATTAGGTACCGGCGTTTTCTCTGGAAATGAAAGTTTTTCATAAGAATCCGGCACTAGAACTGTATGGAAACAGCATCCTTTGATGTGCGGCTGCATCACAATAGATAAAGATTCTGTGCACTAAGTATATGGACTTTTTGATATTAATGCCGGGAGTACAATGAACTTTACTTAAAGTGATTTAACGCAACGGGATGTAACGTTAAGTAAGAAATATCCCTAAAATACAAAGATCTATTAGGATACACTTAATATAAAAGGAGTAATTCTGATTGGTTATCTTTCTACTCACGAATATTCAAAGTAGTTCTCTGTTTCTAACCAGAGGATGTTTTTCCAAAAGTGAAAAGAAACAGAATATGAAAATGCAGAGTAAGAAACATTTTAAATGGCGAATACAGTATGGAGTAGGCCATAACCTTCTTTTGGAGCAAAACAAAGGAAACAGTAAAATATTGATACAAACAGTTGCATAGAGAAGCAGAATTTATTACTGCATGGCATTACTTCTCCCTGATTGGTTCTAATTAGTCAAATGGCATCTAAACTTGATGTAACGTGAAAGAAAAGTGTGGTATTTACATTTGCTCACATTAAGTCACATAAGCTCAGCGTAAACACTGTAACAGTGTAACACTGGTTTTGCAATGCATCAACCTCTGCATAGCACAGACTTCCCATCAAAATATTAGGCACTTAGGCAGTGCACAGATAGAGAGGTAAGTGGAGAGGGAACAGAACCTGTTAGAACAGTGCAGTTTGGGGCAAACAATTCCCCTTATGGCCATGCATCCAAATGAAGACTCTATCAACCATTTAAAATATTATTCAGATGGTATGAATTTTGTGTAATTAAGATTAAAACTCAAGTGCTTAATATTTCTACGACATTCAGAATCAACATTTAGTTTCACTGCAAATATCCTAAACTCATTTCAGTCTTAGACAACTTTGAGACCCTCTGCAACTTCTTGTCAGACTTGCAGAGGTCTTGAAGGATGATAAACAAGTGGTGAAAAAAGTTTTAGAATATTTAGGAATGATAAATGTGAATCTAAAGATTTAAAATTTTAGATATTGAGCTTTCTTTCCTTTTGGATCCATTTATTACTTCATTTTAATTTAGGCTTTTACCTCATATTGGTATATTTATCTATACTTTTATTAGTATTTTTATTTTATATTGAAATTGATCTCTGACTTTTGCCATGATCTGTTGTATAAGGTCATTGATGACCAGGTAGTTGAGCATTCTTAAACCTACATCACTTAGTCTCAAAGAAATAAATAATCCTTTACTTCCATTTATTTAAAATGTATGTGGTACTTCATGATTTAGGATTTCTGCAAAAAACAAGGCTGTTTATTGGAGATTTTAAGTGTCCAAAACAATTGACAGCTGCCTTTTCTACTTGTAAACAAATGGACCATGGCTTTACTCCCCGTCTGAAAAATGTGTACAATATTTTGTTACGTATTTAAAGTAGGGAAAGTATTGTATTCCACCAAAAAATTTGATGTCGATATTTCAACGGAAATGCATTTGAGGCTCCTAAATGCAAAAACGAAATGCAACTTGGTATTTAAGTTCAGTATGTTCCAAACAAGGAAATGTCAAAGCCATCACAGAGCCACCAGCTCTTAAAAGATTTGACTATCGCTTAAGCCTAGTGTATTTCTTTATTCCCCTTGTAGCTACAACAAAATATACAATAAAACAATTTCTACAAATGTTTGTTTAGGTTAACATGAAGTATATAAAAGAATAGGTGATTCTACAAGTAATAATTTTGTATAAGAGTAGAGAAAGTCATGTGAATGTGACATATAACATTTGTTTATGGGCGCTCCTTAACTGCCATGATTCTCAGTGTCACATTTTACCTATATATTGGGTGTGTAAGACCTCTTAAGTTGCTCAGAGCTCTCTTTATCAGGTTTGAGCTTCTTTTACAAGGATGTACCGTAAATAGATGACATGGGACCTGGGTAATATTTTTTCTGGGGTTTTCCCTTGTACTGAAAAGATGAATGTCAAGTAACTCTAAGCTTTAACGACCCAGGGCTCATTTGATAATTATTTCATCATTTCATCATTTCACCCAACCGGTAAAAGGAGGCTAAACCTTAAAATATGCAATCTGTTCTGCTAGAGCTGAATAAAGGAGCTGATAATTTATGTAGAATTTATGTAACCCTCACGTTACCAAGGGGAGAGGTTACTTTATGGCCACCTTCTGTAATTTTTCAAATTTTCTCTCTTAAATTTTTTTTAATAAAGGCATGCAATTAATATTTATTGTCAATAGCTGTTTCTACTACTGAATTGTCTATTTGTTTCACATTTTTCATTGTTGGTCTTTTTGAGGAACAATGAAATGTCAAGGTGGTCATAAACTACTGTCCCATCCATACAACGTGATTCATATAAAAAAGGTAAAAAGGAAAAGTTAAACAATGTAAAATATCACCTTTATAAACATGAGAATACATAATACCCATTTTTAAAATAAACTGGTTTTGAAAATTGTTCAGATATTTTGTTGCTAGTGGTGGTCACAAAATACTCCCCCCCCCCCCCCCCCCATTAATAATCTAGGTTATGGAATAAGGCTTAGTAATGCTAGGGTTAAAGGTCTTTATGGTTCAAAATTAAAGGGAGGACACATATCCTTAAGCCCTTTAATACCTCTGCTGGATATAATCTCCCTTTTAAGAGGTTATCAAAGGAACATACAACAGTAAAGTTATGGCTGGTTCACAACCACCTGGTAACGGTAACCAGAACAGAAACAAGAACAGGAAGCAAGACAGCACTCAATATTTTGGTTCACCGCAGCATGGTAATGACAACAGGAAGTATATTATCAATCAACTTATCGATAGAAAGTGGAAGTCTATATTGCACTTTGGGAATTCACTTGTTACTAACTGGCCAATGATATTATTCATAATTTGTGACTAGAGAGAGCTCTAGTGACTGTTTCATAGCACGGTCGCCTTGAATAATTTCCACAGCAAAAGGTCTACTATGTACAATATGAAGCTAACATGCTGTATCCGGTAACGGGAACGGAAAATTGAATTCCCGTTTGAATACATGTATTGTAACATTCTCATGCTGGTTATGGTTGGCGATTGGTTGTGAATCAATATGACGGTTGTTTTGGATGACAAAGGCAAACGTTGCAATAAAAAGATAATTAAAATGAAGTAATGTGATATAACTGTGTTCTCTGCACTGTATTTTATGACTACTATCATTTCAGCTAAGAGTAAACAGCTCTTCTATAATGGATTTTCCACGTTACTCCCATCGTGGTCTGCTACTGGACACTTCGCGCCATTTCTTTCCTGTGCCAGTTATCTTACAAACTCTTGATGGAATGGAAGCAAACAAACTGAATGTGTTCCACTGGCACATTGTGGACGATCCCAGCTTTCCTTATCAGAGTGCAGCATTTCCTGAGCTCAGGTACAATCAACCATTTCGCTACTACATGCACTACTCTCCATAGGTTTGGAAACACCAAGTGATTGTGGAGAATAGAAATGCATTTTATTGTTTTCTAAATGTTCATTAAGTCCAAGAAATACATTGGTAAATGAAATTGTTAAATTTTAGTCCTTAAAATAGCCACCCTGTGCTTTAATTACCACCTTGCATACTGTCAGCAAGTGATGGGTCAATTTTACCAGTTTCAGTTGCTCCAGGACCTCCACATTTGTCTCCCCTCATGATTCCCTCTTTTTAGATCCTCCTGTCCAACTCATCCCATTGTAGCTTGCTTCAGGGGACTGGGAAGGCTATTCCATGTTTTTTTTAAATGTTCTTCTCCTCTATAGACTTCTCATAGTTCTTAAACAAACGGGTGTATTTCTGCATTGTTGTGTTGCTGCAAGGCAAACCCTTTCCCAAACCAAATGTTGTGGCATGTTGCTGGAGAAGTCCATGATAATTACACTACTTTCACTAAATTTCCCAACTCATTCCCTTTCTATATCGTGAGTTTGAGTCCCAGTCAAATGTGCGTGTGGTAAACGATGGGAAGGGCTCTGAAACATCTGACTATCACTATTCTCTTTCTATCTATAACAGAACATGTAATATACTATTTGCCAATCGGAAGAAGGCAAGCTGGAGGAGTGTTGTATATAAACATTCCTATTATATTTATGCATACTAGTGACTCAGTGTTGCCAATTAGTGTTGGCCAAAAGTCACTAAATCAAAATAACCGCTATAATTAATTGAAAAGTATTAGTATAATATTTAATAGTTTTAAAATAAAATTTCACTTCTGTAATCTGAAGAAAGATAGCTCATCTTGCAGCTGCTTGTCAAGCATCTCCACGACAAATGACATTGAAGGTTGAATAGGAGCACTTAGTTTTGACAATGTTCAACTTGGAAGTCTTTCCACTTCCATATTGCAATGTGGAAGAGAGGGAATTGCAATTACCAAATCTATCTCTTCTTTTAACGGATTTGAAACCGCCGCACATTTGTAACAATTTACTTGTAGTATCCATAATTCTGCTATACTGGAAATGTTTTGGTGTTTTGTAATACGAGAGTTACGTTACTGATTCTCTATTTCACTATTTACAAAGGAATTCAACTGCAATAGTGCTAAGGAAAATAATTGTTACAGTATATTTATTTTATTTTATATTTAAAACACTAATTATTCCTCAGATACTACATGTATCAAGCCACAAAAGTGAATCTTCCAGAACTGTCCCTAAATGTTACCAAAATGTCAGGAAAGGCACATCACATCTTTGAAAATTGTCACTATATGACTTCAAAAGACTCTAGATCTAGTGACAAGTTCTAAGTTCAATTTATTTCATCCATGAAAACATCTGCATGTTGTAGATTCGTCAATGCAATAATTACTTACAAATACTATACTTACATACACATTATTTACACATACAATTTATTTACAATTCTTCATCTAAGCCCCATGCTTGAATTCCTCTAGACTGTAGAAGACATTTTCTACTAGATACTTCTTTATTGCTCTCAACTTTATATCTGCATTTTTTATAAATTTAATTTTTTCCGGTAGCTTATTATAAAGTAGTAAACCCATATTTTTTGTACAGCGTCTGCTTAATGTACCCCTAAGTACTGTTCTGTAATAATCATCATTATTTCTTAGATTGCAGTAGTGAATATAGTCATTTTTTGGATCATTTTCTTGTAAGATATGTTTTATCTTACATACAAAATTCTTATACATTGTGCTGCATGTGTCTCTTCTATTTACGTTACCAATCAATCTAATTTCTTCTTTTTTTTTGTATAGATTTAAAGAGCTGTTCCACTTCTGTTGTGATATTTTCGCACAATATTATTACATATTTTAAGTGTGAGTAAACAAAAGCATGGTACACCTGTTTTAGTGTTTCATCATCCATGGTTTTGCTCGCCTGTCTCATTATACACAAGCCAGTATTTATCTTCTTCTTTATGTGGGTTATATATGGTTTCCAATTTAACTGCTTATCTATTACAATGCCTAGAAAATTTGTGTACCGAATCTCTGGTATTTTTTCTGTCTATTTCCAGTTGTATACTATTTAAACTACAGTTTTTTAGTTCAAAATTTATCCAGGCCCCCTTTTTACTAATTAAAATCATGAATATTAAAATTAGAAGCACTATTAACAGTGAAGTATTTTTCATATTTGAGGTCATTTTGAGTTACTTTTTTACACTCACCTTCACTCAAATTGTTTTAAAAACAGGAAACGTTTTCAAGACCGTTCAGTCTCATCATCAGCCGCTGGGTTACTGACGCTATCCTCTTGTTCCCCCTCCCTGCTGCCCTTGCAACCCAGTTTCACACCAACTAGCAGTATTTAGAAGCTTAATTCATTGACTATATAATGTCCCTTTAAGTAAAGAGGAATTTCTGAAAGAGCAACATCATATGCAAGAAACAGCAGTACTAAATGGATTCAACCCAGCCACCATTAGGAACATGTCAAAAAATGCAGAAAAGCTCAAGATAATTTCACAAACCACTACGTTAACACCACTCACAAATAACAACTGGTAATCTAGAAAATTCAAAAACAACAATAAAGTGATTAACTTTGAAATCCCAGCTTTAAATGAAGTGTTAAAGCTCTGCACCCGTAACACCAGATGGCAGCAGGACGATAGTAGCAGAGAGGGGGAACAAGAAGATAGCATCACTCACCCAACGGCTGATGATGGGACCCAACGATCTTGAAAACAATTTAAGTGAAAGTGACTCAAAATGACCTCACACATCTAAAATAATGTTTAAATTTATATAATAATGTTTTATTTTTTCCATTAGCTGATCTGCTTTTAAATCTACCTTGGCAGTTGACTTACCCTTAATTACTATTGTTATATCATCTGCATATCCTATTGTTACATTTCCACTTCTTTCTACTAATTCAAAAATATTGTTAATATAGGTATATTAAAAACAAAAATGGACCTAGTTTTGAGCCTTGCTGTACACCTTGCTGAATAGTTTGGAAATTTGATTTAATATTTTCTGCAACACTTGCACTATTTCTACGATTTATTTCGATGCACTGCATTCTGTTTTTTTTAGATATGAACTTAACCATTTTTGTGCAATCCCCGAACTCCATAATTTTCTAATTTGCCTAACAATATGTCTATATTCACACAGTCAAATGCCTTTAATAAGTCCAAAAAGATAGCTATTACTTTTTCCTGTTTATTTAATTCTTCAACTATATAATTATTAACCTTGCTTGTTGCATTAATTGTTGATTTATTCTTTTGGAACCCAAATTGCCATTCAGATATTATGTTCAGTTTAGTGCAATAATTTTCTAATGATTTAAAAATATGCCTTCCATTATTTTTGAAATTGTTGAACATAATGTAATTGTAATTATTATTTATTTATGCCAACAAGCTCATCTTTAATTATGTAATTGGCCTATAATTTTCAATATTCATCTTGCTTCCTTCTTGTTTAAATAATGGCATTACAATTACTTTCTTTAAAATATCTGGAAATGTCCCTTGCATTAATGATGTGTCTGTAATATGCATTAGCCCTTTAACATTTTCAGTTTAAAATTGGTGACACTGTCACATACACACATTTTGTACTATACATGAGCTGATAAACAGTTCAAGTCCCCCTCATTACCTCAAACACCAGTCGCTTCTTCTGGTGGGCAGACAATAGCTATTCCTGCAAACTTGCATCTGAATTAAAATGAAATAGAGAGAAAAATAAGCTTTTTTGAGAATAATTTGAATATTTATTAGTAAACAATAGAGGGTAGATGAAGTCATGTGATTTCCCCTCTAATTACACAGAAAATGTTGAAAGTAATTTTTTTCTGTTACAGTGATATGGGGGCATATAACCAATATACTCAGGTGTATACAAGAGAAGACATACGCTACATTGTAGAATATGCTCGTCTTAGAGGTATAAGAGTTGTACCAGAATTCGATACTCCAGGTAAGTGACATATTGAGAGAGCGCAGACTTTCACAGCGGGAGTCAATATAACTAGGAGTTATTTCCAGGCTGTTATGCCGTGGTACTGGAGTTTAAGTACCCAGACATTTCATCCACAGCTGCAGTGGACATCTTCAATGGCGCGGTCAGTCTCCTCGGAGAAGTTAACATGGTGTCTGAGGTGTGGATTCTCTGAGCTGCTGTATTTACCCCTTGAGTGGCCTCCGCTGATTGGTCCAGATGGCAGACAACAGGAGGGAGGGAGCGGGCTTCACCCAAGGTGTTGTTTGCTCCTGATTGGTCCACTTGAATTCCTCCTGTTTTGTGCCGTTTTTTGCCTTCAATGACAGGATACCAGCTGCTGTTAAGTTTCAAAGCTTCTTCTTTCTTATTGAAATTGTGGGGATGTTTATAAATTTCAATGACTTCGCGTCGTAGCCAGGCATGGTAGTGTATTGTGGATGGTAGAATTCTTGTGTCCTGCAACTTAATTATGTGTTCAACCTCCGCTTCAATGGCAAGTTAGGCAACTGCAGACTTATCCGTTTGGCCCAGGCGGCAGCTTCTTTTGTGTTCAGCGAGTCTGGTGTTGATGCTACGCTGTGTAGTTACGATGTAAACCAAACCACAGGAACAGGAACAGGGAATACGATATACACCGGCTGATGACAAGGACTCCCGAGAATCTTTAGCTGAGCGTAGTAGATTGTTGAGTTGCTAATTCTTCCTTTACAAGACACAATCTTCTTTCGCTACTCACCCTTCAACATACAATTCATACAATTTGCTATATGTTTGAAATAGAAATACAACGTATTACATTCATACTATTTTCTCTACTCACTTTTGTTTTACGTAATAATTCACATGCTATTCTCTATCGTTTATCAACTTCACACATACCAATGCCTATACATATTATATTTTGAAGAGTGAGTAAACTCCAAAAGAGGTTGACCAATCGCCATGAAAATTGACATATCTAAGTGTTTTTTCATGGCAAAGGTTTTTATGCAATCCATTTTACCACACAACATATTACGTTCACATGGTTTTCTCTACTCTCTTTTCCTCCCTTATCTTTTACCTAACACACTACTCCCTTTTCTACAAACAATCCATACATTTTTCCATACACTTGAAATATAAGTGTAATGTATAACATTCACACGGTTTTTCTACTCATTTTTCTTTTACTAAACAATCATACACTTTGACAAACAATTACAAACAAGTCATACAATTTTCTCTATGATTGAAACAGAAATGCGTAGTACATTCACATGGCTTTATCAACCAGCTTTTCTTCCTGTAGTATTTGTTATTGTGCAACAGTGCTTTTGCTTAATATCGTTCCGGTGTTTTAATAAAAGATAAAGAAATAGTTAAAAAGTAAAGATATCACAATTGGTATCAGGAGTGCGATGAAAAGCACTATATGGAACAGTTGATGAAACAAATGTTAGCCAAGGTGGACATAATGGGAAATGAAATAAATTCCAGAATGCAGCAAGGAAGCAAATATGAAAGCTGAATTGGAAAAATGTTAACTACAGAATAGAAAATAACAAAAATGGACAAAATGGAAACAAAAATGGAAGCCAAATTGAAAATGAAAACTCCAAAGCAGAAAAGATGAAGATGGGAATGTCCAATATGAAGATAGATCTATCAGAGAATACTAATGAGTGACTGGCCATGGTTAAGGAAGCCATGGAAGAACTCGACGGAAAGATGAAGGACCTTGTGTTAACGTCCTGGAAGATATAGTCGACGGCAGCACCAAAGAACTGAATTCCATAATGGAACAAATGCTCGATGTAAACCTCTAACTAGTGGATATCTATGGGGGAGGCCTGCGTTCAGCAGTAGATGTTTTACGGCTGAAATAATGGTGTCTATGAAATATTTACATGTATTTCTATATCTCTTGTATCTCGGAAATGACTCTTAACTATTGCAACCAAAATTTTAATGTAGTTAACGTTTTGTCTTTCAGGTTTATCTAAATAAGTATCTTCTCCCAAAAAAAAAAAACAAGATTTCACAAAAACAGTGGAAAAATGCCAAGCCAAGCTTGGTTACCCAGGTACTTTCTGCTAATCATAGGAGCCTGTGGAGGAATACAATTCTGCACTTTGTTTACATTGCTATCTAAAGTAAGGCCAGGGAAGGTATACACAAAATGTATAGATCTTGTTGAAACACACAGTTTATGTATGATACAATTTTTTTTCTGAGATTAATTGTTTCCAAGATATTCTTGGTAATTTTTTTGAATTGTGCAATACTACCTGACAAAGCGATGAGGCATATTGACCTTAGTTGTCAAGCCTTCTGATCACTTTATATCTTGTTTATTGGAACAGCAAAATACTAGTAACTTGGCACACAGTCAGTAATGCAATGCAAATGAATGATTTCTTGCACCTGCCGATACATGAGACGTTGCTGTCCTGTAGATGATATTGCATTTGAATAGAGTGTACATACACTGTCTCACCATGTATGTGTGATAAGCTCGCATAAACATCTCGGCAGTTTCACATTCTTTCCAATACACCTCGTGGCCTTGTCAGATAGTAGCTATTCATTTTTTCTTGCGGTCATGCATAAAGTATGGAATTTCAAAGCCATCAGAAAATGATCTGATTTATAAAAATGTGAATATCATGTATCTTCCTTGTATCTGCAATGAAATATATAAATGTGTTAAGAATGTTTATCTCAATTAACAGGAAGTAGACAAAGAATGAGTTTTTGTAAGAATAGTTCACTAAACCATATCTCTGCCCTCAGATGAAATGTCATAACTGAGGAATAATAATGAAAATAGGTACCTTAGGATTTGTGCTTAGAGTTTATAAGGACGAGTAGAGAATATCATGAGAATGCAACATTTTGTCTTTTTGCAGGACATACTCAATCATGGGGACTTGGCAAAAGGGATTTGCTGACCCCGTGTTATACAGGAGATACACCTGATGGAACTTTGGGGCCTATGAATCCAATCCAAGAATCAACATACGAGTTTATGGAAGCATTCCTGTCTGAGGCTGTTGAGTTGTTCCCTGAAAAATATGTTCATTTAGGAGGAGATGAAGTCAGCTTTGACTGCTGGTAAGGACCAGGTGCTCTTTATATACATATATATGTGTGCCATAGAGTTACATTAAGAACAGCATTATATGAGCAGCACTGAACAATCATTTTCATAGCAACATTTTTCAGGAAAAAGGGAAAAACTAACATCTATTATCATAGTTGCTTAACTGTAATCAAATTTGACATCTGTGTACTGAACTGTAGGCTATGATTAATACAAAGTGGAAGTAGAAGTTGTGGGTAAGGGGATGAGTGCAACTGAAAGGGGGATCTTCTCTGTCACTTGCACCACTCCCCTTACCCACAACTACTTCTGTTTTGTACCACTTACAGCCTGCAATTTTGTATAAATATATTTGTCACAATAACCAAGATTTGATAATGATTTGTTCTTTCACACAAGCCATATAAAGGTTATACTTGAAAAGCTAGAATTAGACAGAAAAATTCAATGCCTCAGCCAGAATTTGAACCATAAATATCTGGGTTTACATCCCATTATTCCTTCAACTGGGAAAAATGCAAGTCAGTTTAGGAATTTGATGCCATACTTAACTTCTACCATAGCAAATTGGTTTCTTAGAGCAAAGGCATAGAAGCCTGAAGATCCATGGTTCAAATTGTACCTGTGGCATTGAGCTTTGCAAAATGATTCTACCTTTCCACTTAAAGTTTATTAAATGTAACTGTTGTAATTAAATATATGTTGGGCTCTTTGCATTTTGAGTTAGTTATATTGAAAGTAGTCTCATTAACATAAGTGTAGTTAGTTATGTAACATGATGCTTTACTACTATTTTGAAAAACAGCATGGCTTTAATTTTAATTTATGTCACCTCTTCATAAAGTGCACAATATTATAAGACTTCTGTAAGTAAGCACAATAAGTTAATTATTATTTATTTATCCCAACATACTTACTGTTGGTGTTCTTAAACACACAAGCCGTGTGTGGGCAAAGTTTGAGAGGTGGAACTGGAACTTATTACCAGGAGAAATACGAACTGGTTTGAGAATTTAATGCCATTCTGGTAGTTTGTCACAATAGCTCAGTGGTTAGAGCAGCCGCCCGGTAAGCGGAAGGTCTGTGGTTCAAATCCCAGTTGTGGCATTGAATTTTTAAGATCCAGTTCTACCTCTCACAATAAGTTAAATTTTTCTGTCAAACAATCCATTGAATGATGATGATGATGATGATGATGATGATGACGATGATGACAATGATGATAAATAATAATGGTAGGAGCAGGAGGAGGAATAATAACACCGTTCTGCATTTCAAACATTATTATTTTTTTTTTTAATCTGATAGGTGATCCTAAACAGATTTTTTGTGCTGAATTAAAAAATAATCTCCATTTTCTCCCATCATGTCAGGTTTTCAAAATATTCACAAATAACTGAAATGAAATTACAATTAAGTAAAAATTGAAGAATGAAATTACAAATTTGTAAAACGTAATAAAAATTACTTTCAACAAGAATTTTGTATGAAAAACTAGGCCATAATTATAATTTGTTACTTGCTGCTAATTATTAATTAATAATAATTATAAGCACATTCATAACCTTACCTCAATATTACTCTTCAAATTTTCTCCTCTTTGACCCTCTCGCATGTCGTTCAGAACAGTCCCTTTTTAACATCCAACAATAGTCAGCCATCATGTGAACACTTCACTTCCCTTGATACCTCATTTCCAAATTTTTATATCCCGGTGAAATCTTTCGCCTCATTCCTCACTAAAATCTCCTAAATTATCAGGGAAATAATTTAGATGAGAATGAAGAAAATGTATTTTGACACTCATGTTGCTACCAAATTGTTTGAAATTTTGTAGCATCACTTTCACTATGTTAACATAATTTGAGTCTTTTTTTATTTCCAAGGAAATCAAAAACAACATTTCTGAAAGCATTCCAGGCATCCTTCACTTCTCAACTCAAAAGTATTCTCAAACTGACTGTTCATCAGTTTTCAAATTTGTGGGCCAACGAATACCTACATCAGCTTTAATTTTTTCATTGAATAATGAAGGAAATGTAACATGAAGGTATTTAAAGTACTCACTTTCCTTATCTAGAGTTTTCACAAATTGTCTCATTAAACCTAATTTCACATGGAGAGTTAGCAACAATACTTTTGAGGATCAATAAGAGGTTCACATTTATCTTTCTTTTTTTTTTTGGCCCGGTGTTAAATTAGTCCTACATGGCCACTGTTCGCTTTCTCAGTGTGCTGACCTAGTTCTGCTATTCCTTTCAAATAAAAAACAAGGATATTTTGTGAAATCAGGCTGCTGATCTAGTAATAGTCCAATAATCTTGAAATCTCCACAGGCTAGCCATTGATGGTTTTCATACTGTACTTTTTGTAACAAAAATTTAACATTTTCATATGTCTCCTTTACAAGAAAAGAGTGGGCCACAGGAATGAAGGATGAATGCTTCCATTATGAAGCAAAACACCTTTAAGGCTTTTTGAGAAGGATCTATGAAGAACCTCCGCTCTTTGGAATTATAACTTTTGTTATAGCATTTGAAGACACCAGGGGTGTCTCGGCAATTAACCAAATTTTCTTCTTCAGCAAAAAAAAGGGACAAGTTCTTTCTCATTATGTCTATACCATGAAAAATATGTACCCTCAGCCAATACTTCCTTTTATTTTAACCTAGAGCCTAAAATTTCTGCTGATTCCTTAGGCAATTGCTCACTAAATCATTAAGCTCACTTTGATTAAAAGATTTATTCTCATCAGAATTGTCTGGTTCATAAGTATGATCCACTGGAGATTCAATTTCAGTGCTACTGGATACAGATGGCAACGTATCTGATACTATAGATAAACATCTCCAAGAATAAACATTGCATGTCTTATCGCCATGACAAATTTTTGTACATCCCCTAGGGCGGATATAGTAAGTAGATTTTAATAAATATAAAAAATTTATAAATATAAAAATATAAAATATGAAATATAAACGTAGTAGTAGTTACATTACTTCACATTTTAAGTGTTTAAGTTGAAATTATAAGCTGTTGAGCCTTTCTAACAAACAATAAGCATGCAGTAATATTACTACAATATCTGCATTATAAAAAATATTCAAAACATAAAATTTGAATTGTAAAAAATTGTGATGTGGTATGCGAAAACAGATTTCAGTTTTGCAATCAGTGTGAAAATGTGATTCAGAAATGCTCATTCATTTCAAAAAAAAAAAAAAATTTCGTGCAGAGCAGTGTAATAGATATTTATGATGCTAGGAACATTATCCTGTAATTCAATGAAAAAACTGAAGCTGTTAACAGTGAAGCAACAGAATCTAAAATAAAAACAAACTTGGAGACTAAAAGTTTCACATTTCTTGGTAATTGCTCCAAGTTCTTGATAATTCCAGACACTTGTTTCATGATGACTCCATCACATTCTCGCCCGCCTCGGTAGTATGATGGTTAGCGTGTCTGCCTCACGTTCAAGAGGTTGCAAGTTCGAATCTTGCTTAGGGTAAGTTATCTGGATAAGGAGAAGGAGAAGAAATTCTGAGGTTTTCCCTTATCCTGAGAGACAAATGTTGGGTAACTTAAAGCTCCATGGACCTCGGGCTCATTTGAGCATCATTTCACCCATTTCATTCATTCACCGTCTAATATGACATTAGGTTGGAGGACGTTAATAAAAAAAAAATCCATCACATTCTCAATGGTCTATTTAAAACCATAAATAGACCATTGAAAATGTGATAGAATTATCACGAAACAATCATCTGGAATTTTCAACAACTTGCAGCATTACTAAAATAAGTGAAACTTTTAGTTTGTTTTTCTTTTAAATTATGCTGTAACTGAATCTAACCGTACTAGGAATACACATACTAGAAATTCTTCTTTCTCCTTTCCTTTCTTTTTTTCCTTTACCTGACTACCCTCCCCTTATGTAGGCCTTACGGATATTGTTTAGATTAGGTTACGCGAGCACTTGGTCAGAATTTCAGCAAAGTCCCACTCGGCAGTGTGTATGAATGGTCACGAAAGTTGCCGAAGTTGCTGTGTTAATGCAGCGCTGCCAACAGCAGAATGTCCCTAGGAGTTTGTTGCCAATAGTAAGTTTGAATGTTTTTGCGGGACCCGGCAGTATGCTGCTGACCTTCTTAGAAGCAAGTAGTGCAATGGATCGCTTTATCAGTATATTATATCTAGCGCCTCTGTGCTATAATGAGGAGGAATGCATGCAATTTCTTTACGACGAGGGCCTGCTGAGGCATGCAAAGTTAATGTTTAAATTCAATGTAAACTTCATGATTTGTTTTTTTGTTTCCTCCCTTTTTTTCTCAATGTTTAGTCGTGATATAACTTTTATGTTGAAGCGACTTCAAGTAATAATAAATAAATAAATTTAAAAAAATAATAATATAATACTATAAAATAAATAAAAAAAGAATGAGCCAGCGTATCGTGGACCCAGTAACAAGGCAATAAGGATAATGTACACAACAATTCACACTAGCGATATATCTGTGTGAGCAAGAGCAAAATAATGTACACAATGAGCAAAATAATAATGTAGACAACTAGCGATATCTCTGTGCCGGCAACGACACAAGTGAGTGCATTTGTGTTTAATGTGTTTGGCAACGAAAACTAGTTTAGTGTAAAAAGCAATGTTGGCAGATGTGAAAATCGTCTGCTAGTCATGCAGCGAAACCTAGTGGGCGATTCTGAAACTACTGTCGGCGCATGCGCAGTAAGTAACTTTGGACTTAGATTCTGGCTGGCAAGTGGCAAGTAACCTAATCTAAACATGAGCCGGACTTACACCCCCTAGGACATAAAAGCCAGTGTCTAGAGTCAGACGTCTGTCAGGGAACACAGGAACCTATGTACCAGACAGAGTGAACACCTGCAAGTATGAGAGTGTCTGTCAGGAAACACAGGAACCTATGTACCGGACAGAGTGAACACCTGCAAGTATGAGAGTGAGGAAGTGATTACCCTCCCCTTATGTAGTACTTACAAGACAGTGTCTAGAGTCAGACGTCTGTCAGGGAACACAGGAACCTATGTACCAGACAGAGTGAACACCTGCAAGTATGAGAGTGGGGAAGTGATTACCCTCCCCTTATGTAGGACTTACAAGTCAGTGTCTAGAGTCAGACGTCTGTCAGGAACACAGGAACCTATGTACCAGACAGAGTGAACACCTGCAAGTATGAGAGTGAGGAAGTGATTACCCTCCCCTTATGTAGGACTTACACCCTCTAGGACTTACAAGACAGTGTCTAGAGTCAGACGTCTGTCAGGGAACACAGGAACCTATGTACCAGACAGAGTGAACACCTGCAAGTATGAGAGTGGGGTAGTGATTACCCTCCCCTTATGTAGGACTTGCAAGACAGTGTCTAGAGTCAGACGTCTGTCAGGGAACACAGGAACCTATGTACTAGACAGAGTGAACACCTGCAAGTATGAGAGTGAGGAAGTGATTACCCTCCCCTTGTGTAGGACTTACAAGTCAGTGTCTAGAGTCAGACGTCTGTCAGGAAACACAGGAACCTATGTACCAGACAGAGTGAACACCTGCAAGTATGAGAGTGAGGAAGTGATTACCCTCCCCTTATGTAGGACTTACAAGTCAGTGTCTAGAGTCAGACGTCTGTCAGGGAACACAGGAACCTATGTACCAGACAGAGTGAACACCTGCAAGTATGAGAGTGGGGAAGTGATTACCCTCCCCTTATGTAGGACTTACAAGTCAGTGTCTAGAGTCAGACGTCTGTCAGGAACACAGGAACCTATGTACCAGACAAAGTGAACACCTGCAAGTATGAGAGTGAGGAAGTGATTACCCTCCCCTTATGTAGGACTTACAAGTCAGTGTCTAGAGTCAGACGTCTGTCAGGGAACACAGGAACCTATGTACTAGGCAGAGTGAACACCTGCAAGTATGAGAGTGAGGAAGTGATTACCCTCCCCTTGTGTAGGACTTACAAGTCAGTGTCTAGAGTCAGACGTCTGTCAGGAAACACAGGAACCTATGTACCAGACAGAGTGAACACCTGCAAGTATGAGAGTGAGGAAGTGATTACCCTCCCCTTATGTAGGACTTACACTCCCTAGGACTTACAAGACAGTGTCTAGAGGCAGACGTCTGTCAGGGAACACAGGAACCTATGTACCAGACAGAGTGAACACCTGCAAGTATGAGAGTGAGGAAGTGATTACCCTCCCCTTATGTAGGACTTACAAGTCAGTGTCTAGAGTCAGACGTCTGTCAGGGAACACAGGAACCTACGTACCAGACAGAGTGAACACCTGCAAGTATGAGAGTGAGGAAGTGATTACCCTCCCCTTATGTAGGACTTACAAGACAGTGTCTAGAGTCAGACGTCTGTCAGGGAACACAGGAACCTATGTACCAGACAGAGTGAACACCTGCAAGTATGAGAGTGAGGAAGTGATTACCCTCCCCTTATGTAGGACTTACAAGACAGTGTCTAGAGTCAGACGTCTGTCAGGTAACACAGGAACCTATGTACCAGACAGAGTGAACACCTGCAAGTATGAGAGCGAGGAAGTGATTACCCTCCCCTTATGTAGGACTTACAAGTCAGTGTCTAGAGTCAGACGTCTGTCAGGGAACACAGGAACCTAAGTACCAGACAGAGTGAACACCTGCAAGTATGAGAGTGAGGAAGTGATTACCCTCCCCTTATGTAGGACTTACAAGTCAGTGTCTAGAGTCAGACGTCTGTCAGGAAACACAGGAACCTATGTACCAGACAGAGTGAACACCTGCAAGTATGAGAGTGAGGAAGTGATTACCCTCCCCTTATGTAGGACTTACAAGACAGTGTCTAGAGTCAGACGTCTGTCAGGGAACACAGGAACCTATGTACCAGACAGAGTGAACACCTGCAAGTATGAGAGTGAGGAAGTGATTACCCTTCCCTTATGTAGGACTTACAAGTCAGTGTCTAGAGTCAGACGTCTGTCAGGGAACACAGGAACCTATGTACCAGACAGAGTGAACACCTACAAGTATGAGAGTGAGGAAGTGATTACCCTCCCCTTATGTAGGACTTACAAGTCAGTGTCTAGAGTCAGACGTCTGTCAGGGAACACAGGAACCTATGTACCAGACAGAGTGAACACCTGCAAGTATGAGAGTGAGGAAGTGATTACCCTCCCCTTATGTAGGACTTACAAGACAGTGTCTAGAGTCAGACGTCTGTCAGGGAACACAGGAACCTATGTACCAGACAGAGTGAACACCTGCAAGTATGAGAGTGAGGAAGTGATTACCCTCCCCTTATGTAGGACTTACAAGACAGTGTCTAGAGTCAGACGTCTGTCAGGTAACACAGGAACCTATGTACCAGACAGAGTGAACACCTGCAAGTATGAGAGCGAGGAAGTGATTACCCTCCCCTTATGTAGGACTTACAAGTCGGTGTCTAGAGTCAGACGTCTGTCAGGGAACACAGGAACCTAAGTACCAGACAGAGTGAACACCTGCAAGTATGAGAGTGAGGAAGTGATTACCCTCCCCTTATGTAGGACTTACAAGTCAGTGTCTAGAGTCAGACGTCTGTCAGGGAACACAGGAACCTATGTACCAGACAGAGTGAACACCTGCAAGTATGACAGTGAGGAAGTGATTACCCTCCCCTTATGTAGGACTTACAAGACAGTGTCTAGAGTCAGACGTCTGTCAGGGAACACAGGAACCTATGTACCAGACAGAGTGAACACCTGCAAGTATGAGAGTGAGGAAGTGATTACCCTTCCCTTATGTAGGACTTACAAGTCAGTGTCTAGAGTCAGACGTCTGTCAGGGAACACAGGAACCTATGTACCAGACAGAGTGAACACCTACAAGTATGAGAGTGAGGAAGTGATTACCCTCCCCTTATGTAGGACTTACAAGTCAGTGTCTAGAGTCAGACGTCTGTCAGGGAACACAGGAACCTATGTACCAGAGTGAACACCTGCAAGTATGAGAGTGAGGAAGTGATTACCCTCCCCTTATGTAGGAGTTTCACCCCCTAAGACTTACAAGTCAGTGTCTAGGGACCGACGCCTGTTGGGGAGCAGAGAAACCTATGGACCGGACAAAGTTAAGACCTGCAAGTGGGTGGTCAGTATGAGAGAGAGAGAGAGAGAGAGAGAGAGAGAGAGAGAGTGAGAGAGAGAGAGAGAGAGAGGGTGATATTCTTTCATTATAAACCACAAAAGATTGAAAAATAACAATTAATGGCATAGTTGATTAGATTAGTAACTTTTAAATCTTAATGCCAATAATATTTTCTCTTCTCCTTTAGGGCCAGCAATCCAGATATAAAGGAATACATGGAAGGTCGTAATATTACTGGTGATTATTCCAAACTTGAGGAGGTTTATATTCAGCGTCTGGTAGACATTACTTCAAAGTTAAAGGCAAGCTCTCTAGTCTGGCAAGAAGTGTTTGATAATGGTGTTCTTTTGCCAGAAGACACTGTGGTTCATATTTGGACTGGAAATCAAGAAGATGAGCTCTCTAAGGTGACTTAACTTTCTCTGCTTCTTACTTATAGCAAGTAGAGGATGTATTGCATTCCACTAAAAATTCAATACTGATATTTCACTGGAAATACAGTAGAGTCTCAAATATTCGACCTAAGTGGGACCTGGAGTATGTTGGATCACCAAACATTTCAGATAATACCAAATAAATTTGAAAATGAACTAAAACAAATAGGTAGGCTATACTTTGTTATTAAAACAATGACATGTTTTACTGTACTCTATTTACTGAATTATCAAGGCAATTGTACATGCAGTATTGAACAAAAACATTCCAAATGTCTTAACAAAAAAAACTTATCAACAATGTCTGCTTGCCTGCTGATTCATGTTTTCTTGCTGCGAGATCTTGCTATTGATGAAAAATCAACACCTTTGTTGCACTTCCTTCCGATTGTTGCTCCACGTAGGTTAATGCAGCATCCAATACACATAATCCTTCAATGTGAGTCGTCATTTTCTCCTTTTGTTCTGCAATGCCTCATTCTTCTTTATTATCCTCGTTTTCGTTAACATTCACAAAATCACTAATGTCATGGTCAGTTAGTTCAAACAGCTGATCTTGTGCGCACACTCACATCTTGAGTCATAGCATCCTCACAGCCAGGAATGCAATTCAGGAAGGAAACAACATCGTCCACCTTCTCATGTTGTTCAGCCTCAGTCAACAATATGTTCCAAGACTTTGCTAATGTTCTTGTTTCAATTTCTTCCCAAGCCTGCACTATCCAGTAATCATGTTGATTAATTTTACTTTTCTATCATATCATTGCCATAGCATTACTGAATGTTCCTTATAAAATCTTTGCTTGTCTTTTGAATAATAGACTTTCTGAAATTATTGAAAGAACTCTTGGAGACTTTCAGATGTGTTTTCGGCTGAATAGATCAAACGATTGACAATTTATTTATAATTAGACAGTTAATAGAGAAATGTCATGAACATAATATTGATCTGTTTAATCTGTTTATAGATTATACACATGCTTTTGATATAAGTAGTACACAGAAATAAAATTACTGAATGTCTTCTACAATATAATGTTCCCAGGAAACTAATTCAACTAATAGAACTGACCTTGGCAAATACAACTGCAAAAGTTAAAACTGTTAACAAACTAAGTGATAGTTTTAAAGTTGAAATAAAAGTTAAACAAGGGGACCCTCTTTCTGCCACCTTGTTTAGCATAATAATCGACTCAATAATCTCACAATTGGATGTCAGAGGATGCAAACAATGCAAACAATATTTGCCATATGCTGATACTGTTTTATTAACAACGAGAAGTAAAGCAATCCTGATTGAAACATTCAAAAACTGGTAAAACTGTCTAAGCAATATAACCTGATGATAAATGTAGATAAAACTAAACAGCTTAAGTGTACAGCAAAGAGACTAAAGATATAATAATAGAAAATACAAAATTAAAAGGAGTGGATTCTGTCATATACCTTGGGTCTATAATCAATAGTAACAATGATATAAAGAATGACATAAAAGAAAGAATTGCTGTAGGTAATAGAGCCTTCTATGAAAGGAAGACAACAAATTTCTGTTTAGGAGTAAGTTAGTATCTAAGTCAGCAAAAATAAGATTGTATAAATCCATCATCAGACCTATTGTAACTTATACCTACAAGTGAACCCTGAGTTCTTAACAAAATAAATAAACAAAAGCTAATGGTATTTGAAAGAAGGATATTATATACTATATTTAGAGCAGTGAAACAAAATGATAATACATGGAGAATATGTTATAATAACAAATTAAATGAATTAATCAAAAATGAAAATATCATTAACCACATAAAACCTTTAAGATTAGGGTAGTTCGGACACATAAATCAAACCCTGGATGATAGAATGGTTAAAAGAATACATAAATGGACCCCAATGATTACAAGATTAAGGGGCCGTCCCAAAAATAAATGGTTAGATGATGTACTTGATGACATTAAGCACATAAAAATAAAAAAATTGGCCTGTTTGCATACAAAATAGAAAAGTGCAGAAACAAATTGTTGAGAAGGCCAAACCTTTTGTAAAGTTATGGTGTCTTAGTAAGATATTGATATTGTCCATTCTCTATGAGGGATGAAAGGAGTTTTTGTCAATGTTTTCTCTTCAGTGCTTCCAGCACACTTTGGTCCATTGGCTAGCGTAATGATGTCCATTAGGGAGACGAACATGTCACCACTTCTAAGTTGTTCTTCATTAGGGTGTGATGGAGCATTGTCTAGTAGAAGAAGAACTTTTCTTGCGACATTATTTGACTCTAGAAATGTTTCTACATCTGGAACAAATGCATGTAAAAAAGCAGTTTTTAAAAACGTTAGCAAGACATTCAGGTAGCCTTCTGATTCATGTAATGGACTGGTAGAGCTTTAACAAAAATGTTCTTTAATGCTTTAGGCTCTTTGCTTTACCAATCATAGCCAATTTTGCTTTTAAGTTCCCAATAACATTACTACAGGCAAGAACAGTAACTCTTTCCTTACTACGCTTGTAGTCAGGTGCAGACGTCTCTATTTGGGCTGCGAGAGTTTTAGATGGCAGCATCTTGAAACTGAGCCCAGTCTCATAACAATTAAAAATCTGATCACTGGTTAATCCCTCAGCAAGAATTATTTGTTGAAATTCCTTTTTAAATTTCACAACCTCATCGGATTTAGCTGACAGTTTTTCTCCACAGATATTAAACTGCCTGGTACTGTACCATTTCTTCTGCCCATCAAGCCACCCAGCACTGGCAGTAAAATTAGGTTGCCCTTCATTAAACTCGTTCTATAAATGCACCACCTTTCCTTGCAGGATGGAGCCAGATATTAACAGGCCCTTTTCCAGGTTTTGAGTGAGCCAAAGAAATAGTACTTCACTTACTTTTTTTTACCCACATCTTTTCATTGTTTTTTAATTTTTAGTGTGTCACCTGTTCCTTTGGTAGAGCACCATTTTTCAATTTCTCCCCTCCTTTCTTTCCTGTCTCTCACTGTAACACATCCAACACTATAATCTGAAGCCACTTTTTGAAGAGTTTCTCCTTTGCTCAGTCTCTTTAATGCACACAACTTGTCTTCCATGAAAACAATCACTTTCTTCTTTTTACTTGCCGTATTCACAGAGGAAATTAGAAGTACACATATAACATCTACACCCAAGCAATACAAGACTGAAGGTCCTACCACCAGAGATTAGGTCAGTGTATGCCCCACAGTTGCACCCCCCACACTGGGTGTCCCAGAATTTAGTCTCCACCTGAAGTTCAAATTAAGTCTACCAGTGTCAGATAGCACAGAATGTTGGATAAGCAAAGGTCAGTTGAGCAAGAGTCTACTGTACATATTAAAAGACTCTGAATAAAAATAAAAAAAACATTTAAAAGTGTGCATGCATGCCTTCATAACTAAACAGCAAAAAATCTGTTAACCACCAAACTTGGTATTACATATAAAACTTATTATAAAAATGAGGTGTTTACAACAGTAGAGCATGTAATTAAAATGTACATACCTATTGTCAACTACAGAGATGGTGGCTAACCCATCAATGAATGTGATTGGTTCAAGTACCTAAGTACAGGAATTAGCAGACGTGACTAAGCAAGAGATGTGAACCATTTGGTTAGCACACACCAAGTCAACAACCATCTTATCCCTCAGTGTGTTCAGCTGTTTGTTTCTATAGTTACCCTAACAAGTGCTTATTTCATGAAACACCAGTATGGGGAAATACACAGCTTACACAGCAGAGTGATCCTATACATGGAGCCGTAGAAAGGGAGTTACCCAAATTACAGAGTTCTTCATTAGTCCTATCAGTGGCGGCTCATGACTTGTCGCAGTGGGTGTGCAGTATATTACACCCTCTTTCTGACAAACACCACACAATTCTAATTCATAATTCATATGGGCAATTGAGCTATCATGCTTTGCTATTTTTTATTTTAAATGATCAATATCACAACAACCATTATTTTTCCAAATGCCATTTCTCTCACTCGCTAACAATAAGTATGGAAAACACCTTCTCTTCTAAGGATAAATCCGAAAGATTTATCTCCTTCAGTTTCGCCATGTTATTCATTTCCACACTTTCAGAGATTCAAATTTCCCGCTATGTGCAGACACAACTGCATGCAATTTGCTGCCAGAAACACAAACATAACAAACAACAAAAAACACTGTAACAAAATAACTTCCAAACTGAAGTATTGGCCGTAGTAAATTATGACATGAAGAGTAATTATATGCATTTGTAATGGTTTAATAAAAATAGTTGTAATTGTGTTTATAATATTAACATAACTGTCATTTTAATACAGAAAATGGATACATCATATTTAGAACCGTCATGTTGGCTAAGTGCCTAGTAGGTTCTACTAAATGACTGGGAGGGAAATGCTTGTAGCAAGGAAAGCGGAGAAAACTTGTATGAGAACATAGTGTGCTTGCGCGGTAAGAATCGCATGTGTTGGCCTTGTCGGTTATGCTGCCTTAACTCGCCGTACTCTTAAATGCAAGCTTTGCACCGCTCCCCGCTCTCCTCTCACCCAAAAGCTACCGCCTTCATCAGTTGCAAAATCCGGCTTATGCGTCTCTACAACTTGTTGACTGAATGCGTTAACATTTGGTAAAGAGAGTGTGGGAAAATTAAACTAGCAAGTTCATATAGAACAAAGTTTGACATTCAGCTTTCTCATATGCATGTCTTTAGAGGTAAATACACAATCACATACTGGAAACAATTAGTGGGTGTGCAGTTGCGAGTATGCAATCACCCAGGAACTGCCACTGAGTCCTATAATATTAACTGCAGTTGAAAAGTACATGCAATGCAACAGAAGTGTCAGTGTCACTTTTGTTTCCCCTTCTTCCCCTCTCCTTTCTTTTCAACTATGAAGAGTGTAATGTAGTGATACCTCAGACTCACTCTTGCTCCTGTTACCATACACTATTCACTGAAATTTAACAAAGCCACTCTAAAATCTTTTATCCTTCTCATAATGGTTGCGCTGTGTATTTTTACTTTATGAACAAAATAAAAAGTGATGATTATACTATGAAATACAGTATGCTTAACCCTCCATTGGTCACTAAGGGCTTATGAGAACCCTAGGTTTGTTTAAACGTTATAGTTTTTGAATGAATGCACCTATCCAATATTAGGACATCTAATATTACACCTTACTTGATTGTTTGCTGGAGCAACAATCTTATCTGTTTAATCATTCTTGCAGCTAAACAAATAATCGACAATTACGTGTTGCACAGATCAATGAAACCCTGCATGCCTACTGTCTTTACATATTGCTAACATTTGTTTTTCCTCATTAGTTGTGTTACATTCCTTTGGCATTGCAAGTATACTTTGTTCAGAGTCTCTTGAGACAGTGGAAGGTTGTATATCCCCCTTCAACTGTTTCAAAAGATTCTGAACAAATTATAATATGTTACTACTTCTCACAAACAGGAGTAAGATCTAAAATATCCCAAGTGTTAGTAAGAAGTGCATCATCTACCTTGTGAAAATGATATCTTATCTGTGGATGAAAATTTGTATAAATCAGATGATTCCAATTCTGAAGATAAACTGAAAATGAGATCTTTAGATTCAGACACTGATCATGAAGAAGAGGATGAAAGCAACCTATGTCATAATAACATGTATTTTCTAGGTAAGATATGCTTGTCAAATTAGTTATTGTTGTTGTTGTTATCCTCATCATCCATCACCCATCGCCATCCATCCATCATCAATCACCCATCATCATCATCCATCAATAATCCATCATCAATCACCCATCATCATCATCATCATCATCATCATCATCATATCCATCAATCATCAATAATCCATCATCATCATCATCATCATCACCATCATCACCATCCATCAATCATCATCATCACCCATCGCCATCCATCCATCATCAATCACCCATCATCATCATCATCCCCCCTCCGAAGGAGTGTCGCCTTGCCGTGGCGGAGGGGCTAGTACCTGATCCAGACAGCCTACTAAGTGTGTCTTTGTGACCACTGGTAGGCAAGAGGTGAAGGGAAGCTAAGAACATTCCAACGGGTAGATGAGGCTCGTTAGTCTTGGTCGACGACTCATCTAGGAGAAGAGGACTCCGAAATCAAACTCCCCCAGGGGAACCTACCACGGTAGGTCCGGGTTAGGCGCGCCCGGGGCCCCGAGCTGCGCACCATTATTTCACTCCCTCCACCTTCATTAACTGTGCCACGTGCAGCATTCTGTGTTGCCTTTTATATCACCCTCTTCCTCTTCTAGGCTTATTCTGATTATTAGTTTGTAAGTTCCTAGATTTATAACTCCTGTCTCACCAGCAGGGATCTTTCCTATCTCCGTGGTCCTGTCCCACGGTTTTCTGCGCGGCCCCCGACTTTTGTGCTCTTCGGAGGTCTCAGGCGCGAAGGTTGTGCGGACCCTTCACACTGCCCCCATGTGTAGCCTTAGGTGCGGAGCCCGTCCACACGTCATGTACACCCACGTAGCTCCTTGAGGGCACGGCCGGTGTTAATCTCCCGACGGCCGCGTGCCGTCGGGTTAGTATCACCGGCCGGACGTGTTACCGCTGACGGAGCCCCGGTGTAATCAACCCGAAGTCCCCTGAATCCACGCTGACTCCGTTGAGGCAGCGTGTGCTAAAGCGGGGAGCCACAGGCGGTTATTCCTGTGGTGGGGGCATAAAACCGGGGTGTCATGTGGTGAACGGTTTACCCATGCGGACAAGCAGTGGAGATCGGAGGGTAGCTCCTCTGAAGTACGCCTTGAGGTCAGTCATGGAGGGGTCTCCTTGGCGGCACAGACCGAGGAGATTTTGGTGTCTTTTATCTTTTGACCCCCGGATGGCAGGCTGACGCCGACGGTTCCGGATGGGGGTCCAATTCATAATGCATCCGCGCAAACCCTCCTCATTCGACACGTTTTTGGTTTTGACTTTGGCTTGTGACGGGAAAACGGTAAAGGATCTTAGCCCCTTCTATATTAAACGGGAAGTTGACCGAATCTGTGGCCCTGTAAAAAATGCGACCAGAATACGCGACGGTACGCTATTGATAGAGGTGATTACTGCAGACCAGTCGCAGAAACTACTGAAAGCGAGTTTATTGGGCTCCTACCCTATCCGGGTAGTCCCACATAAAACACTGAATACTTGCAGAGGAGTTGTCACCACCTCCAGCCTTGATGGTCTGTCTAATGAAGAGATAGTCACCTGCCTTTCAGATCAACGGGTGTGTCAGGCGTACCGTCTCACTCGAAAACAGGATGGAAAAGTGATCGATTTACGCACTGTGTTTTTGACATTTAAGGGTACTCAGTTACCCGAGTACATCTTCTGCGGCTACGAGCGTGCCGCAGTTCGGCAGTATGTACCGAACCCTATGCGCTGTTTTCAGTGTCAGAAGTTCGGTCATACTAAGCTTTCGTGCACCCGTGCACCCGTGACCCTTACTGCGTTAACTGTGGAGGGAGTCATCCATCCAGCTCGCGACAGTGTCCGAAGTTTCTCGAGGAAAAGTGTATCCAGGAGCTGCGCGTGAAAGAACGCCTGACGTTTGTTGAAGCGCGCCGTCGCTTTCAACAACTGCAACCTGCTACCACCACAGGTTTTGCATCCGCTGTTCGTCGCCCTCCTGTGAACACTGTTGCTATACAGCATGTACCCGTCGCAGATGCTTCGACACAAACTGATTTACCGGCGAGCACCTCTCCACCGCGTCGTGATAAAACTGCACCAGCAACTACATCTTCCGCTGTGCAGACACACGCTCACCAGCCGTCCACAAGCAGAGGCTACACCGTATTGCCTGTTCCCACAAATCGTTCGCGACCTAAACATCGGGCGAGTAGTCGTACCTCCACGAAGTCCCGCTCCCGCTCCGCGAGCCGCCGGGGATCTTCTGACTCCCGAAGTTCCGAGGAGTCTCCTGAGGACGGTGAAAAGCCCATCATTGGTCCCAAGTGCGCCAAGGTTAAGATGAAGAAAAAGATAAAGACTATGCCTTAACCTTTTATTATGGAAATAATTCAGTGGAATGTTAATGGGTACCGGGCCCGTGTCCCGGACATACAACACTTAGCTTGGCACCATTCGCCTTCAATCGTCTGTCTACAAGAAACCCATCTAAAGCCTAACCACACCTTACATCTTCGTGGTTTTTCGGCATTTAGACATGACTCTGCAGCTGATAGACGAGCAAGCGGTGGTGTTGCTACTCTGGTGGCGCATACCATCTCAGCCACAAGCATCCCGCTAAACACGCCGCTGCAAGCTGTAGCAGTGCGAGTCCATATGCAGGGCGTGAGTCTGTCAATTTGTAATGTCTATCTGCCACCGGTCAGTGTCGTACACGCGAACGACCTACGGGCTCTTTTGGCTCAGATTCCGCCACCGCTTATCTTCCTTGGTGATCTGAATGCCAAACACACTTTATGGGGCTCCGACACTGACGATGCTCGTGGGTGCCTTGTAGCAGACGTTTGCGATATGTCCGGCCTCCTTTTGTTGAACACTGGTGCCCCTACCTTCTTATCATCTGCCTATGGTACCTATTCCGCCTTAGACGTTAGCTTCTGTAGCCCGTCACTGGTTCCACTTATTGATTGGTCGGTGCTCTCCGACCTCTTTGGCAGTGATCATTTTCCCATTAACATTCACATTACTGGTTTCCATCCTATTCCAACACGATACCCTCACTGGATTATTTCCAAGGCTGACTGGGGGAAATTCCGTTCCCTCATTCACCTTACGGACGATGGTTTTACCACCATTGACAACATGGTGGAGTATTTTACATGTTCTGTCCTGCTTGCAGCAAATTCCAGCATTCCTCGCGGTTCTACTACACCTCGTCATGTTCCCGTGCCTTGGTGGTCCGAGGAGTGTCGTTTGGCTGTTAAAGCCCGCAAACGGGCTCTGCGAGTTTTCAGTGCACATCCTACGGAAGAGAACTTCATTGCCTTTAAGCGTGTGCGTGCCCGGGCGCGTTTTGTACTTCGCAGTGCAAAACGCACATCCTGGGTAACTCACGTCTCTTCCCTCTCTCGACGCACTTCAACACAAAGGGTGTGGACTGCGGTTCGGCGTATGTACGGCAAGTGTCGCCGGACGATTATTCCCGGTCTTGCCGTACAGGGCTCTTATTACACCAACGAGCAGGCGATCGCCGACGCCCTTGCCGAATCTTTCTCTGCTACCAGCCAAACCGAAAGCTACGATAGGTCGTTTTTAGCTATCAAGGAATCTGCGGAGCGGATAGTTCTTAATTTTAACAGCGACGGTAGTGAACCATACAACACGCCTTTTAGCATAGCAGAGCTGATGCACTCCTTGTCTCTGGCGCACGACTCTTCTCCCGGTCCGGATGACATCCACCGACAAATGTTGCTTCATCTACCACCTCAGGCTCTTTGCTTCCTGCTGAGCATCTATAACCGAATCTGGCTCCAGCGGGTTTACCCGTCTTCCTGGCGCGAGGGTATCGTCATCCCTATACCTCGACCCGGGAAAGACCGGGCACTTGCCTCTAGCTACCGCCCTATTTGCCTAACGAGTGTCGTTTGCAAGACCCTCGAACGTATGATCAACACTCGTTTAGTGTGGTGGCTAGAGACGAATAACCTGCTGAGTAATGTCCAGTGCGGTTTTCGTCGCCATCGCTCCAGTGTCGACAATCTGACAAGCATGGAGGCCTACATACAGAATGCATTTCTCTTGAAGCAGCATGTCGTGGGTGTCTTCTTTGATCTGGAGAAGGCCTACGACACTACATGGCGCTATGGCATTCTCCGTTCTCTACACGGTTATGGTTTACGCGGTAACTTGTCGTTTTTTATTTTTAACTTTTTACTAATTCGCCGTTTTCGTGTCCGCATAGGCAACACGCTCTCCCAAGAGAAGGTTCAGGAGAATGGTGTACCCCAAGGGTCGATTCTCAGCGTTACGCTTTTCGCCGTTGCCATTAATGGCATCACCAGCGCTGTTCGTAGCGGAATCCCGATGTCGCTGTATGTTGACGACTTTGCGATATACTATCGCTCTTATAGTTTGGAGCACATTGAGCGTCAACTGCAGATGACCATAACATCCATCGCCGAGTGGGCGTCTCGCACCGGCTTTCGGTTTTCCCCTACGAAAACACAGTGTCTCCACTTTCACCGACTCCGTGGTGTACACCCTCCTCCTGATCTTCATTTGCGTGGCACACGTCTTCCATTTGTTCCGCACCTGAAGTTCTTGGGCTTACACCTCGACAGCAAACTCACATGGGAGCACCATATACGTCACCTTCGTGCTTCCTGCGGTCGCTCGCTTCGGGTACTCAGGGTCCTGTCTGGGGCATCTTGGGGCGGCGATCGCACGGTAATGTTGAGGTTGTATCGCTCACTGGTCCGGTCCAAATTAGACTACGGCTGTTTTATCTATGGCTCTGCATCAGCCTCTAAACTCCGCCTTTTAGACACAATTCATCACACTGGTATCCGTCTCGCTACTGGGGCTTTCCGCACAAGTAGAGTGGATTGTCTGTATGCTGATTCTGGCGAACCTCCACTGTCTGTTCGACGCTCATTGTTACTTTGTTCCTATGTGTCAAGGTTGGCCGCTCATCCAGGTCATCCTTCGTTTCCACCTGTATTGCGTCCAGACCTCGCGCACCGTTATATGCGGAATAAAACAATCTCCCGTCCAAGTGGCATCAGGTTTCAAGAACTACTTGTCGCAAACGCCCTCCGACTGCCAGTTGTAGAGCGGCACTCATTTGGCCACTGTCCTCCCTGGCAGCTCCAGCGTGCACGCTTTGACCTGGAGCTGTCGGGCTGTCCAAAGACTGCTACCCCTCCTTCGGTGTTCCGTCAACTCTTCACCGCAGTTCTGGGCCGTTACCGGACTTATACACCGGTATTCACCGATGGCTCCCAGTTGGGTAGTACGACGGGTTCCGCATTTATATACAACGGTGAGGTTCACACATACCGCCTTCCACACGCCAGTTCAGTTTTTACCGCCGAGCTGTTTGCCATCTTTTATTTCTTACTTTTTATCTCCCGTTCAGTTCCTGGACATTTTATTGTGTGTTGCGACTCCCTGAGCGCTCTTCAGGCGCTGCAACAATTTGTTGGCAACTCGGCATTAATTATTAAAATACAGACACTTTTATCTCAGTTGTTATCTCGCGGATACCAGTTCGTTTTTACGTGGATCCCAGGTCATGTGGGTATTCCGGGCAATGAGGCGGTTGATGCGGCTGCGAAGTCTGCATGTCGCCTTCCGGAATATTCCACCCGTACGCTACCCTATATAGATGTGCAGAAGTACTTCCGTCGCCATCTATTTACTCTCTGGCAACAATCTTGGGAAGCGTTAGCTGGCACTCAGTTACGGACAATCAAGGACACGGTACAACCCTGGCAAACATCTTGCAGGGATTCCAGGCGTGAGGAGGTGATTTTAACCCGCCTGAGGATAGGCCACACTCGAGCCACGCATGCACACCTTTTGCGCGGTGATCCGGAGCCTGTCTGTGCGACGTGCAATGTCCCACTCTCCGTTGCACATGTCCTTACTGATTGTCCGCGGTATGCTCGTGAGCGCCAGTCCTTTGGCCTGGGTCTTACACTGTGCACCATGTTAGGCAACGACCCAGCAGCTGTAAATACAGTACTGCGGTTTGTTGCGCGTATCGATTTTGGTAAGCAAGTGTAAGGTTTCTTTTATCTTGGCGGAAAAATACTTTTAGGATGTTTTACTCGTGTTTTTACCCTTTTTCAACAGTATAGGTAGTTTAGGGTTTTCGTAATATGCTTTTATTGATTTTTAATTTTCCTTTTTTACCGGTTTTAGCTCTCTTTTTAGTGGTTTTAACGTTCATTTTTAGGTATTTTTAACTTTCACTTTTTAGTTTTAAAGGAGGTGAGGTTTTATTTTCTTTGATTGCTTTTACATTGGACTTCGGGCCCTAATGACCTAGTTGTCGACGGGCCCGTAAACCCCACTAGTCAGTCAGTCATCATCATCCATCAATCATCAATAATCCATCATCATCATCATCACCATCATCATCATCATCATCACCATCATCATCATCATCACCACTACCCATCAATCATCATCCAAAACCATGTATGTTTAAGCTAAGTGAAGTTAAACATGGGAAAGAAGAAAAAATGAAATTTAAAGAAATAAATACAAGCATATAAGCACAAAAACATGATTTAGCTTATGGTATTCTACCGGGGCTCACACCAAATGGAGGGTTAAACCATATTTTCAAAAGATATTGGGCCAATTCCTGCAGAAACCAATATTCAAATGCATTAATTGCACTAATTAACATTTTTCATCACTTAGGTAACTGGACAAGGATATCCTGTACTGCTGTCAACATGTTGGTATCTCGACCATCTTCTTTCTGGGGGTGACTGGCACAAATACTATTTATGTGACCCAAATGCTTTTAACGGAACTGAGGAGCAGAAACGGCTAGTGATGGGAGGAGAGGCTTGCATGTGGAGCGAGTTTGTGGATGCTTCTAACTTATCACCACGAGTGTGGCCAAGAGCATCAGCCGCTGCCGAGAAACTCTGGTCTTCCGGGAACGATATTGATATGGATGATGCTGCCAGAAGGCTTGAGGAACATACGTGTCGAATGAAACTGCGTGATATTCCTGCACAGCCTCCAAATGGCCCCAGCACTTGTCCTTATGATCCATATTACCACTGAAAGATAGTGAGCAAGCTCAGGAATATATATATATATATATATATATATATATATATATATATATATATATATATATATATATATATAAAAGCTACATTGAGAACATTTTCCAAAATGCTGCAGCACATACACCAGCTAGTTTGCATAAGGCTCGTGGAAGACTCTTCTTTTAAATATGTGTCTGTAATATCAGTAGGTACTTATTGATGATCATAATAACAATAATGGTTTATTCACCCAGCAAATTTACTTTATTTCCTTTTTACATGTTTTTTCTATTTATTCCACAGATTAAACCCTATTTTACATCTTATATATTAGGGTTGTACTTCTATAATTTAAAAAGGCAAAATAGCATTATTATTATTATTATTATCATTTTACAATGTTTGATGGATGTGGTGAGTAAATTTTCAAAAATACTTGTAACATCTTCTACTAAAAATGTTATGTAATGGTTTCATGAATTCATTATTGCAGTGGTTTATGAAGTTTCAAACAGTATCTTCTGTATATGTACCGAGACAATTAAAAAGTAAATATTCTATTGTTTCTTCATTACCACAGGGGCAGTCAAGATACTTTTCTATGATAATATGAAATCATTGGAAGTATGTACCAAATTTCCTTTTATATCATCTACGGGTCTACTCCAGGCACAATGTTTGGCATTTATATCGCCAGTTACGAGTAAGCATTTGCCTTATGACTCTTGAGCAGATTGGTTGAAGTTGATTTAGGGTCTCATTAACCCAATTACATCATATTTAAATGCCTTGGCAAGTAACCAAGAAATCAGATTTAAATTCCTTAGTTGTGTGGACAGTAACGGCTTAATGCTTAAAAAATCATTTAAGGTCACCCATTAACTATTTTTTGTTGAAAATTTGGGTGCACAGTATTAAAAACAAACTCACCAATACTGTTGTCATAATACTGCTGTTGGGTGTGAAAGAAATGGAAAAACAATTTGAATCTCTCCCTACTCATTGTTTCATGAAAAATTGGAGTTTAAGGCAATGTATCAGTGAAATTTGGTGAAAATTGACGAAAATTTTCATTTTTACTTTTTGCATCTTTTATTATGCTTATACTTTGTACTTTAGTGGCACACTTTAGTTTTCTCAATATTAGGTATTTTTAAAGCTCAAGGAGGGCATTCAAGTGTGCTAGTGCAGGTGAGTGTTCCTCACTTAACTTCATCGCTACAACTTTGAAATGCATTTTTCATTTTCACTGGCTCTGATTTTGGTATCTTGCAGGGAATTTTGCTTCAGAAAGGTTGTAAGTTGGCTGTGCTGAAATGAATTTGATGTATCGAGTTGAAATGCCGCAAATCTGACATGTTTCGCTTCCAAATAGAGAAATGCAGTCAGTGTTCTGTAATTCTATAATCTTGCCAGGTTATTTCAGTGCTCCAGTTATAGCGGACATTGTTTAGGTAGTTAAGTAGGTTTAAGTTATTCGTTAGTCTATAGTAAAACTGCACCAAGCATTTATTTTATGAATTTTGTGTATAAATTTGCAAAAGTGCATTTTGTAGAGGTTAGCTAAGAACAACAAATTTCTAAATTTTGTGAACAATGCGAAGGTGAAAGGAAAGTTTTCATATTAAGAAACAGCCAAGCAAACTTAAAATTCTCAAAAAATGCTACTGAGGCCAAGCAGAAAGCAACAGAGTCCCACATATGGTGCTGGAGAGTTTTAAGTTGATTGGATTTACAAAAACATACTGTTAAACTTTAAAATTAATTTTTCTCGTTTCTTTTTTTTTCAGCATTTTTCACTATTCAAAATGCTCCTTGGACCCTAGTTTATAACTTATTAGCTTGAAATTTTCAGGAGATCTTCGGACATTAAGGTATTAAAATGTATTGTGTGCTAGTTAAAAAATATTAAATAATTGAGCTGAAATTAAATATTTTTCTTAACTCATACTGAAAAAAATTGAAAATATTGATAAATGGTAACAAAACATTTTTTTTTCTCTTAAACTAATTAAATATAAGCACTTTTGGTATGACAATTTCTTTACATTTGTATTCTGAACTCAAATTAAAAATTTAGGAGGAATACAATAAACTGTAGGGTCCAAGGGTCATTTCATATGAGCATATCAAAAAGTGATTTATTATTAATAAATATATTAATAATTTAAAAATGCTTTGGCATATGACATTGAAATTTTGTGTATACTATTTACTTTATGTTCTGAGTGAGTGGAAAAAAATTCAAAGCAATCAGAAGAAAACTGTGGATTTTTAATTTTTAATTTTTTTAACCTTAAAGGCATCAGGTTTTGCTCCAGTACAACTGAATATCGATTTTTGCACTTGAGACATCAAATAACTAGGGCAATATAGGCCCTGGTTTAATTTTTCATCATCTTTCAACACTTTCTGTCGGGATTGTTCAACAGCCTCATTGCATAAGCATTCGTGTCGTCACATATTTTGTCAAACAAAGGTTCCATGTATTCTGAAAAAAATTGAAAGTGCAAACAGCATCTACGACGCATGCTTATTCAGCATGTATTTACAAATATCACTATTTACAGTAAAAGGGTAGAGAATGAGCTTGTTGTCAGTTTTAGTCCAATGCCAGTTATACCAGTTTTTCTGTGTCGTAATGCATTTTGAAGGGCCTGATGCATCATCATTGTCTTCATAATCATTATCTTTGCTGCTTTCTGCACTAGATTCATTATCACTGTCACAAGAATCTTCCTCAGACTTGTTTCATATTCAGGAAAATCGCTACTTTCGCTCTTACACTTTATATCAGTTTTCTGAAACCCTTCTCGTCATTGGCGCAAATTCTTTTTCACCACCATGATGGCTACTGAGGTGAGTGAAATAATGCTAAGATAAAATTGTTTTTCCTTGATTGAAAGACAGGGTTACATCATACTGATCAGAATTACAAACACCACATGTTAGTATTTCATTCCAGACGTATAAAAATGACATCTATGAGAAGGAACCTAAACTATGTGGAATTACATGGAGCAATGCAGCATAGCAAGCTGAGCTCGTCTTACAATTCATATGCCAAAAAGACGCATGCGAGCCCTGGTCATCAAATGATGCAAATGAGTTAAAATCATATTGGAGAGCACAGTAAATGTTGTTGTTGTTTTCTAGTGCCTTGCATCTGGCAATGAAGCCATTAGCATTCGTGCTTTCCAATACTTTTGAACTGTAGTTTCTTCTGATCTTAATGCTTCACAGGTCTTCAAGTGGTCTTCGTTCATTTCTGCTGGATCGTTACACAGGACACATATCGGTGAGGCTGAGATACCTATTCTGTAGAGATGACTTGCCAAGCAGTCGTGATTTGTCAATAGTCGGAAGGCTGCAACAGCTGTTTTCCTTGGTCTCTGGGGGATTATATCTGGATTGGAAAGTAGTATAATCCATTTTTTATCTTTGGCATTTGTTTCTATTTCTTGTAGGTATGAATGAGAAAATTTTTTAACGATCAAGCGTTTTATTGAGGAATATGAGAAATTGAATTTACACTTTTGTTTTATTGTTGTGCCTTTCTTTGCAAGTGAGTCTGCAGCTTCATTCCCCATGACTCCACAGTGTGCTGGAATCCATTGGAGATGAACAGTCTTATTAACTTTTTGGAGTTGTGTTAACATTTTGTAGCATTCTCTAATTTTTGTTGACTTCTTTGTAGTATTTGAACATATTCCCTGAATTGCAGCTTTAGAATCCGAAAGAATGACTGCCTTGTTAAATTTATTTAAGGGAAGATTTAATAATTGTCGGAGAGCAATGTATATAGCCTCTATTTCTCCATCATAATTTGTTGTGTCTCTGCCAACAGAATGATAAAAGGAAAAATGTGAACATGTAACTCCAGCTCCAGTAAGGTTTTCCTTCGAGGATCCATCAGTATATATGTGCAGCCATTCTTCTGTGGGATACCTAGTATTGATTGTTTCCAGAGCTAGAAGTTTTTGTATTTCTTTTGGTGTGTCTGATTTACTTATTTCCTCTATTAATTCCAAATTGAAGGTAGGTTGCAATAATTCCAATGGATTTTCTCTAATAAGTAGATTTTCTCTGGTGTTAGGAATGTTCAATTTGGATTTAATCTGTGTTACCTTTTCTAGGAAACTACTATGAGTTTTAAGGATTGAAGGGGGGAGGTTCTCTTCTGTCCATTTAGAGTTTGGCAGTCGTAACATTTTCTCGTGTTGGAGCAATGCTTGTTCTTCTATTTTTGTTGTTATTTATGGGGTCCGTGTTAAGGCAAGCATGGCATCAATAGGTGTGGATTTAACTGCTCCAGTGATTAGGCGAAGAGCCTGATTTTGTATTTGTTCAAGTTTATTGATGTTAGCATTTGCTGCTGTTATTAAAGCTTCAGAACAGTACAAGAGGTTTGGTTTAATATACATTTTGTATGTTGTGTTAAGGACTCTCCTTGAGCAGCCCCATTTAGTACCAGCTAACCTTTTCAGGATTTGCAATTTCTTTTCAACCTTTTCTGAGATGTTTGTTATATGTTTTTTCCAACTTAGCTTTCTGTCGAAAGTGATGCCTAAGTATTTGGCATCATCAACTGCTTTGAGTGGTTTACCATTATAATTTATGCTAATATTAACTGGTTTGTATTTTAGTGTAAATAATTCATAATTTGTTTTTTCTACATTGATAGTCATGAGGTTTTTGGAGCTCCATTCATGTACTTTGTTTAGGGCTGTTTCTATTCTGTTTTTAATTAATTCAGGTTTTTTTGAAGAGCCTGAAGTCCAAATGACTACATCGTCAGCAAATAAAGCAATTTTGGTTTCTAAAGTTTTTATTATTGATGGAAGGTCATTTATATATATGTTAAAGAGTGTTGTGCTCAGAACAGCACCTTGTGGAAGTCCTCGGTGTGTTTGTTTATATTTGGAAATGTATGTATTATATTTTGTGGCACAAAATCTTTGTGAAATAAACTGAGTTATCCACTTAAGCATGTTACTTTTCACACCTATTGATTGCAACTTCTCAACTAATTTATTTCTCCAGACTGAGTCATATGCTGATTTAAAATCAATGAATACTGCCAAGGTATCCTCCTTTCTATTGAAAGCTTCCTTGATGTCTTGGCTTAGTAGGAGTACATTTTCACTTGTACTATGATTCTGTATGAAGCCGGTCTGTGAACTATTAATTAAGTTGTAATATTCTAGGAACCAGTTAAGTCTAGATGCCACCATTCTTTCCATCACTTTTGCAATAACACTGGTCAAAGATATTGGTCTGAAACTATTAATATTGTTTGAGGGTTTGTTTTTCTTTAAAATCGGGATGATAATGGCTTTTTTCCAGTCGGAAGGTACAGTCATTCTCCAACACGTGTTATACAGTTTAAGTAGGATTTCTTTTCCTTTCCTGCCAAGGTGTTTAATAAACTCTGAGTGGATCTTGTCAGGTCCTGGAGATTTTTTGTTCTGTAATTGTTCTATTGCTAAATCCAGTTCTGTTTCATTAAAATCCTGAATAAAAATATCATTTCGTATACCTTTTGGCTTACTAGTTTCTCTGATAGTTTTTTGGATAGCCTTATCTTGTTTTTTATACGCTTGGGGTACTCTTTGTGACTGAGCATAAAACTTGTTAAGGAATTCTGCTATTTCCCTATCTGTAGTTAAGCTTTTGTTATTATGTTTTAATGGTTCAGTTGTATTTTTTGATAATTTTGTTTTATTAAGGAATTTGTATATTTTATTTCCATCTTTCCTATAGTCCATATGTTCTACAAAATTTGTGAAACTGGCCCTTTTTGCTGTAATTAATTCTTTCTTAAAAATGGCTGCTTTTCTTCTCCAGTTTTGTACATCTTCTGGACACTTGGTTCTTTCGGCTTTGACTCTTGCTATATTTCTTTCGTGTTTTAACTTAGATAAAGATGGAGACCAAAAGTAGCTATATTTCTTTAACTTTCCTTTGGGGATATGTGTTTTAGCTGCTGTCAATAATATTTCACAAATTTTTTTATTCATTTCATCTGTTGACTTGAACTCTGATTCTAACAGTATATTACACTTCCCTTCTATCTCATTTTGGAAACTGGACCAATCTGCTTTTTTAAAATTCCAAGAAGTTTTAACTTTTGGTTTGTTACTTTTATTTATTAGACCTCTTATGGAGTTTATGGTGATTCTGTGGCCTGAACCTGGGTCTTCTATTATTTCTCTTTTTGTATTGTCAATTATGTCAGATGACACCATCAGAAGGTCAGGATTTGTACCCGAACCATTATAATGAAGGTAAGTGGGTGGATCATTTGGATTAAATATTAATTCCATTGTTGACGAGTTTAATAGGTCTTCTATGACTCTTCCTGCTGAATTTATATCTCTGTAGCCCCACCTAGGGGAGTGTGCATTAAAATCACCTATTAAAATACTTTTGGGTTCTATGGGAATAGAATTTAGATCTAGTGTATTGTCTGGAGGATTGTAGATACTGTAAATTCTATAGTGGTAGTTACTTTTCCATACTTCAATTTTAACTATTTCTGATTTATCTTGTTCTTCCATTGTTTTTTGGATTTGGATAGTAGCTTTCATATTTCTTTTAATTCCTGTAAGAATACCACTTGCTATTTGACGAGCCTTTGGAAGTATATGTGTAGTGTACTGATCCATTTCAAAGTATATTTCCTGTTCTTGTGATATATTGGCTTCTTGTACTGTGAAGACATCTATATCTTGGTCTTTTAATATTTTCATTAGCTTCACAGTAAATGTTACACACATATATTTCTCATCCATGAAAATCCACACAGACAACAACTCTATCTGGGCTACAGCATTGTTCCAATTTTATAACATAGGAGATCTTTTCCACACACACCGTCATTATTACCTGACACGTAGATGTGGAAATTCAATCCAAAGCCCATAACTTGTTCTACCTGGTGTTTGGTTGTTGTACGCACAGTATTACCATGTTCTTATCCTACATGTTTATTCACAGTGATAATGAATGTTCAAACTGTCCATCTTTATAACAGCAGAGTTCGAACCTGAGCACAACACTCCAACACAAAATTACAGTCAGCTTCAGTGCCATGAATAGACCTCAGATTTTTAGACCCTTAACTCTTAATGTCAAATTTATTTAGTTACATATGGCACTCTTCCTCTAATTCCTAAAATGATGACTTTCATATCACTTTGACAGGAACCACAGTATTTGAATAGTTCTGGTCATTAGAGTGATATACAATGTACTGATCATCCATTCAAAGCTAAACAACATGAGTTTGAATCCCAGCAACTACAATCAAGTATGCCTGTGGTAAAGGATGGGGAGGGCCCAAATAAATTAAGTGGTGTGATGCATAATTGGATGATGATGTGTCACACTTAGCTGCAGTTCATGGATTTTGCTCACTCTTATAGAAACACTACAGTTTTATTGAAAAAATGAAAGTTTTACAACATAAAACAGCTATAAATAACTGTATTTTATTGTTGAAGGTTAGTACAGTACAAAATTAGAAAACAATGTCATAAAAAGCTCCAGAACCTTAACAAAGCACCTTTGTATCAAATTTGCTACACCATGCTATAAGCAGTTAAAAACCAAATTTTAGGCACCTAAAATAGGCTCATAAATTACAAAAATAGGCACCAAATATACTTTTAGGAACCTAAATTAAGTTTCCTCAAACTAACATTTGATTGTATGCATCAAAAATGTATTTTCACTTTCTAAAAGTTTAACTGACTTTAATTAGGGAGCATTAAAAATTACATAAGAACAAATGCAGAAAATTTACTAAATTACTATGGTTAGAAACAATGTCTCAAATTATGAATTTATCATTGCCAATACATAATATGAGCTTATAATGAAAAAAAAACTCTCATTGCATTATTGGATAGATAGAAATTGCAGGGGTTTAGGTCAGGCATTTTCAATTGTTCTCATTGAAAGATTGTTCATATGACCTGTGCAGTCTTGTTGAAAAAACTCAAAATCATGCTTCTTGACTGTTAATTCAGTAAAACAGGGCAAAATTGTATTCACATATATATGGGCATCAACTGTTGTCTTGAAAAATATTGGTTTTATAACCCAGAAGCTAATATTGTTCATGAAATAATCCTTCATGACAAAAAAATTGGTGTACAGTGCACCATTAGCAGAGAATGGTTTCTCAGATCTCCAACAAGCAACTTCTATACCTGGGGTAACTTAGAAAATAAAGTGTACAAGATATATACGCACACCCTAGAAGAATTAAAATAAAATATCTGCCAGGAAATTGCTGGCATTTCTCAACATGAACTATAGCAAGTGATGGATCGTTTCCTAAAGAGGTGCCAAAAATGTATGGACAACGACGATGGCCAGTTTTAGCACATCCTTTCATAAAGTTGGCAAGTAAACTCTTTAAAAGTAGTTTCAAAAATGCTGTATGGTTTCAACCACGCCTGTCTATGATAGTGACTGATGGGAACAAGTGCCGAGGATGCAGACAAAACACTGTGCAGCCGGTTCAAAGGTTTTCTCTCTCTCCCCGTATTTACTTTGTTGCAAATTTCAGGTGCAGTACGAGTCCTCTGACGTTTACTCTGTACACACATGATCTGATGTTCCTTTATGTTACTTGAGATCTTCCAGATCGAGAAACATTTGCATGGCATAAGTTTGCTTGAAGCACTGCAAAATAAACACCACTGTTGACAGAGCTAGGCCATCTTTTGTTGTTACTGAATGGCCTAACTGATGAATACCTACAATTATAACAGGTTTTCAATCCCAAACTCGTGCTTCCATCCCATTAGGAGGTAATACAGTGTAAACCTGATCAGGTATACAAACACACTGCTAGATTATTATTTATTTATGCCAACAAACTTACTGTTGGTGTTTTTAAACACACAAGCCGTGTGTGGGCAAAGTTTAAGAGGAACTGGCTTGAGAATTTAATGCCATTCTGGCAGTTTGTCACAATAGCTCAGTGGTTAGAGCGTCCGCCCGGCAAGCGGAAGGTCTGTGGTTCAAATCCCAGTTGTGGCATTGAATTTTTAAGTTCCAGTTCTACCTCTTAAACACTGCTAGATGCACATAATGTATGTTAAATTACTGTGAACTTATTGCTGCATAGGCAACTGAAGGAATGAGCCTATTCGAATGGGAACATCTCTGGAGAAGACATGTCCGTATAGTTGTGACTTACTCGAGTGCCAACCAGTCAAATGCACAACTTAGTATTTACATGTTTATATTTGTTTTATTATCCCAATAGTGATGCAATAAGAGTAATCAAAACAAAATCCCTATTTTCACTACAAATCTATAGCTATGATAGGTGATCAAAAACTTGATCATTACTATACTTGACCTTAAATAAGCAGCACTTAAAACCATTAAGAACTGATTTTGGTATTTTCATTCAAAAAACATGTGTTTAAAGCATATTTCCAAAAGAACTTGGGCAAATTCCTGCAGAAACCAATATTCAAATGCATTAATTGCACTAACATTTTTCATTATTTAGGTAACCGGACAAGGATACCCTGTACTGCTGTCAACATGTTGGTATCTTAGTGATCTTCGTTCTGGGGGTGACTGGCTCAAATACTATTTATGTGACCCAAATGCTTTTAATGGAACTGAGGAGCAGAAACGGCTAGTGATGGGAGGAGAGGCTTGCATGTGGAGCGAGTTTGTGGATGCTTCTAACTTATCACCACGAGTGTGGCCAAGAGCATCAGCCGCTGCTGAGAAACTTTGGTCTTCTGGGAATGCCACCGATGCGAATAACGTTGCCAGAAGACTTGAGGAACATACGTGTCGAATGAAAATGCGTGATATTCCTGCACAGCCACCAAATGGTCCCAGCACTTGTCCTTATGATCCATATTACCACTAACAGAAAGGAATAAGAGTTAATGTATATTGAGAATGTCTTCCAAAATGTTGCAGCACATGCACCAGCTAGTTTACATAAGGCTCGTGGAAGACTCTTCTTTTAAATATGTGTCTGTAATATCAGGAGGTACTTGTTGATCATAATAATAATGATTTATTCACCCAGCAAATTTACTTTATTTCCTTTTTACATGTTTATTGACAGTAATAATGAATGTTTAGTCTCACATGTGTTCAAACTGTCCTCCAGAGTTCAAACCTACACACAACACTCCAGTACATAAATTATAGTCAGCTTCAATGCCATGAATAGACATCAGATTTTTAGACCCTTAACCATTAATGTTGGAATGATTTTGCTACATATGGCACTCTTCCTCTAATTCCTAAACTGACTTTTATATTACTTTCACAGGCACCACAGCTGAAGGTATTTGTATAGTCGTGGTCATTAGAGCAATGTTTAATGGACTGACAATTCATTCAAAGCCAAACATCATGAGTTTGAATCCCAGCAACTGCAGTCAAATGCACCTGTGGTAAAGGATGGAGAGGGCCCAAGTAAAACAAGTGGTGTGGTGCACTTGGATGCTGTTGGGGTCACATTTAGCTGCAGTTGTATGGATTTTACTTACTCTTTAAAAGAGCATTACAGTTTGCGACAGTTTTAAATGTTGTATTTATCTTCAGGGTTTACTGCTTTGTGAAAAGAGGGCCAAAGAAATTCCAAACTCAATACTTAACTCCTTTTATTTGTTACAAACTTATTGAGACAATATTTAACGCTGATGTTTTATAATTACACACTTTAACACTTTGTATAGAAGTCTCTTGATATATGATATTTCGTATTAAATTTTGAACTAATATGTCTCTGTTGCAAACATTTTCGCTCATTCCTAGTAACTGTACATAGTTACCAAAAAGAAAAGAACTCTAACAAATGAACTAGAGAAATATAGTATTGAAATAAACTATTACAAGTTTTAAGGTTCAAGATTTCTTCCGGGCTTAACTTGTTACAAGTTTATCGAAAAAATTTAACTTTTACATCATAATAAGGCTATAAATAATTGTATTTTATTGTTGAAGTTTAGTACAGGCCTGCACAGGGTTTCCGCTCCCGAAGCCGGCTCGCGAGCGGAGTACAGCTACTGGCAGCGTTCTTGTTTACGAGCGGACAGAGAGGAGAGGTACCGTACAGTGCGTACTACTCGGCCACAATATGAATACACTTTAAGGAGGATGCCACAGTTTTGTTTGCTACCTTAAGCCTAGGGATCTGCGCGGAGTGAGGGAATGTGAGGGGAAACGCAATACTGGGAATGTACAGTCGTACAATGAAAACAGTACTCACCTGCTGATGTCTTCACATTAGCAACTTATCCTTTCTTTCCTGGCACAATAAATATTATGTGAAAGAGCGTCATTAAAGGGAAGATTTTTTGGTGGTAATTATTTGAAAAATTCGCATTAATTTTGCACAAATTTTGGGGTAAAATTGAGGAGCGTTTATTATTATGTCCTAACTGTTCAACAATGGCACAAAGTTCTCTGTGCGTAACGTTTATTGCGGCGGCTTTGACAACACGGAATGTGACCTTATGAGATAACCTTTTATTGTAGCCTCACCGATTACATTGTCGAGATGCTTTCTTTGTCTCTGCCAACTCTTCTCACCGCGTGCACTCATATTGTGGCTGACCAGTACACAAAAGGAAGTGCAAGGTTTCATAAATGATTTCTCAAAATGTTATTTTACTAATTTATGGTTAGGAAAATATTTTTTAAACAAACTGCCTTCTATAACAGATTAAATCCGCGTACAAACTAGTCATATGTTATGTCTCTTTACCAATACATCAAAACGTGGTTTTATGTGATTGGCAGCTGAAAGAAAAAGTACTGGCCTTAATGAAACGTCAGTCATAGATGTTTGATACCTGTTTTTATTTAAGTTCATGATAGAAAACAGTTGTTCACAGGCGTATGTCGAACCAAACATTGAGATCATTTTCGCAGCTAGCCTGTGTAGTCGTGGATATTTTTGTTGAGGTACAGTCTTGTAAAAATCACTCAGGTTAGTGGTATTGTTGAAACAATCTCTAGCTCTTATATAACACTGAAGATCAATAAGTTCAAGTTGCAAATCATGAGACACCGTTTCAACTGATGAGAAATGAATTGCGAGAATCTGAAATTCCTTCTCAAGTAAATCAAGTTTTTGAACTCTAGATTCTAATTCATTTTGAATATCAATTAACACTTCTACATAATCACTGAACACCGTTCCATCACAAGCACTTTGTAAAGTTGAAAAGTGAGCCATGTTCCCACACCGTAATTGACTTATGAAAAGTATAAGTTTGCGACGAAAAGCCCGTAATTCATTCATCATATCAAGAATGAGCTGGTTCTTTCCTTGAAGACAAATATTTAATTTGTTGAGGTGTCCAGTAATATCCACAAGAAATGCAAGGTTGGCTTCACGAAGATGGTAAAATCTTTCTAACATCTTACCTCTGCTTAGCCACCGGACCGCACAATAATAGAGAATATCTCCATACTCTGCGTCGACATCACGGAGAAATTCTTGAAACTGTCAGTGTGTGAGTCCATGTGATTTTAAATAATTAATATGTTTTACCACTGTTTCCATCACAGTAACAAGCTTTGCTACTTTGGAACAGAGAACGTGTTGATGAATGAGACAGTGGACTCCAATCACATCAGAGCCACCAGCATTTTTAACCTTTTCCCCGAACAAAACTTACAAACCCTGAACGTTGGCCACACATTGCCGGAGCTCCATCTGTTGTTACGGATACCAGGCGATCCCAGGGTAGTACAATGGCATTTAAAGAATCCTCAACACTGTGAAAAATATCTTCGCCTGTAATAGTGTCTTTTAATGGGACAAAATCTAACAATTCTTCTGTAACGTGGAGATTATTGTCTACACCACGCGTGAATATAGCTAGCTGGGCTGTATCAGATGCATCTGTTGACTCATCAAATGCTAAAGAATATGCCATGTCCCTGATGCGGCGAGCAACTGTGGTACGTGAGAGAGGGATCGATTCAAACTGATACAGTTCGTTAGGGCACAATAATTCTGCAGCATTAATCATACATTGTTTTATAAAGTCGCCTTCAGTAAATGGCTTACTTGCACTAGCACAATATTATATGACAGTTTGTAACTCACGCGCAGCATTGCCTCATTAAACACATTCACAATTTTCCACGTTTTCGTGATATTATAAACATGGAAACTAACTCCACTAGTAATAAAGTATTATGAATTCCAACCTACCTCAGGTAATAATGCATCCTTCAACTCTTGAACCTTTTTAGTGCGATCTTCACCAATAAGCTCACTGTAAACATCTTTATGTGTTTTGTCGTAGTGACGCATTATATTATGCTTTTTTCTACCTTTCATAATTTTCTGACATATAAGGAGATATCACTGAGAATTTGTTCCAGTTGCTATGAAAAAGTAATCGCTTTCCCACGCAACATTGAAAGTATTTGCCTGATGGTCACTTTTCCGCCTTTTGGATTCCTCCATTATAGAAGGATACGTAAGCAGGGAGTGTTAGCAACTGGCTACACACAACACACAGTCCACTAGTCTAGTGACTAGTGACTAGACTACTGCTTTAAAACTGCACTACGTCATCCTTCTCTATCACACAGTCAGCGCTCTACGAGCTCTCATTGTGGCTCGCCCGCTCGTACCGAGCGTTCGTGCTCAAAGAGCGCTGTTTGTGCACCCATGGTTTAGTACAATATGAAATTAGAAAAAAATCCATACAAAGCTCTGAAACCTTAACATAGCACACTTGTGTCAGGACTCGCAGTGGGAAGCCCATTATCGCCACTACTGGCTGACTTGTTCATGAGTGATTTGAAAATATGAGTAACAAAAGCCCTCATATATTCAGACTTTGGGTGCGATATGTGGATGACGTGTTCGCCATCCTTCCAAAGAAGATGGTAGAAGATGCTCTAAAACTACTTAACATACAGAATCCGGCCATAAAATTCTCCCTTTAAATTGAAAAAGAAAGTTGGATACCATTCCTGGACCTGAAAGTAATGAGGCACAACAACAAAATAGAATTTAGCATTTACAGAAAACCCTCTCATAGGGATAGCTACATCAAAGGAAATAATGTTAACCCAAAGTCACATCAACATGCCATATTCCACAGCTTAATACATAGATTAATAAACACACCACTGACAGATGAAGAATTTAAAATGGAACATCAACACATTCAAGACAGCAGCAGTAAAAGACAGTTTCAAAACAGATTTAGTTGAAAGACTTAAAGACAAAAACAGATTAAGAGCATCACAATGCTGAACAACAGATCCAATCCACAACCTACATACAGCAAATTCACCTTTTACCCAAAGTTGCACAATAAATTCCAGAAAATGTTCCAGGATCATAACCATAAGCCAGCCTCTTACAACAGATTCAACCTGAGAAACCTGCTAAACCACCCATTAAAGGGCACAATACCAACAAACTCAAAATCCGGTGTTAATAAGATAAATTGCAAGGATTGCCCAAAAATATACATCAGCCAAACTAAAAGAAATCTTAAAACACGACTGAAGGAGCACATTAGACACATAACACTTAAACAGATTGACAAATCAACCATAGCCCATCACTTCTGGTCAACTCAGCACACCATAGAACAGGATATTAAATTACTAAAACATGCAAAAACAACTGTGGATGGGCAGTCTTCTTGGTGAACGTTCAGTTGCATCTTCACCAAGAAGACTTCGCCCATGCCATGCTGGCTCTGTTATTATATACCCCAAGCTAATGGTTTCAGACATAATACTAACATTGATAAATTAATACAAGTAGCATAAATTAACATAATATTAATAAATATGAAATACATACTATAAACATTAACATGAATCAACATGTCCATTTCATATAAATTAAATAAATATTTAGGGTTTATAATTTCCATTACAATGTGTAGGAAGTAGGGGAATGACTGGTGGGACGAAGTACAGTGGAGACTTTGTATGCCCTAAGGCTACTACAGTAACCGAGAAGGCCCATCAGTAACCTATAAAACTGGCACAAGAGGCCCTGGTTTGCTGCTGCCTTGTAGCATAGGAAGTTGGTTCTGCAGGGGAGTAAACCCTAAACAAACCACAGGCCTGGAGCAGCCTCTTAAGGAGGCAGCCCCTCTGCCAGATTAGCACAGCATTTGTCTAACCTGCTGAGTGAATATCAACTATTCAGAGCATAGGACAAAATATAGCTTCCCTGACTGGCAAAGAGGCTGGAACACGTGGCAGCCAGTTCAGGGAAAATGAGAGAAATACATGCAATGGCACAGGACAAGAGTGAATTTAGGAAGTGGCCCAAGAAACCCAATGCCTAAAAGCAAAAGGGACAGTAGTAGTAAAAGAAGAAGAATTAGCTACCGGTGATTTCTCTGGGAATACACATTTTCTCAAAGTTTCTCATACTGTTCAGAACGGGCCTTTGTTCTGCCTGCTCATTGTTGCCCTTGCTTACTGACCAGCGCTTACAAGCAATGGTGTGAGGTATGTCCTTTGTTCAGCCACTCCAACATTATTTGATGCTCCATGCCTCCACTTTCAAGAAGTGGAAATGGACCAAGACCACCTTCAAATGTGGCCGGCCCTTTCTAGTGTCCCATCCATCAGTGAAAAATATTGGAGAGCAAGAGGATTAATGACTTCATTGTCAGAAATCCAGCATCCAGGTCAGCTACTGACCTCATGTGAAAAACAGAATGGCATCATTGTTAAGTAGCAGTTGCAGTATGAGCAGGACAATACCACGGCCGTGCCATGGCCAAGTGGTTAGACCATTTGCTTCTCACCAAAGCAGCCTGGGTTCGATCCCAGGCAACTGCATGTGAGATTTGTGGTGGATGAAGCGGTACTGGGGTGGGTTTCCTCCAGGTTCTCCAGTTTCCCCCACCATCTCATTCCACCAGTGCTCCATCTTCATTCCATGCATCATAAATGTCACCACCTGTGGTGCCATATGTAGTAAAAGCGGGCATTAAACACTACAAAAAAAAAAAAAACAAAAAAAAACAGGACAATACCAGGTGGGAGATACACAGAAAAATTAAAAAATTAACCATCCTCCAAGAGAATTGAACCTGCATCCTACAGCATGGCAGTATTCACTGCACTTCCAGTTAATGGCGATGTCTGTCTTTGTACTTACTCCAGTATAAGCAGAGGACCAAGGTTCAACTGTTATTGAAAGATAAGGAACTCTAATGGCTACGCAAAACGAGAAATTAAGAGAGCATTACATCCTAGTAAAGGTCCCAACATCACAGAAACAGCCGCAAACAATAGGATGGGCAAGGCCTTTTTACCGTACATCAGATCAGTCACAGACCGCATAGGCAAACTACTTAAACGCCACAACATTGACACCGTCTAGAAGCCCACTAAACATGTTGTTGTTGTTGTAGTGTTTAACGCCCGCTTTTACTACTACGGCACCGCAGGCGGTGACACTGATGATACATGAAGATGGAGCACCGGTGGAATGAGATGGCGGGGGAAACCGGAGTACCCGGAGAAAACCCGCCCTGACGCCGCTTCGTCCACCACGAATACCACGCCCACTAAACAGATTTGTAACATACTCCGTTCCGCCAAAGACCCCAGGGATCCTCTATCCACCGCAGGAGTATATAGAATACCTTGTTCGTGTGGCAAGGTGTACATCGGAACCACACAACGTAGTATAAAAACCCGCATTGAAGAACACAGAAGAAATTGTCGCTTGGGTCAAACTGAAAAATCAGCAATTGCTGAACATGCCATACTCGAAGAAGGGGAACACATCATCCAATATGGTAACACAGATATTCTGGCATCTACATCCCACTACTATTCTCGCTTATTCCGTGAAGCCATTGAAATACACAAGCACAAAAATAATATCAATCGCAAAGAAGAAGGACTTAAACTCAACAGAATATGGCAAACAGCGTTAACAAAAACAAAAATCCAGAACCCCTCTCCAGCCAATCAGACGCCAGCTCCTTGTAGTACTCCACTGGTACAAGTCCAGCCCACTGGCCACCCAGACCTATCACAACGTACTTCCCCTCCAGCCGCCGACATAAATACCGCACCTCTGGTGGTGACCAGCACAGTCGGTGCTGAGATCTCCACTAGGAAACTTCGACCTCGCCGCCACTGAAGATGTCTGCCGTAGTCGCAGACGAAACGTTTGGGAAGAAGAAGGAACCCAATAGACCACGGCCCACAAGCCCGGTTAATATTATTGCATCTAGTATAAGGAACTTTGTTTATTATGTATCACAAGACATTATTTGTTTTTAATTATTTAAATAAAACAAATATTTATTTCTGTATAAAAAAGAACAGTCTATAGTTAATGAGGCATATTTGTTTATATCTGCATCCATTTACATTCACATATTTATTTCCATTTCTTTTTGTTCTTCTGCTTTTTGTCCTTTTTGTCCTGTTTCTTCTGTTTCTTCTTTGCACCTTTACTCTTGGTGTTTTGCACCTTGCCAGAGCCTGAAGAACCTCTGGAACTTACACTTCGAGGCCTGTGCTTTCCCCAGCCCTGAAATAAACCACAACAAGCTTCAAACTTACAATATTTTGTATGATTTTATTTTCTAAACAACAAACAAATACAGAAAGAACATGCTACATTCAGCAAAAGATCCAAAAGAACCATTATCTTTTGCAGGTGTTTACAGAATTCTGTGCTCATGCAGCTCTGTCTATATAGGGACCACACAACATACAGTAAACACACACATTACAGAACACAAGAGATGTTGCCGTTTGGGACAAACAGAAAAGTCTGCAGTCGCAGAACATGCATTACTAGCGCCGGGGGAACACATTATACAGTATTCCTGCCTTCCACAGTTCATTATTACCCCCAGTTAAGTCGTGAAGCCATAGAGATCTTCAAACATAAAGATAACTTCAATAGGAAGGAAGAAACAAAGCGCTTAAATAAAACTTGGCATCCAGCGTTATACAAAGCACACAAAACACCTGACCAGAGACACATTCAAGTTCATACGTCAACAATAGCTTCAGCCACAGTAAGTGCCAGCTCATCAACAATGGAAGCAGCCCCCACTTTAACCCATCCCAAACAGCAGCAAAACCAATAAACAAAGACCAGACTAACCGTCATGCTAAACATATAAAACCTGTAAACTAAACTGTTCCTTATCAGTCGTCGCCGAGAGTAGCATAGCACCACGGTCAAACCACTGAGGATGTTCAAAGTAGCTTTGAATGAAACGTCTGGAAGGAGATTTTCCACTTCACAAGTCTGGATAATCATTTTGTATTTTATGACATAGGCCGTGAAAGCTTATGCAACTTGATTTTATTTTCTGTTTGAAATTCAAAAGAATTATAATTAACTGACTGACCTTTTTCTGTTTCGAATACAAGCAAAGGCAGCTAAGGAAGAAATTAATAGATGAGAGAAGATGAGCAAAAAGTCAGCAGAGACAGGGATACATCTGAGGTTTGAAACTGGAGTAATGGGTATATTACAGAGGAAAAGAATGAACTGACCGTATGGCAGAAATTCAAGGAGAAATTAGACAGGAAACTCAGGAAATCAACATGTCAGCTGAATTTGAGATGAAGCCATACTTTAAGGACAGCAGCAGGACAAACACCAGAGGAGAAGATGACACGTGACAAAATCACAAAGAAAGAGAGAAAGGAAAGCAATGTTGGATGAAGGGAGGGAAAGCAGTGCAATGCAATGTGTCAGAGGCAGCACGTGACAAGGTAGCACAGGGTTATGTGTCAGACTGAAGAAAACGGCAGGAAACAGCAGAAGGCGGGTAAGGATGAAACAGTGAGTGGGGCGACCAGTAGGGTAAACTACAAAGGAGCAATTCCAAAAATAAGTGGAAATAAACCTAGACAAGAAGGTATGGTGTATGAAGAAGTTGAATGGGAAGATCGTCAAACAGGTATTGTATACGTGGGTAGAACGGGTTGGAAGAAGGGTGAACAACAAACTGTTGCATGTGTTTGGAAGAATGTCATCACATGCAAGTGGGTGTCAGATAAAGAAAAGATGTGACTCTGCCACTCTTCACAGTCTGACAAGGAAGCACAAGTGGTTTTAGTTTACTGTAATCAGAGTTAGAAGGGACGATGGAATGAAAAGTTTAGGACCAAAGTTTTGCAGGAAAATAGAAACAGTGAAGCTTAAGTGAGGAAAGGAAGTGGAAGAGAATAATAAAAGGCTAAGAAGAAAGTGAATCAATGTGATAGAGGGATCCATTAGCAAATGGCTAAGAAATTTAGGAAAGAAATGAGGGGGAGTTAAGAAGAAGGTTAGAGTGAACTGAATTATTTAGAAAAACAAAGAAGTTTGAGGAAAAGGAAAGCATAAAGAGAGTAGGCAAGAAAGGTGGTGCAAAAGAGTAAACAGATGCGAAAGTAAAATTGAAGAAGCTACAAACATTAGCAAAAGTGATAAACAACAGCACACATCAAAATGTAAATATATGTAAGAAGTCTTAGAGCTTGTCCAATGACAAAAGGGCCAGGGCCCAAGTTCAAGGGCACACCAAGATGTAAATGGTTTAGGACTTAATAAATTCAATCCAATTATTCTGCTTATACTTCTCGTATGGACTTACATGTCAGTGCCCGGGGTCAGATACTGTTGAGGTGGCAGACTTCAGAACAGAGAGAATATCCTGCAAGGTGATCAGCCCAAAGATGATATGAAATAAAGGTGAAGTGGATGAAAGAAAAGGTGATGATGAAGCAGCAATACTAAGTAGAATCAGAGGAATATAATACAGTGCTGTTAGTTTAAGAATAGGCGCTAGCGACGAATGCTGCACTTCCGCAAGTCACCACCTACTCGCCAATAGATGGGACTTTACATGCCAGAAGAAACTGGCGCACACTTTTCATGTATCTGTTAGTTTTGACCTTGGCACGCAGTAGTGGCACAACTTATCAGATGGTTGGACATGTTGTTTGCATGATGGTGAAATATTCAGTAAGTGAACATGCATATATAGTGAAAAGCTATTTTCTGAAAAAGAAATCGGTTTGCAAAACCAGGCGAAAATTTAGACGCAAATTTCACAGATTCAGTCAGATGTAAACAGCTGTGCGCAGAGAATGTCAACACATGCTTGTTGGAGGAGTGATACAATTGTAACGTTTATGTGCATACACCCACTTTCAGCTCGGAGGGACTATAGGAACATAAAACTTGTACATGGAAACACAATCAATATGAATTGGAGTCATGCAATGAAATTCAATTTTGTACATACACCAACCAAAATGGGCTATACCTGTATTTTAATTCTGTATGCCATTCTTTAAATACTGGCATTTGATGACAGTGTTGTCTCACATACAGGGAGCTCTCAGGAGTTTAATGCATATGCTAAATAAATGTTTCCAGAAGTCTTTGGTAGACAAAAAAGTGAATACCAAAAAAGAAAAAACTGTTATAAGCGACAAACAGACACTAAAACAGGAGATATCTAATAAAAAAATTTAGTTATAACCCACAAACAGGATGGAAGGGAAGTCATTACATTCCTTCTAATATGTGCTTCATAGAAGCATTAGAAACAAAAAAGTCTAATGACATTTTGTTCTTTGATCAGCCGATTTCAAAAAAATAAAGGGTTTTTGTTCCATATTGGATGCACAATTCCACAAGAATGTAAGAAGATAACAATTTGTTATCTGTAAGATGCACAGAGTAACTTATTTCTGACATAGCCTTAGTAGTAATTATTGGACATCACACAGGTTTCGAAATAATTAATCACTTAAAAGACATGAAGGAATACTCCGAGCAGCTCTTACAGACGTGAAATAAGTTGACAATGTTGTGTTGAGGTTGGTCAAGAAATTGACCTGGTTTCTGGACGTAAACTTTCACTTTTGAGAAATGTTTTGGGAGATAATGCTTGTGATTGGTCTACACTCGCACAGTTAACACGGAAGGACAAGGCAGGGTATGAGTTTGTTTTCAACACATCTGCTACAGTGTTTATGTACTGACCTAGTGAAAGTGGCACCCACACAATCTGCAGTGTTGCCAACTTGCTTTCCACAAAACTAAAATATCCCCGTAGGAAATGGTCTGAGACAAAAACGTAAGATACAAAATATGTTCCAAATACCAAGATTTACCACTGGTTTAAATTAATGTAATGACTTCCCTTCCATCTGCTATGTTCAACAAATTCTACACTTTTCAGATAACACAATATTCAATTGCTTCTCTTAACAAATACGTCATAAACTACATACTGGCTCTACCATTAAAAGGTAGAAACCCTTCCAATAAAAAATCTTCAGTGCATTCGTAGATTGACCGGACCACCCCACAGCAACACTGGACGGGATGAGGACTGGTGTGCCCTCCACCAGAGTTACACATAAACAACCGACAAGTTTATGCATATGGAACACTAACCACTGTACTAACTTACATTAGCCCATTCACATCATTTCATGACCAGGGCTCACATGCACCTTTTTGACATAAGAATCATATGACGAGCTCAGCTCGCTATGCTACATTACTCCATATAATTCCACATAGTTTAGGTCCTTCTCATAGATGTCATTTGTATATGTCTGGAACGAAATGCTAACATGTGTTGGTCATTCTGGTCAGTATGATGTAACCTCCTGTGCTTATCTTAGCATTATTTCACTCACCTCGGTAGCCATCATGGCGGTGAAAAAAATTTTCCCCAATGACAAGAAGAGTTTGAGAAAACTGATACAAAGTGTATTAGAGAGTGAAAGTGGCGATTTTTCTGAATATGAAACAGTCTGAAGAATTTTCTTGTGATAGTGATTGTGATAATGAATCTAATGCAGAAAGCAGCAAAGAAAATAATTATGAAGCCAATGATGATGTGCCAGGTTCTTAGAAATGTGTTTGCATTACAACGCAGAAAAACCGATTTAACTGGCATTGGACTAAAGCTGATAACTCATTCCCTACCCTTTTACTGCAAATAGTGGTATTTGTAAATAATTACTGGATAAACATGAGTTGCAGATGCCATCTGCACTTTCAATTTTTTTTTCTGAATACATGGAACCTTTGTTTGACAAAATATGTGACGACACAAATGCTTACGCATGAGGCAGTTGAACAATTCCAACAGAAAGTGTTGAAAGACAAAAAATGAAGTCAGGGTCTATATTGCTTTAGTTATTTTGATGTCTCAAGTGCAAAAACCGCTATTCAATTACACTGGAGCAAAACCACAATTTTTTGTGAAACAATGAGCAGGGAGAGATTCAAACTGATTTTCCATTTCTTTCACACACAACAGCAGTATTAGGACAATAGTATTAGTGAGTTTATGCTTTTAATATTGTGCACCCAAATTTTCAACAACAAATAGTTAATGGCTGATTTTAAATGATTTTTTAAGCATTAAGCCGTTACTGCCCTCACAGATAGGCGATTTAAATCTGATTTCTTGGTTAGTTGCCAAGGCATTTAAATATGACGTGATTGAGTTAAGTTTACCTGCATCACATCAGATGTTTAAATTGATGATCTTCAACATGAACACATTCCCTATATCTCCGAAAACAACTCTGGTTTACTCACAAAAGTTCATGTTGGCTGATTGCCTGTATTTCTCTCGTGATGTCCTTCAATTCTTGTAATGTGCGCAAATTTGATACTCACACTTTATTCTTTAATGCTCCCCATTAATATAAATCACACGAAGATAGATCAGGGTATCGAGGTGGACACAATCCTTGACTAATTATATTCTGTCACCACACACACTTCCCAATTCACAGCAGTGTGTGCTATAGCTGAATCATACTGAAACCACCCACACGATTTTTTGTTTGTTGATAGTTGTGGAAAAAGATTGTTTAATAAAATGTATATAAACATGTGAATCATCTGCTGTGTTGTAAAATATGGGACCAATAATTCTATGTACTTTCACAGCACACCAAACCTCAGCTTTTGCAACATGGTAAAGATGAATAATGTGGGGATGTTTGATAAACCAGAATTGTTTTCAGATATAGGGAATATGTTCATGTTGAAGGTCATCAATTTCAACATCTGTTATGATGCAGGTAAGCCTAATGTAAGTTAGTACAGTAGTTAGTGTTCTGTATCCATGACTTGCTGGTTGTTAAAGTGTAACTGGCTGAGAGCACGCAGGTCCTCGCTCGGTCCGGTGCTGCACCAGGGCAATCTGACCAATGCACAAATGCACTGTATACAGGAAAAACAGGAAGGGAGTTGGAAACAAGGACCAAGGAGCTTTTCTCATGAATAAATCACAAGGTTCCAGAAAAATCTGCAGTTGGCACCCATTATTATATGAAAAATTACACCACTGGAGCCAAAGCTATTCAAACGCACAACAGGAAAACAAGATAAAACTTAAGATGAAAATGAAGTGTTTAGAACAGTGAGCATGTTATTAAAATGTATAAAACTCATGTTTGATGATATTTAAAAATGCTTTTGCCCCACTTGCTTTAAAAATCCTTCAGAACTAGTTTTGGAGAGAAGCCTTTAAGACTTTAGGAAAGTAAAAATTGTCAACATGGAATCATATTTTTAGTTGAAAGAACAAAAAGTCAATATTCCACAGAGATAATACACAAATACAAGTTGCTAGAATCACAACAAACCAGGCTACAGCTTCACAATCCTAGATCGGTTAAGTCCAGTTGAGAATGGAGGAAACTAGTCTCCAAAACAAGTTCCAGAAAATTGAAAGAGAGTTTGTTAAAGTCAAGTTTTACTTGTAATTCCTTTGCCCTTACCTGATTGAAAGTGTACACAGTAATACTGATGTCATCCTCTCCAAAGACCTCAATCAGTATGCTTCTAACCACGTTCCATTCTAGCCTGTCCAGACCGCACCCAATTCTTGGCATTGCAACATCATGGACGTTGTTTGCTAGCATATGTTGTCTCATGTTTATCAGGGATGATCTCAGATCCTCATACTTAGGCTTACCATTACTATACTTCTTGGTGACTAAATAGTATATGAATCTGTCTTCATCCTCTAGCACGGCTATCTCACCTGTACGTGCACCCTGAGCCAGAAGTTCATCTACTCGTTTAAACATCTGTCTGTGAGAGAAATGAGACAAAACTCATTACTTTCAAAAACTGTCACGCTTTAAACATTATAAAGCAAATTTCAAAGCAATGACCTTCACTTTTCTTATATACATTATCTGTCTGTCAGTACAAGGGTCACTCCCAAAAGCTTTTAACAGTGATTAAACCATTAAAGTGATGGTAATATAACTGCTTTAGTTAATGATCCTAGTTGCACAGCTTTGCAGACAATTTCTTGAAACTTGGTATACACATTGTTCAAACCATAGGGATTAAAACTTGGGCTTAAATTTTTACTGTACCTAAATACAAATGCGTTTATTTCAAAAAGAATTTTTAAAATTATGGCGGTGTCCCATGGTCCAACATTTTGGTCCAAAACATTGTGTACAACAGAAGTGCATCATGAAACATTGAGAGTTGGATACAATTTTGTTGCATACAATTTCTATCCTATTTTTTGTACCCAACCTGTTTGTAAACAATGCAATTGAGTTGTATCTAATTTTTTCATCCAACAACTTGAAAATAGCCAATCAGCATCTGTAACGTAACAATATGGCAGACTGCGCAGGCAACATGTAGTCAGCTGTTGTGTATGTACGGCTCGTGGCACTTTTTATGTGATGGGTATTTTAATAAAATGTTTAATTTTTTCTGGAAGATTCATTAACAATTTTCCAAGACCATTAACATATATTACTGAGGTGGTTATTACATAGCTATATTTCATAAATAATAACAAATCCAGTTAACAGTATGTTTACATTTTATGTTATGAAATGAGTTCAAATCTCCTGTCTATCCATACTAAGATTAAAACTATTACAATTGTTCCTTCTCTTTCCTGCTTCTCATATTTGTGTCCCAGTGTGTAAGTTTTCCTTTGACATGATGTAAGAAGGTTGAGAAATTAATCTTCACCAATTCGTAGAAAATTGTGATAGTTTTCTGGGTCCTATAACCTCAATTCGTTTTGTAGTAGACCCAATATACCTTGGCCTGTGTCCTCTAACCTCAATTCGTTTTGTAGTAGACCCAATATACCTCGGCCCGTGTCCTGTTCTCATGACCGTGTCCACCAACGTCTTTTACTTCTAATATATCTATTCTTCCTACTGAGACAGACTTGTGGAAATATATCCCAAACCTATATTTAATATAGCAGTCGAAAAATTAATATGTGCATCTGCCATGTTTATTTCTCTCGCTTGCTACTGTCATTCGTATTGGAACAAAATGAATCACAGTGTAACAGTCACTGTTTTTTTTTGGTGTACACTTCCATTGGATACAAAAAATTTGGTCACAAAAGTTGGACCGTATGACACTGGCTTTAGTGAAATTTTCAGAAAATGGATTATTGATATTGATATTTTGATATTTTGTTCTAGTCTTCTACATTTTGAGCTATCCTTGAATTGGGCCCTAGCCCTCTTATCTTGGACAGCTCTTTGCAACACATGCAACTGCATTTATCTGTTCTTTATTTATAGTCTTTCTCTTTCGTTTCTATTTGTATTAAAAACCTCCCCTTTTTTTTAACTCCCCCTGTACCCTATTTCATGTACTCTTCCTTGGTTTCACTTTTACGAACGTGTAGTTAAACTGACTTAACCTATCCTCCCTCCTTCTGTAACTGTAACCATTTGCTCTGTCTCGTCACACGGCGAGGTGCACCAGTTGTTTCTTCTTGTCTTTCCACACGTGATAACTACCTTTCTGATCTCCTCCCTTTTCACAACCTACTTAGCACCCGTTTCTTTGCCTTACCACTTACACACATCCACTGCTATGTTATCTTTTTTGCTCATATTTTTTCTAATTTTCTTTGGAATTGCCCCCTTGCACTCACTATTCCATACCCTAATAAACTCACTTATTAATTTGCTCCTTTCAACCTTTTCTTCTTCCTTCTGTTTCTTCTTCTTCCTCTTCTCCTCCTTTCCATCACTTCCTATCTCAGCTGGAGCTTCACTCCATGTTGTTTGTCCTATCAATGCTGTACTGCACAATACACGTGTTGCTTGTACACTTTGAAAAGTTTGCATTTCCTGATTGTTCACCTCCTCATTGGTGTTGTATTCTGTTGATCGAAGCTCTTCGTGTCAATTTTGTTTTCCTGGCTCATTGTCTTCATTTCGTTCACCTCATCGTTTTTTCGCTCTGATGTCCTTTCTGTCATTTTTCCATTGATCCATAGCTGCAAATTTCTAATGTATGCCATTTTTCCTTGCTTATGTGCTGATCTTCTTTGTTCTATTAATTTTCTCAGTATTTCTCTTTGCTTATAAGTTAAATCCCTGCTGATGTAGATGTCCGTCCCTCTCAGTGAAAATGGATTATATAATTTTCAAAAAATTGTTTTCTACCAAACAATATAAATCAAAACAAAGAAACAGCCCAACTTTAGTGGCATTATATGTCAAAGTTAACTGTATAAGTTTAAATGTCCTTGGTTGAAAACTATACACCAAGGAGCATTTTTCACCGCAAGCTTTCAAAAATTTAAAAAAAGCTATTCAAGATATAAGGTTTTAAATCTAATACCATTTTATCTCTGAGTAACAAGTCTATCCTCAAAATTTGAGAATAATTATACAAAAAATGACAATTTTTCAAATTTTACAGATGGGTTACCTTAATGAGTTTGAGAGCTTAGATCAGTTCCTCAAAAGCTTGCATCAAAATTCAACTACTCAGGCCTAAGAATCCACTTGTGCTTGTGTAACAGAACACATGACAGCATAAGCAGGAAATGGTGTGATCACTTACTTGAACGTAACTGCAATTCCTGCCCCCATACACAGGTCCTCAGCTACACAATGTGCCAGCGAAGAAGTTTTAGGGGCAGTAAATAGGTCTCCAAAGACTTCAGTCACAAGTCTTTTACGTTGCAGTGGTTGCTCTCCTGCTCAAAGAAAAGTCTATTTTAGTCTATTATTAACAGGAATTATTACATTACATTACAAGGGCCATCCAATAAATAAGTCTCCCTATTATTTATTTATGCCAACAAACTTACTGTTGGTGTTTTTAAACACACAAGCCGTGTGTGGGCAATGTTTAAGAGGTAGAACTGGAACTTAAAAATTCAATGCCACAACTGGGATTTGAACCACAGACCTTCCGCTTGCCGGGCGGACACTCTAACCACTGAGCTATTGTGACAAACTGCCAGAATGGCATTAAATTCTCAAGCCAGTTAGTATTTCTCCAGCTTTGAGAATGAGCTGGATATAGCTTGAAACCCCAGGGTCAGCACCAAAACAATAAGATAAGTGAAGTTTTTAGTTTCTAATTTGTTCTTACTTTAGAATGCTTTTTGTAGATTCAGAGGGTCTCAAAACATATATTTCCAGTGACATCTCGACTTTGAATTTTTGGATGGAATACAATACTTCCTCTACTTATCAGTAGAGAAAGTAAAAATGTATGGTTTCATCTACACCTTCCCATGAAAGCAGCGAACAGCCATGAGCATTGGGAAGGCGGACAGGCAAAACCCAGCGCAACCCATTCAGAACTTTTTTGCTCTCCCCATACTAAAACAAATAGCAAAAATTGTAAATACAAACATTTTAAAGAACATCTTGTATACTCACACTCATTATATGACACTGTGCTACGGTGTCCAAGTGCAATGGTACATATTAGAAGATTATTTACAATGCAAAAAAGAGCCATCAAAATTATTTTAGGGTTAAACAGACAAAAACATGTGCAGAATACTTCAGAAAACTAAATGTTTTATCACTGTATTCTTGATATATAAGTAATTACTCTTATAAAATGATTAGAAAATGATCATTTAACAATCAGATATATGGACATCACACAAGGGGGAATACAAATTTTCATACAAAATCTCATAGATTGGAAATGTATAAGAATAAGCCATTCGTAGCTGGATGTATATTGTACAATAAATTGCCTAAAAATATAAAATCAATAAATTGTAGTAACAGATTTAAAAAAGAACTCAAGAGAGCTTCTACTTGATTGATGAATTTTTAAATAGAAGGCAATTTCTTATATTATTAAAATTAGTAAATATTACTCGTATTTAGTTGAAACATAATGTATAGATTAGTTATAAGTCATTCAAATATGCATTACGCAGGAGTATATATTCAAGAATATAATTATAGAAGAAACACTTAGGTTGAATAACTATTTACAACTTTTGTTTTCATTATATGTATGTATTTGTATACATATTTTTACTTTCTCTACTACACATAGTAAGTAGAAGTATTATGTTCCACCCAAAAATTTAATGTCGAGATTTCACCAGAAATATATGTTTTAAGGTCCACATAATTAAAAAAAAAGTAAAAGCATTTTTAGAAAAGGGTTCATGTGTGAGTGTGTGTGTGTCTGCATATCTGTCAGTGAACAGCATAACTCAAAAATGGAAAATCAGTAAAAAACCAAAATGGTTATTTAAGCTTAATATCTTTCAAGGATGCCACACAAACATTTTGAAGAAAATTTCTTCATCCTAAACTACCCTCTTCCAGGAAAACTTTTTGAAAATCTTTTTTCCTCAAAAATGGCTCTAACGATTTTTGATTAAAATGCCATATGTTATAAGATAATGCCATATATATAAGATATTTTTATGAAAAATGAAATGAATATTCTGAGTGTTTGCCTACTATCTAGGCAGCCCAGGTTCGATTCCAGGGACCTGCATGTGGTATTTATAGTGGGCAAAGCAGTGTCAGGGCAGTTTTTTCTGGGTTCTCTGGTTTCTCCTACCACTCATTCCACCAATTGCTCCATTATCACCTTTCCAATCAACAATTTCACCTGTATTTCACATCATTCTCTTCCTCACTCTCATATCTGGTGTTTGGCTGACCACTCGCTTCTAGGTCTTCACTCTGTCCAGTACATAGGTTCCTGTGTTCCCTGGCAGACGTCTGACTCTAGACACTGTCTTGTAAGTCCTACATAAGGGGAGGGTAATCACTTCCTCACTCTCATACTTGCAGGTGTTCACTCTGTCTGGTACATAGGTTCCTGTGTTCCCTGGCAGACGTCTGACTCTAGACACTGACTTGTAAGTCCTACATAAGGGGAGGGTAATCACTTCCTCACTCTCATACTTGCAGGTATTCACTGTCTGGTACATAGGTTCCTGTGTTCCCTGGCAGACGTCTGACTCTAGACACTGACTTGTAAGTCCTACATAAGGGGAGGGTAATCACTTCCTCACTCTCATACTTGCAGGTATTCACTGTCTGGTACATAGGTTCCTGTGTTCCCTGGCAGACGTCTGACTCTAGACACTGTCTTGTAAGTCCTACATAAGGGGAGGGTAATCACTTCCTCACTCTCATACTTGCAGGTATTCACTCTGTCTGGTACATAGGTTCCTGTGTTCCCTGGCAGACGTCTGACTCTAGACACTGTCTTGTAAGTCCTACATAAGGGGAGGGTAATCACTTCCTCACTCTCATACTTGCAGGTATTCACTGTCTGGTACATAGGTTCCTGTGTTCCCTGGCAGACGTCTGACTCTAGACACTGACTTGTAAGTCCTACATAAGGGGAGGGTAATCACTTCCTCACTCTCATACTTGCAGGTATTCACTGTCTGGTACATAGGTTCCTGTGTTCCCTGGCAGACGTCTGACTCTAGACACTGTCTTGTAAGTCCTACATAAGGGGAGGGTAATCACTTCCTCACTCTCATACTTGCAGGTATTCACTCTGTCTGGTACATAGGTTCCTGTGTTCCCTGGCAGACGTCTGACTCTAGACACTGTCTTGTAAGTCCTACATAAGGGGAGGGTAATCACTTCCTCACTCTCATACTTGCAGGGGTTCACTCTGTCTGGTACATAGGTTCCTATGTTCCCTGACAGACGTCTGACTCTAGACACTGTCTTGTAAGTCCTACATAAGGGGAGGGTAATCACTTCCTCACTCTCATACTTGCAGGTGTTCACTCTGTCTGGTACACACCATCACGAGGTTTTGAGGTATGCCTATTTTCTCTCACTTTTTTCTCGTCTTCTGTGGTCAATTAATTTCATTAGCTGCCTTTGCTCCCGCATGATAGATCTTTGTTTCTTTTAACTTTTTTGTCTGTTTCAGTATGTTGTAGTATGTGTACTTATAAATTTTGCTAGTGTTTTTTCTTCCAAATCTAAATGCAGCTGTATTCTAATATCTCCCTTGCACCTACAAGGAAATAAGCAGTAAGATAATTTGTACGAATGTTTATCTTAACTAACATGGAGATAAAGGAATAAGAGTTTGTTGAATGGTTAGTACAAGAGTATAGAAAATCATGTGAGTGCAACACATCAGATTTTTTATATGTTAAGCGTGCAAAAAGAATGGGATCTCAAAGTTTTAAAAGATTTGCCTATTGCTCAAAGCTTACTGTATTCCTATACTCCCCTTGTACCTACAAGGAAATGAGCAATAAGATAATGTACAAATGTCTTTTAATATTCTGTCTCAGAACATATGAGATGCATCAAATACAAACAAATGTTTAAATCTGCAGTTGAACACCATTTTTGGACATCCACCACAACATTATGCCGAACATAAACCTTTTAAAAGCTACAAAACATGCTGCAGAGTTGGATACTTGGGAAAAATTCATATAATAAAAAACAAGCTCCGTGTAATGAACTTTGATTTGGCTCCACAAAACCCTTTATGGAAGTTTATTGGCTCACTGCTAGAGGTCTTCTCAGCCAACCATACATCAAACAATACCAACCAGAACCAGTTGTTTAATTCTGATGATGGGAGCAAGTTGGACTCTTGAAACCGGTCAACTTTAATTATATGTAAGTGATGTTTGTGTTTCAATCCGACTCAGTTTTCATTATAATTTGAAAGTGAGTGTTGTTTGGTGTTGTTGATCAGCTCGAGGTTCGTATTTTAATGTGATCCAACAACACTGTCATCAACTTCCAGTATTTAGTATTACTTTCAGGACTAGTTTCAGAGAGGGTCCTCACCATCATCAGCTGGTCGGTCGACTGCTTTCCTTGTCAGACACTGTCTTTCTTTTCGCTCATTGAGTGGTTTGCTTTATTCCTACTGATTAGTCATAAAATGTCTATTGGTGGTACTTCAAAATTCATTACTCGATTCCTATCCTTGATGATGTCAATATTCTCCCACACTACTAATTGCCAATGATCCTTTGCCAGTTTTAAAAGTTTAATTTCTTGGCTAATATTGTGGTTGCATGACAAAAACAGTGCAAGTTAGCAAGTTCTTCTTAGTTTTGCCAATATATGTTTTATGACAATCTTCACAATTACTGCAGTAAATTCCAATATGCACTCTTCACACTTAAACCTATAATAACAATTTTACTTTTTCTCCATGACATGGTAACATTGGTGAAACATTTAGTTACTAATTACACAGTAAAGACATTTGTAGAATTTTCCTCCCTGTTATTAGATTCGTTTGCTATTTATTTCTGTTTAGTAGTCATCCAGTTTCTAATCGATGGCAGTTGAATTGAATCATCAAAAATTCTGAAACAATATACATGCTAGGAATACTGAATTAGAATTATCTGACAGAAAAATTTAATCTAACATACATTTAGCTTTCATGACTCAGGGGTCTCCGTCTAGGGGGTATGTGAATAGCGACCACAAGGTACCCAGGCTGAGCAGAACATTACTTTCACTTACTGGTGTTTTGCTCCTCACTGTAACTTTTCTATCTGACCTTACCTTGGTCATCTCTTGTTCTCTTCCGACCCCGATGCTATTAGGGTTCCTGAGGGCTAGGGAGTTTTTATTTTTCCAACCTCTCCATTTCTCTATAAAATCTTAAACCCTAACATGCTGACCTGTCATGGCATGTAATATGTCCTCTGATTGTAATCAGAGGATATGGTCGGTAAATTTATTTTGATAACTCTCCCGGTCAGGTCGGTGAGACCCGTAAACCAACGACAGGTGTGGTCCTCCAGACATTCTGGGGGTTGTGAGAGAGCGATGTGACCGCCAAAGCATAAAAATATGGTGCTCTCTAAAAAGCGGTTACTATTACTGCTATTGCTGTCTTCAATATCATCAGTGAAAAATATTGGAGAGCAAGAGGATTAATGACTTCATTGTCAGAAATCCAGCATTAGCTAAGAAGACAAATGTTTATCTGAACAAACACAAAGAAGATAGAGGATTAAGAGTTTATAAGAATGCTTAGAACAAGAGTAGAGAAAGTCATGTGAGTACAACACATCAGACTTTTTACATTGTTTTGTAAAGATATAGCATCAAAATAATGAAACATTCTTAAATATGAAAATTATGGTAAAACTTAATGTCCAAATCAAAGAACTAGCTTAATGTCCATTAAAATAGACGAGAACAATATAAACATGATGTGCAGTGGCATGAGCTGACTGCTGTAGTTGTATTACAAGCAACTGGCATTTGTCTGTCCAGCACCATGCAAACACATTCATCGCTCTGTGTGATGCATAGCGCAGATAAAAATATACTAAACAATGCCACCAATTCAGAGCAAATTACAGGGAAAAATCTTGCACAGTCGGACACACAAAGTGGTACAGTGTATGAATTTATGATGGGAAAAGCTGCAGAGGGGACCCCTATTAAATTCTAGTCTGTACCGAAACATATAATGAAAGCCACCATTGTGTCAGTTAGCTCGGCCTGTAGGATCAAAGCTCAATTGGAATGCATTCAATTGTGCATGTGTTTTTCACAACACCTCATAAGGAAACATGCAGCAGATCCAGGAAGACTGATCTAGACATTTTTAATTAATGCATTGCTCGCTGTACAGTGAATGACTTTAATATACCAGAAAAAGAAAGGCCAACACTTAGAAACACCCAGTATAAATTAAAAGCATGAATTGGTGAGAGGTAGAACTGGAACTTAAAAATCCAATGCCAGTTGTGGCATTGGATTTTTAACTTCCAGTTCTACCTCTCAAACTTTGTCCACACACGGCTTGTGTGTTTAAAAACACCAACAGTAAGTTTGTTGGCATAAATAAATAATAATTAAGCATGAATTGGTTTTGACAGCAGTATTAATTCACTCCAAAAGAGCCTACATACACTTTGATTTTAAATAGTTTTAGTGCATACAAAACTGATATCTACTAATACATGTATGTCACTGCTGTTCTCATACTATTGCGTGTGTTTATGTACTGCTTTGCTATTATTTGAACGTTACGCCCTGTCTCACCTCACTCCTTGAACTGCGCATCTGACTGCTCTCGTCTAATCAAATGCACAAACCTGTTGAGGTTTTCATTGTGCACAATAAATAGTGATAAAAAGCTACTGAATGCATGTACTTACCCTCGTTGTTTCTGCACCTGTCTCTCTTCCTGCCTCGGTGTTGAACATATTCAACTTGCTGCAGTTGCACAAAATACTCATCCCGTCCCCAAGCTTGATCATCTTCAACTTGCTGCGGTTGCACAAAATACTCATCCCCTTCCCAAGAGTCCTGTTGATCTGGTGTTCTACGATCCCTGCTAAGACTCTGGTTACATTGACCTTGTTGTTGCTGTTGATATGGTGTACTGCGATCTCTGCTAGCACTGTGGTTACGTCCATGTTGTTGCTGTTGATATAGTGTACTGCGATCTCTGCTAGCACTGTGGTTACGTCCATGTTGTTGCTGTTGATATAGTGTACTGCGATCTCTGCTAGCACTGTGGTTACGTCCATGTTGTTGCTGTTGATATAGTGTACTGTGATCTCTGCTAGCACTGTGGTTACGTCCATGTTGTTGACATTGTTCCTCTGTTCTGTGATCTCCGCTAGCACTCTGGTTACGTCCATATTGCTGCCGTTGTTCCACTGTTCTGCGATCTCTGCTAGCACTGTGGTTACGTCCATATTCTTTTTGCTGTTGATCCACTGTACTGCGATCTCTGCTATCACTCTGATTACGTCCATATTGTTTTTGCTGTTCCACTGTTCTGCGATTTCTGCTAGCACTCTGGTTATGCCCATGTTGTTGTTGCCGCTGATCCACTGTTCTACCATCTCTGCTAGCACTCTGGTTACGCCCATGTTGTTGACATTGTTCCTCTGTTCTGTCATCTCCGCTAGCACTGTGGTTACGTCCATATTCTTTTTGCTGTTGATCCACTGTACTGCGATCTCTGCTATCACTCTGATTACGTCCATATTGTTTTTGCTGTTCCACTGTTCTGCGATTTCTGCTAGCACTCTGGTTATGCCCATGTTGTTGTTGCCGCTGATCCACTGTTCTACCATCTCTGCTAGCACTCTGGTTACGCCCATGTTGTTGACATTGTTCCTCTGTTCTGTCATCTCCGCTAGCACTGTGGTTACGTCCATATTCTTTTTGCTGTTGATCCACTGTACTGCGATCTCTGCTATCACTCTGATTACGTCCATACTGTTTTTGCTGTTCCACTGTTCTGCGATTTCTGCTAGCACTCTGGTTATGCCCATGTTGTTGTTGCCGCTGATCCACTGTTCTACCATCTCTGCTAGCACTCTGGTTACGCCCATGTTGTTGTTGCTGTTGATCCACTGTTCTGCGATCTCTGCTAGCATTCTGGTTACGTCCATGTTGTTGCTGCCATTGATCCACTGTTCTGTCACCTCTGCTACCACGCTGGTTACGTCGACGTTTTCGCCTTGAATCACAGAAAATTCTATTTATTTGTGCTTGGTAAAATACATGAGGAATGGCTTGGTTAGCCATAGCTTTTCCCTCAAGTCATAATCCTCAATAATCACAACATATTCACAACATACAATTAAATATTAACAGTAAAACAGGATTTAATGTATGAACATCTAGAAACAATGGTAAGTAGAGGAAGTATTGTATTTCACCCAAAAATTCAATGTCGAGATTTCAACGGAAATATGTTTTGAGTTTCCCTAAATACCAAAAGGAATTTTTAGAAAAAGGTCTGTGTGAGTGTCTGTCAGTCTGTAGACAGCATAACTCAAAAACGAAAAGTCAGTTAAAAACCAAAGTTCGTATTTAAGTTTAATGTCTTTCAAGGATGCAACACAAAGATTTTGAAGAAAATAGCCCCACCCTAAACTACCTTTTACATGGAAAATTTTTCAAAAATTTTGATTTTCTTAAAAATGGCTCTAACGATTTTGATTAAAATACCATATTTTTAAGATATCTGTATAACCAATGAAATGTATATTTTGAATTTTCTGGCTATAACCTATGTAGTCCTGTTTACTCTGGATGACTTTTGAATAACTCGTAAACTGTAAGAGATAGACAAAATCTTACTATAAAAAAAATGTAGATCTTGCTAAAACACACAATTTATGTCTTAAATAAATCTTTTTGTAGAGTGAACCATTTCGGATGTATTCCTCGTTATTTGTGTCAGTTTTGGAAAACTTATAAAACTTTGGTGAACTGGAACATCATTCATTTTTTATATGTTAGCTGTGCAAAGAGAACGGAATCTCAAAGCTTTAAAAGATTTGATTATCGCTCAAAGCCTATTGTATTCTAATATTCTCCTTGCACCAACAAGGAAATAAGCAATAATTGGTACAAATGTTTATCTCAACTAACATGAAGAAGATATAGGAATAACAGTTTGCAAGAATGGTTAGTACAAGAGTAGAGAAAGTCATGTGAGTGCAACACATCAGATTTTTTGGTATTTGTTTCTATACAAGGGAGTTACTTCACATGACATTTTAACTTTAAATTGTAATTAAATTCATTAAAATTAAGGTAGAAATGAATTACAGCATTGTTCACACAATGTTTGCTCAACAGTTAGTGAAATAATAAACCACTTATATTCCATTCATCAAGAAGCTAGATGGCTGCATATATTTGACACAAATTCGTTTTTTTGTGAAATCGTTTAGACAAATTCAGTTTCTTCAATCTGAGATAAAATTTCCTCTCTGTATACTTCCGGCATACATTCAAGGAGCTCATTTTGAATCGTCTTTGATAAGCCTTTAAAAGGCGAAGAACTCTCCATATGTGACTTAAACAACGAATCAATTTCACTCGTATATTTGATCAAATTGAGAAATATACCTTGATTGTCGGAATCTGCATTTTCATTATGCCCTCTTAATGCCAGCTCTTGATTCCACAAAACTTAATACAATCGATAATTCTTGACAACACCTCTGTTTTTCCTTACCTCATTATTATGGCGTTCAATGGCTTCTTTATGAGCTGAACTAAAACTCTCTTCCCATCATAGTCAAGTTCACAGTGTTTCTTAAATGTTTCTCAGATTTTGCATATTTTTTTATCTTTTCAAGCAGTTTTCTAAGATCGGTTATACCTTTCCGAGTCCACTAAAGTACCCACCAAACAAATTAGCTGGAAAACAAAATAATGCGTTTTTAATATCACAGCCGGACAATTCAAACTTTTTGTACACTTCGCTATTAAAACTCTTCGTATATTCTTTTTGCCGGCTTGTAGATGATTGTTTAATGTCAAGCATGAGTGTAGGCCTTCCGCGATGCTTAAATTCACATTTCTCCTGTAATGTTAATGTTCTGAAGTGAATAGACTGCAAATATTGTAGGGAATTATTCATCGTTGGTGACACTATTGTAGTTACTACACGCACTTAGAACACACGAAACAGCGCTCTAACTATCCGCTCCCGACATCTCCAAGCATTGAGAGCTGCATGGTTTGCAGCTTGTTTCAAAGGTAACGCAGGGGTTCTGGAGGGGGAGGAAACTGAAGGAATGTGGGCGGAGAGTCATCTCTTTTAGACTGGCAGCACCAGGGGAGGAAATGGTTTTGCCAGTTGCACGGGAGGAAGTAGCTGTTGTAAGCAGTACTTCGATACTAATCGACTGCATTTAACTCGATGGGTGCAACATTTCAAACTATTTTAAAAGCAGAATTCGAATCTGTATTATAAAACATAAGGTGAGGCATTGAGTCAGAAACACCTGGGGGTGCTGCAGCACTGCAGCCCCTCATCACCAGCCGCCACTGGTAGTGACTGTGCTGCTATCTATATAGCGTTTCACTCTTAGAAGACAGTATGGAGTTAAATGGGACATCTCTGTCTCTATCTAGCGCATACAAGTTGCCATTAGCCGCGTCCTTTACTACCCTCGCTCTGTTGCCAGACTACTAATAGCATGGTATAAATATTCATTTGTTATAAATTTCAGGTTTGAACACATTATCCTATGCAGAATTTTTTTCTCTATCAGGTTATATCCTTTTCAGAGTCATTATACATTTCTATAGGTCCAAATTTCTTCAGAAAACGTTTTTTTCAATAGAAGTCCGATATTTGCTGTTTCTACACTCATCACGCACTAACCAACAAACTAACTGCTAGAATGCATCTATATTTTTTTCTTAGGTACAGTAAACTATAGTGCTACTACCTGCCTACTTTGAATTCTCTATGTTTACCCAGTTAAGTGTTATAATTTTTTAAATTAAATGTTTTCGGAAAATTTTATATATGTGCACTGCAAAAGTTACGCAGTGTGAAACTTTTTTGTTATTGAGTTTACATCAGGGAACCAGCGAGAACAAATGTTGAGGAAGGTTGGAGAAAGTTTTTAAAATAAACCAAAAGGCAGTAACCTCTTTCTTTTATCCAGTAGGGCAAACAAAAGGTATTCATCTATTCAGAGCCAGGTCTGACATAGAAGATAGTATAAGGAGCAGCACTAACATTAGTTCGAAAGAAGCCGTGTGTGTAACTGTGAGCTGTTATTGCGTTATTTGTTTAATATTTTTGTAAATATTTGTAGTTATGGAGGGTGAAGCTAGGAAGGGACGATATGTTGGTAAATAAAGAAGTAAGGAACGCCAAATAATTATGAATGTGTTAGATTATTTTTGTAGTAAAATGGGTTTAAGGCAGTAAAAGAAACAGCTAAGGCTGTTGAGTGTTCAGAAGCAGTAGTGTATAGGATTAAAAAGGAAGTAATGAAAGGACTTCTAAGAACGCCATCGAAAAAGAAAGCAAAAAGGGCGGGACTACACAAAACGCTAGGTTAACGCAATATGATTGAATAGTGCAAGGTGGAGTGCGGCGAATTGTTCATTCTTTACTGTTTGCAAATATTCCACCCACGCTGAATATAATTTTGTCACAGTTCAACAGTGATGAGACCCTACCAAATTTCTCAAGGGCCACTCTGATTTGGGGTTCGAATATGAAAGAAAGGGTAACAAGTGCATATTAATAGAAAGAGACGATATCGATATCATCAGATGGCGACATAAATATCTAAAAGACGTGAAAGGTTTAGGGACCAGGGGAAATCAATTGTTTATACAGACGAGTCATTTGTAAATTTAGGTCATACAGTAACAAAGGCGTGGAGGGATAACAAAGTTAAAAGTGCCCGTCTCGTCAAGCAGCAATTGAAGGACTAAGTACAGGACTCAGGCCACCTCGAGTCGCTCGCGGAGAAAGATTCGCAACTAGTACATGTTGCAACACTGCGCTCCATTTAACGTGTACTGTCTTTTAAGGGTGAGACGCGCTTTAGTTTGCTGGATATAAGCTTCATTATGTCATCTGCTTGTGGTATATGTTGTTTTCTAGTGCCTTGCATCTGGCAATGAAGCCATTAGCATTCGTGCTTTCCAATACTTTTGAACTGTAGTTTCTTCTGATCTTAATGCTTCACAGGTCTTCAAGTGGTCTTCATTCATTTCTGCTGGATCGTTACACAGGACACATATTGGTGAGGCTGAGATACCTATTCTGTAGAGATGACTTGCTAAGCAGTCATGATTTGTCAATAGTCGGAAGGCTGCAACCGCTGTTTTCCTTGGTCTCTGGGGGATTATATCTGGGTTGGAAAGTACTGTAATCCATTTTTTATCTTTGGCATTTGTTTCTATTTCTTGTAGGTATGAATGAGAAAATTTTTTAACGATCAAGCGTTTTATTGAGGAATATGAGAAATTGAATTTAGACTTTTGTTTTATTGTTGTGGCTTTCTTTGCAAGTGAGTCTGCAGCTTCATTCCCCATGACTCCACAGTGTGCTGGAATCCATTGGAGATGAACAGTCTTATTAACTTTTTGGATTTGTGTTAACATTTTGTAGCATTCTCTAATTTTTGTTGACTTCTTTGTAGTATTTGAACATATTCCCTGAATTGCAGCTTTAGAATCCGAAAGAATGACTGCCTTGTTAAATTTATTTAAGGGAAGATTTAATAATTGTCGGAGAGCAATGTATATAGCCTCTATTTCTCCATCATAATTTGTTGTGTCTCTGCCAACAGAATGATAAAAGGAAAAATGTGAACACGTAACTCCAGCTCCAGTAAGGTTTTCCTTGGAGGATCCATCAGTATATATGTGCAGCCATTCTTCTGTGGGATACCTAGTATTGATTGTTTCCAGAGCTAGAAGTTTTTGTATTTCTTTTGGTGTGTCTGATTTACTTATTTCCTCTATTAATTCCAAATTGAAGGTAGGTTGCAATAATTCCAATGGATTTTCTCTTATAAGTAGATTTTCTCTGGTGTTAGGAATGTTCAATTTGGATTTAATCTGTGTTACCTTTTCTAGGAAACTACTATGAGTTTTAAGCATTGAAGGGGGGAGGTTCTCTTCTGTCCATTTAGAGTTTGGCAGTCGTAACATTTTCTCGTGTTGGAGCAATGCTTGTTCTTCTATTTTTGTTGTTATTGATGGGGTCCGTGTTAAGGCAAGCATGGCATCAATAGGTGTGGATTTAACTGCTCCAGTGATTAGGCGAAGAGCCTGAGTTTGTATTTGTTCAAGTTTATTGATGATAGCATTTGCTGCCGTTATTAAAGCTTCAGAACAGTACAAGAGGTTTGGTTTAACATACATTTTGTATGTTGTGTTAAGGACTGTCCTTGAGCAGCCCCATTTAGCACCAGCTAACCTTTTCAAGATTTGCAGTTTCTTTTCAACCTTTTCTGAGATGTTTGTTATATGTTTTTTCCAACTTAGCTTTCTGTCGAAAGTGATGCCTAAGTATTTGGCATCTTCAACTGCTTTGAGTGGTTTACCATTATAATTTATGTTAATATTAACTGGTTTGTATTTTAGTGTAAATAATTCATAATTTGTTTTTTCCTCATTGATAGTCATGAGGTTTTTGGAGCTCCATTCATATACTTTGTTTAGGGCTGTTTCTATTCTGTCTTTAATTAATTCAGGTTTTTTTGGAGAGCCTGAAGTCCAAATGACTACATCGTCAGCAAAAAAAGCAATTTTGGTTTCTAAAGTTTTTATTATTGATGGAAGGTCATTTATATATATGTTAAAGAGTGTTGTGCTCAGAACAGCACCTTGTGGAAGTCCTCGCTGTGTTTGTTTATATTTGGAAATGTATGTATTATATTTTGTGGCACAAAATCCTTGTGAAATAAACTGAGTTATCCATTTAAGCATGTTACTTTTCACACCTATTGATTGCAACTTCTCAATTAATTTGTTTCTCCAGACTGAGTCATATGCTGATTTAAAATCAATGAATACTGCCAAGGTATCCTCCTTTCTATTGAAAGCTTCCTTGATGTCTTGGCTTAGTAGGAGTACATTTTCACTTGTACTATGATTCTGTCTGAAGCCGGTCTGTGAACTATTAATTAAGTTGTAATATTCTAGGAACCAGTTAAGTCTAGATGCCACCATTCTTTCCATCACTTTTGCAATAACACTGGTCAAAGATATTGGTCTGAAACTATTAATATTGTTTGAAGGTTTGTTTTTCTTTAAAATCGGGATGATAATGGCTTTTTTCCAGTCGGAAGGTACAGTCATTCTCCAACACGTGTTATACAATTTAAGTAGGATTTCTTTTCCTTTCCTGCCAAGGTGTTTAATAAACTCTGGGTGGATCTTGTCAGGTCCTGGAGATTTTTTGTTCTGTAATTGTTCTATTGCTAAATCCAGTTCTGTTTCGTTAAAATCCTGAATAAAAATATCATTTCGTATACCTTTTGGCTTATTAGTTTCTCTGATAGTTTTTTGGATAAACTTATCTTGTTTTTTATACGCTTGGGGTATTCTTTGTGACTGAGCATAAAACTTGTTAAGGGATTCTGCTATTTCCCTATCTGTAGTTAAGCTTTTGTTATTATGTTTTAATGGTTCAGTTGTATTTTTTGATAATTTTGTTTTATTAAGGAATTTGTATATTTTATTTCCATCTTTCCTATAGTCCATATGTTCTACAAAATTTGTGAAACTGGCTCTCTTTGCTGTAATTAATTCTTTCTTAAAAATGGCTGCTTTTCTTCTCCAGTTTTGTACATCTTCTGGACACTTGGTTCTTTCAGCTTTGACTCTTGCTATATTTCTTTCGTGTTTTAACTTAGATAAAGATGGAGACCAAAAGTAGCAATATTTCTTTAACTTTCCTTTGGGGATATTTGTTTTGGCTGCTGTCAATAATATTTCACAAATTTTTTTATTCATTTCATCTGTTGACTTGAACTCTGATTCTAACAGTATATTACACTTCCCTTCTATCTCATTTTGGAAACTAGACCAATCTGCTTTTTTAAAATTCCAAGAAGTTTTAATTTTTGGTTTGTTACTTTTATTTATTAGACCTCTTATGGAGTTTATGGTGATTCTGTGGCCTGAACCTGGGTCTTCTATTATTTCTCTTTTTGTATTGTCAATTATGTCAGATGACACCATCAGAAGATCAGGATTTGTACCTGAACCATTATAATGAAGGTAAGTGGGTGGATCATTTGGATTAAATATTAATTCCATTGTTGATGAGTTTAATAGGTCTTCTATGACTCTTCCTGCTGAATTTATATCTCTGTAGCCCCACCTAGGGGAGTGTGCATTAAAATCACCTATTAAAATACTTTTGGATTCTATGGGAATAGAATTTAGATCTAGTGTATTGTCTGGAGGATCGTAGATACTGTAAATTCTATAGTGGTAGTTACTTTTCCATACTTCAATTTTAACTATTTCTGATTTATCTTGTTCTTCCATTGTTTTTTGGATTTGGATAGTAGCTTTCATATTTCTTTTAATTCCTGTAAGAATACCACTTGCTATTTGACGAGCCTTTGGAAGTATATGTGTAGTGTACTGATCCATTTCAAAGTATATTTCCTGTTCTTGTGATATATTGGCTTCTTGTACTGTGAAGACATCTATATCTTGGTCTTTTAATATTTTCATTAGCTCTTGTTTTTTAGGCTGGGCATGCCTCCTGCATTCCATTGTAGAATTCTTAAAGTATTGGAATTGTTGTGATGAAATTTGCCTAAAGATGTCCCCACCCGGAGATCCGATTGGGGGACAGTTTTAATTCTGGAATGTTTATCTTTAGGACTCATATTCATGTATGTGGCTTTCATGTAACTGTTTTCTTAACGGGCACCAGTTTTACAATGTGGCAGTTACATCACCCGACTTAAACCCCCATTTTGCAAGGGGGACCACACCTATCGTTGGTCAACGGGTCCATCGGACCTAGCCGGGAGGACTAAATAAGTGGTATTTAGATCCACCGACCTTCCCCTCATGTGCCTCTGAGGGAGGCTGTTGTGCTGTGATAGGCCAGCACATATGTAAATGGCATTTCCTCCATTTTAGATGAAACAGTTATACCACTGTGATTCGGTCCCCAGAGCCTCATCTGTTAAAAGCAGGGTGCACCACGGGCAGGACGAGGATGGGAATTGGGTAGGAGAGGCTATAGGAGGCGCATCACTACCCCTTACTACCCTTAATTGTGGTATATCAAAATTCAGAGCTATGGGAACATTCTTCATAATATGTGTTTTCTCCCAAATTATCAGTTCTGCTGTTCTTTTTGCATGTTTTAGTAATATAAGTACCTGAGTGACCAAGCTTCGCTCTGCATTTTACCCCCTTCTTGTGAAATCTTGTCTTTTGGGAGAAGATACTTATTGAGATAAACTTGAAAATCAAAACATTAACTAAATAAAAATTTTTGTCACAACTGTTAAGTCATTTACGAGATACAAGAGATATAGAAATACATGTAAATATTTCATTAGCACTACCATTTCAGCCCTAAAATGTAATATGTTGTATTTCTATTTCAAACATATAGACGGGACGAGCTGTAACACATAAACTAATATAGCTAGATCAATTTTCTTACTGTACTCTGATAGCCCTGGAAGAGGACTTTAAAATGCTAGCTTGTTTGCTGAAATCGCTTAACCTCTTCAGGGATATGGACGTGAAATCACGTCTATTTAAAATGACGGACGAGCGATATGGACGTGTATACACGTCCTGTGCGTTTGTGCATTTAACCCTTATTTATCCACTATCTAACTCAACTTATTTTAATTTTCCCCCGTTATGAAACATTTAATTAAATTCTATATGCTTTACTGGCTTACCTTTATATGTTCCTTCTGCAGTGATATGCCTCAAAACAGGGATAAACACACAAGGGCACATCTCCACATTCGCCACAGATCATCCCAGTTTCCTTACGGATTCCCTTCTTGCGGCACACGAAACACCTTCGAGATGGGCGGGACTTTTTTGCTGTTGACGGTATCCTTTTAGGATAATGTTTTCCTTGAAGTCTGAGGGGTGCAGGGGTTTTGGATTTTCTACCCCCAGTATGAAGAGGCCTCTCAACCTGGTATTGTTCAATTAGGCTGCGAGCTATTGATAGTCGAAAGTCCAGGTAGGTCATTGTCTTGTGTGGGTTTAGAGCTCTCCAAATTACCAAACAATTGTATATGGTTATATCCAGCTGGTGCAAAAATACCTTTTTGTACCATTTCACTGTTTTTCGTAAAGAGGGATATGCTTGCAATACCTGATCTACTAGATCGACACCGCCCATGTGCATATTGTATTCCTGGATAACGTCAGGCTTGAAAATGCACATTTTGGTATGGGCATCTGTTTTTCCAGTGTCAATCATCAAAATCTTAGAGCTGCAATTGGATAATGCCGTAACTACTGTCCTGCCAGGCAAGGTAGGTCAAAGGTGGGAGCTGACGCACCTCCATTCCCCTCTCCTTAGAGCCTTCGTATTCACATCTTTTGGCAAACCAATACGATTTGAACGTACTGTTCCAATTGCATTAGTCTTTCTTTTGTGTAAGGCCATGAATAATTTAGGAGAGCTGTACCAGTTATCTAAGTACACAGTCCTACCCTGATCAAGCACAGGTTCCATTAGGTGCATTACTATGGAGCCAGATAAGCCCAAATCTTTGTCTCCAGTATTGTCAGTCCCTTGACCAGTGTAAATGCAGCTATTGTAAAGATATCCCGTTTTACTTTCACAAACATCAAAACTCTTTATGCCAAATCTAGCCCTTTTTGTTTTGATGTATTGCTTCCAACCTAAGCGGCCCTTCCAAAGCATTAGGCTTTCATCAACAGTGACCTTTTCACCAGGCACATAATTTTCTTTAAATTTTGAAATAATATAATCGAAAACAGGCCTAATTTTGTGGAGTTTGTCATTTACATTCTCTGTGCAGGTGAAATGAAGGAACCGCAAAATTGACGTAAACCTGTTATTTGACATGCATTTTCCAAAAAAAGGAGTAGCTAGCATGTCATCTGTGGACCAATACATGTATAATGCAGGTTTACGAATAACACCCATAAGTATAATTAGACCAATTAGCCTGTAAATCTCATTGAGTGTTACTTCTGTCCACCTTTGAATTCTTCTCTTAGGCCCTAATTTACCTTTAGAGAGCAGGTCTTCCTTCACCTTACTCGCATATACATTTGTTTCTGAAACAATGAGAGACACTAAGTCGGTAGTAAAAAATTTTGTAAAAATGTCAATTGGTTGGCTGTCAGAAGTCAGCTGAGCCTGGGATTGAACACCAGACCCTGTGCTCGTGAAGATGTGCCTGTTTGTATTGGAATTGTTTTCAGCACTCCACAATGCTGACTCTTCACGAACACCTGAAGGAAGTTGGTCACGTTCTTCCTCACTGCTACTTGTACCTATATCCTCCACACCCCCCTCAAATTCGGAAAATTCGCCATCAATATCCAAATCGCTGTCACACAGCAAGAAGTCCTCCACATTATCGTGTGTAATTTCAGAAGCCCTTACACTTCCACCACTCGCTAACCTTTGTGCAACACTGCTTGTTGATGCCATGTTTTAGCTCTGAGATGTAACACTCAATAGCTTCTCACTTCAGCTACAAGCAGGAAAGTATACGTATGCATTTCAAGAAAGAAACAAACGGAGCCTGTAAGCTATATCCAAGTTACGAAACACGTGTAAGGAAAAATTGCAAACCTGCTTTATTCTGATGACTCATAAACCACACATACAGTAGCGTTCTATTTCACATTGTGCTGTGACTTGCTGACGCATAGCTAACACATACAATGGGTCCACTACTGTTTCTTTCCGAGATGCGTTCGACAAAGCAAAGTTAACTTTTTACCACAGTGAAACAAATAGTGCCATTTCAACGATTTGTAAATGCAACTCAACATTGCTGATGATGTACATGTATACTGCATATAATGAGTTTTATACCAGTTTTTGTTTCATTAAAATAACTTAAAATTTACGCAAAATACAGCTGTGTATTTAGGAAGCACTTTTAGCGCATTTAACAATTTAAATGCCCTGCGCTGGATATTGGGTATCCGTTCTCGGCATATGGAGCTTTTAAATGGCTGTCGCTCAAGAGGTTAACAGAGAAATTATGGCCAAAATAAAGTTTAGAGTAATTGTGACTGCTACACATAAAATTGCATTTTTTTCAGGAATTACACCTATATGGATAAACTTCAAAAGCAAAACCCTGTCTGAATACAAAATTTGATTGAAACTGTTAGAGCCATTTCCAAGTTGCGTGGAATATATTTATATATACAAGAATTGCTCATTTAAATATATAAGATATCCTGTTCTATGGTGTGCTGAGTTGACCAGAAGTGATGGGCTACGGCTGATTTGTTGATCTGTTTGAATGTTGTGTTTCCAATGTGCTCTTTCAGTCATGTTTTAAGATTTCTTTTAGTTAGGCTGATGTATATTTTTGGACAATCCTCCCATTTTACATATTATAAAGAATGTTCACATAGCCATAAATTTTGGTATACCACAGGCAGACGACATAATGAAGTTTATATCCAGCAACACAGATAGCAGCACAGTCACTACCACAACAAATGTTTCCTCTTCAGCCACCAGTCAAAAATTCGTTGAGAATGAAGACGCTGGTCTTCGAAATGCGTCTGGACAAAAATAAGTGTAAGTGAAACCATAAGTGTCTATAGGTCGACTCATTTACTTCTAAAACATTGGAAAAGTTTCACTATCTATATCACTTCATATATAGTAAGTGGAATCTTCTTGCAGTGTTTTTACTCATTACATGCAGGATTCGCAGTCTTGTTTTTATTTACAAAAGTCTTAATCCCTTGTACAACAGCCCCTCGCAGATCAAGGCTTACTGCCCAGTCACTGTGTCCCCCACTTCAGGCATCTTGAATGGGGTGCAGAACTGGAGGAAGGGACATGTTCGGCACTCCAAGCTCTCCCCTCTGGGACCTAACGAGGCTGAGTGCACCCTGTACCAGACCTCCCAGCAGGGGGAAAATCCCCACGACAGTACCAGGGATCGAACCCAGGTCCTCCACACCAGAGGCAGGTACACTACCAGTGTGATCAGAGACAGTATTATACAAGTCTTGTCTAAGTAAAATACAGGTCTCGTGTCAGCAGAATTTCAAATTTTATGCATTTTGCATAACACTTTTATTTTGCACCAACAATGTCGCTGCTCTCCATTAAAAATTGATGCCAATCACTTGTCTTTCTGTTTCTGAACCCTGATCCTTTCAAAATGTCGTAAGTAGATGAATTTAAACAAGTTCGTGATACACTAGATCTAGAAGAGTAAGTTGTTTTCTGTGTTGTTGGAAATTTACCTTCATTATAAAACTTTGAACATCATTCTGTATATGACACCATTGTACAAGTCATTTAAATATGCAACGCTTTTCAAAGGTGCAATGTGTTTTCATTACACCATATAATTGTTGGATATTTACATTGCTTTATACCTATTTACACTCCATGAGGTCTTAATTTAAATAGTGTACAAAAATTATTCTCTTCTGACTCAATGATAATATGAATCTCATTCTACTGCAAATATTAACCATAAGAATCACTGACAGTTGAAAAATACCTGTTACGATGATCATCTTTATGTGGACCTCTCTGCAGATTGTTTTCTCTTCCTTTTCCTCCACTTTTCCAACCCATTGCTGCAATTGGCTTTACTACATGCAACAAGCATTAATTATGTATTAACTTATATTACTTGTAAAGGTATACAAATGAACACACATTTTATGATGTAGCCTTGCTGTGACATTGTATGGCATGGTGATGGTGATGGTGATGATGATGGTGATGATAAATTTTGTACATTATTACACTTTATCAAATACTTTTACATTATATTATTTTTTATCCTTTATTATTCATAATTAAAATTGTCTTTTATACAGATTTATTAGCAGGCTGTGTCTTTATGACAACCCTAAAATAGGATTCAGTGTTATGAAAAAAGCAAAACAACAAATGCCAAAGATGTGTGGGTCACTACAAAAGTTTTGAGATGGCAGAAAATGAAAGCTGATCCACTCGAATTGGATGCAGGATGGGATAGCCCCATCCTTTGTGAGTAAACTGGTATCAGGTAGTGACTCTCCCACTCCAGAAATTCCAGCAGTGCAAGGATGAACAACCTGTGGTGCTCATGTAGCCAGGAGCTTGAAAGAGGGCATTTTTGCTCTTTCCAGGCATGCAATTTTTTATCATCGGGAACAGAAAAAAGTCACAGGAGGCTGGATCAGCACTATATGATAGATGAATCATAAGTTTAACCTCTGTAGACTCCAGGAGCTGAACTGTGATGTGGGCCGCGTGTGCGGATGCATTGTTGTGATGGGGAACAATTCCTCATAGTCCTGTGCATGGCCACTGTTCTTGAAGCTTGGCAAAAACTTTTGGCAAGCAAACTGTGGTATACCAATTAGCGGTAACCTAGCTTTACTCCTCCAGAGAAATGGTTGCCACAAGACCACCCTAGGAAAAATGAGGCTACCATTTTTCTGTGGACACTTTGGTGACATTTCACTTTTGTCAATGGAATGCCATCACAAAAGATTCACACCAATGAATGCCGCTTGGTCTCTGGATCCAATTAATAAATCTGGGTTTCATCATCTGTGATGATATCAGAAACCTGTCTGGGGTACCTCGTTTGAATCTTGTCAGCATTTTCTCACACACATGTGTGTTTTTGTTCTGTGAGGCTCTCATCTGGATGTGGCCCATCTCACACGAAGGAATTCATGAAGGTTCATCAGCTCCATACATTTTGCCCATTCACCAGCCCAGCAGAGGTATGAAGTAGCTTGGATCCATCCATACTTTGTTGTGAACTGAGCCTGGTGTCCCAGAACTTTGTCTCACCACTAGAGTATGTTATCTCAAAATGTATTAGAGAACAACACCTTCTAGTTTTCCGGGAAAAATATCAGTCAGTTGTTACAGAAAGTTGCCATGATAATTCAATTGGAACTATTAAAGATCTGTGAAAAGAAATGCTGTTTATAGCAGTGAATTGTTTTAATCTGATTTTACCTTTGCAGCTATAGTCTACAATGCTGAAGAACAAGTAATTCATTGATTTGACTTAATAGTGTTTCAACTATGAATCCTGGTACTTAAGATTACTATTTTATTTTAATGGCCCATTTACATGCTGTCTTTAACATCTAAGGTCATGGCGGCTGCTTTGCCTCAGAACAATTGCTCTACAGCAATAATGTTCACTTGTTTAAAGTGGTGGTAATCTTTGGACATGTATACACTCACACAGAGACACACTCATACATTCAGACTCTCATTGATACTTCTAAGGAGAACGGGGAATAATTGTGCCTAAAGAAAAAGTCCCAAACTCCAGCCAGGAATTGAACCTGGGATCTCTGAAGTTGAAGCATAGTACGCTAACCACTAGACTACAGAGACAGTCGCAACATTGTAAGTAGTCATTGGGGTACATCATCCCAAAATGGATTTGAGAATGCCTTGTGGATTACTGGGGAAAATGTAACCCAGTTAAGGGAAACTGGGAGTGAAATTTTAAAGTTCCACATTTCTGGACAGATTTTTTTGAAATTTTTGCTGTGTTTGTAGTTACATGAGAATAGGATGTACACCAAATTTCATTAGAATTGAATAATTCGTTTATGACATATAAATTATTTTATGAATTTAATTATTCTATTAAGGCACATTTTCAAAATGTGATACTGGTTGTTGGTTTATATTGGCAGAACTGGTACTCTAAAACATGGGCAACAATTGTATGAAGTGATATTTTAAATACGTTTGCTGATTATGATGTGCATATTTTTTTAACAACAAAGAAAATTGAATCTTAAAAATTTATTGATTTTTTCATACAAAAAATGTTTTTGGAATTCATGTTAATGATAACATCAACATTGAATCATAGAACTGCTTTGCTGCTATTTATGAATACTTTTGGAAATTTTCATTGAATTTGAAGCAAACCTGATGTGCGAGCTACATTTGGAATATGCAGAAATGTAGTTTTGAGAAAAACAGGCTTTTATATAGGAACATGCTGCGTACGTTAAGGGAAGAGCACTGGGCCATAATGACCACATGGAGTGGGCAATATGAAAAATGTTAGGTGATCCAGATGCACAGGAGTTCCAGCAACATTTTAAGGTAAAAAAACAATTTTCCACTTTTTGAAAATTTTGACCAAAATTTCATTCCCAGTGTCCCCTAAGGAATTTAATATTGTACACAAAACAAATTTAGTGACAGTAGCAATACAAGGCAAGAGGCGTGGCACTGTAATGAGGACAAGCGAAGGTGGCAGTGAGGAGGAGAAATGTAAGATGCATCTGGCCTCTTTAGTTTTCTTTAGACTTCTCCAAATTCTTAATGCCTGTTATGGAAAGGGTTGCATACGTTGCATGAAATAAGCAGCATTTATTGGTTTAAACTATTCTGTATTATAAGAAAAGCTTTAACTTTGTCCTTAGAATCATAAAAACGTGTAAAGCTTTACAGTAAACAATGCAATATTATATTGAAAAATATAAAATGTTTAATCCTTCTACAAATTCTACGTATCTGTATACTACAATTAAAATTCCTATTGAAATAGCTTTAAACATGTTTGTCTATTATATTATATTACAGTTTCTGCTTTCGAATGAAAGGTTTGCTTCTAATATCTAAGCAAAGAATGCCTTTCTTGGGTGATATTAAAATTTTATTACATTTCTGTGAATTTGCAGTTTCTGAAACTTATCAAGCTGTTACCAGCTTGCCTTAGACTAATAATCTGGCCACATGTTTCTGATGTATACGACATGGTGTGAAACAAGTAACAGTTACAGGTCGCGCGTTACTTCTTGACGAATGAAAATTTTATATGAAAGGTTGAATGCGAGTCACTTACTCAGCTTTTGCGGGAACGTTGGCATCGAAAGAGAGGAGGTACAGTCTGCAGTGAGATGACGCAAATGCTTCTGAGCTGAAGTACCACAACACTACAAATCAATTTATCACACTTCCAGTAATATCAGCCACACGTATTATACACTACCTCTATAACTGTTTCCACTTAACTTTATTGCATTTCTTCTATTCCCGACATTTCTCCCTCATCTTCTTCCTCGTCTGAACAACTGTTGTTTTCGTTGCATGCATACATCTATAGTTACCGCACAAAACTTTTGCAGTCGACTGTATACACAAACGCGACAGAGGAAAACAGAGGTGTCTGTTATCGTAGCATAAACATTTGCTGACCTGTTTATTAAGTGTAGGCAAGCTGACTGGATTTCTGTTCAAGGTCATTCGTCAAGAACAAACGCGCAACCTATAGTAATGATCTGAGCTGTCAGAAATAACCGATACTTACCTTTCATGTCATTGGTTATAACCAGAGTCCGGAACTTAGGCAGAATGCCTTTTTAAATGTGTCAAATCTATCTTCAATTTGAAAGTGAATCTGTACTAATTATAACTTTGTGATTGAAATGCCACAGTTTTATATTGCCTTTTTCTGTCTTTTAAAATATAAATGCTTTTTTCTGCCTTTATTTTATTATTTATCTACTATTAAACGTTTCCTTCAGGTACATTTTGTTTCAATAACCGTTAGTCTGTGACAATGAAAGTTACTTGGCCGAATGTATATTATTGTCTCTAAGTTGCAGACAACATAGGCATCCTTCATTCAGTACATTATTTTATTTGCAACAATGAGTGCTGCCACACAAATAAATGTATAGATAACAGAAAGTGTTTGAATTAGCGCTTGTGTTTATTTTAAAAGGCAATAATGAGTGGGGTCTAACTTTGTTTTTCTTTCATTGCGACGTTGTGTAGCTAACAGCAAGATGCCAAAATTTAGTGTTCCATCACGTAGTAGATTAGAAAGTTACGTTAATACTTTTGGATCAGACGTATTTCATACCAACAGTAAAGTACTCACATGCGAAATATGCGAGCAGTCAGTGAACTATGAAAAAAGTATTTTATATCATAACATATCGGCACAATCAAACACAAAAATTGTCCCTTCCCAAAAATATGATTTGAAGCTTTCCTGGCGACGAACATACTCAACCTTCCCAGCAGATACCACTGTCTTCACTTTCTTCTTCGATAGCGAATCTAAATGGTGTCATTCCGTACTCTAGCCTTTGTTCCAGGCTTGTAATGATAAAACCAGCTTTCATCGCCTGTCACAATACTTGTCAGAAACTCATCACCTTCCTTATGAAATCCCTAAAGAAGGTTTTGGCTGACTGTTCTTCTCTGAAGTTTGTGATCTTTGCTCAATAAACATGGGACCCAAATGGCTTAGAGCTTTTGATTATCTAAGCTTTGTATAGCTTCTAAAGTAAGAACAAATTAGAAACTAAAAACTTCACTTATCTTAGTATGATTTGCTGACCCTGGGTTTCAAGCTGTGTCCAGCTCATTCTCAAAGCCATATAAACAAACTCGTTGCCAAGCTACTATCTTTTATTTTTTCTGAAAAACAATTACTCTTATTCAATTTTTATTTACCAATCTCTGAAGACAAAAATTTATAAATACAATCTATAGATGGTAATTCGAAGTTCATGACACGGTTCCTGTTTTTTAAAATAAAAATTTTTTCCCAAACCATTAAATCTATAGGATTACTTAATTGTTTTAATAATTTAACTTCTGGATTAATTTCATGATTAAATGACCAAAAATGATCTGCCACAGCTGATTTATCAGTTTGTTTATATTTAATATTTCTAAAATGTTCTTTTATTCTGGTTTCTAGATGACGTTTCATTTTACCAATATAAACTTTATCACAATCTAAACAGCTAAATTGATAAATGCCAGATTTTTTATAATTTGGTATTTTATCTTTTTTTGAAAAATTAAGTAAATTTTGTATATTAAATTTATTTTGAGGGACCAAATTTATTCCATATTCTTTAAAAATCCTTGTAAATTTTTTATTAGCCCATGGATGGTAAGTAAACTTTTTAAAAATACAATTATCTTTTATTTTTTTAAGGGTTGAAACTTCTTTGACAGCTTTCTGATACTTAAATTTCTCTATCCTTTTATGTATAAAATCTGTATTAAAACCATTAATTACTGCAGTGTTAATAATGTGTTTATATTCTATGTCAAATTCATCTTTATTAAGGGGTATATTTATTAACCTATAAATTAAACTATTAAAAACAGCAAATTTATGTGCAAAAGGATTAAAACTTTTATATTTTATATAATTATCAGTGTGAGTATATTTTCTGTAAATACCAAATTTCAATTTATTGTTATGTCTTTTAATTTTTAAGTCCAGAAATGAAAGGAATCCATTATTCTCTGTTTCCAAAGTGAATTGGAAAGTGAATTCTTTTGAACTAGTAAAAAAGATTAATAACCTAATATTATCTGATAATGATAAACTCGTTTCTTTTTATGTAATTGCCTTATTTCCTAGCATCTCTAGAAAAAAGCTTTTGATTTTTTTTAAAAAAATGGTTAAATTCTTTAGAATTAGACAATGACTTAATAGATGATTTTGTAAAACTTACAAATCTTTGTTTAGATCAAAATTTCTTTAGTTTTAATGGTAATTTTTTTCAACAAACTTCTGGCTTGGCAATGGGTAGTCCACTTTCGCCATTTCTTGCTAATCTTTTCATGAGTTTTTTTGAAACTCAAATTACAAAATCATTCCCTCTAATTTTTAAAATATGGTATAGATATGTGGATGACATTTTTGCTGTTGTCCCTAAAAAACAGATAAATGATGCTTTAAAACTTTTAAATTTACAAAGCTACACAATTCACTTTGGAAACTGAGAATAATGGATTCCTTTCATTTCTGGACTTAAAAATTAAAAGACATAACAATAAATTGAAATTTGGTATTTACAGAAAATATACTCACACTGATAATTACATAAAATATAAAAGTTTTAATCCTTTTGCACATAAATTTGCTGTTTTTAATAGTTTAATTTATAGGTTAATAAATATACCCCTTAATAAAGATGAATTTGACATAGAATATAAACACATTATTAACACTGCAGTAATTAATGGTTTTAATACAGATTTTATACATAAAAGGATAGAGGAATTTAAGTATCAAAAAGCTGTCAAAGAAGTTTCAACCCTTAAAAAAATAAAAGATAATTGTATTTTTAAAAAGTTTACTTACCATCCATGGGCTAATAAAAAATTTACAAGGATTTTTAAAGAATATGGAATAAATTTGGTCCCTCAAAATAAATTTAATATACAAAATTTACTTAATTTTTCAAAAAAAGATAAAATACCAAATTATAAAAAATCTGGCATTTATCAATTTAGCTGTTTAGATTGTGATAAAGTTTATATTGGTAAAACGAAACGTCATCTAGAAACCAGAATAAAAGAACATTTTAGAAATATTAAATATAAACAAACTGATAAATCAGCTGTGGCAGATCATTTTTGGTCATTTAATCATGAAATTAATCCAGAAGTTAAATTATTAAAACAATTAAGTAATCCTATAAATTTAATGGTTTGGGAAAAAAATTTTATTTTAAAAAACAGGAACCGTGTCATGAACTTCGAATTACCATCTATAGGTTGTATTTATAAATTTTTGTTTCAGAGATTGGTAAATAAAAATTGAATAAGAGTAATTGTTTTTCAGAAAAAATAAAAGATTGTAGCTTGGCAACGAGTTTGTTTATATGGCTTTGAGAATGAGCTGGACACAGCTTGAAACCCAGGGTCAGCAAATCATACTAAGATAAGTGAAGTTTTTAGTTTCTAATTTGTTCTTACTTTAGAATCTTGTTGCTTCACTGTTAATAGCTTCAATTTTTCCTTACTTAACTTTGTATAGCTTCTTGCACAACACTATGTCGTACTGCAAGATGTGCAGCAATTTCATCCACAGTGATACACCTATCAGCTCTATGATCTCATCAGCTCTTTCCTTTTTGTGATCCGTGGAGACAGTGCATAGGCAACCACTACAAGGCTCATCTTGGATAATCAGTTTCCCTCTTTAAGATGCTTCACCCATCTCCTAGCACCCATGCAGACATCTCCATAAGCACGTGGAAGTCTGAGGTGAATTTTAGCACCAATTTTCCCTCTTTAATCTAGGATTCAACTACAGCACTCTGCTGAACACATGACACTGATGCGTGCCATTTTGAAAATGCTGCCTGATGTCGAGTGAAAGAAGCTAATGATCTTACATTATGGCAACATGTGATGTAAAGTCGGTAGACTGCAATCCTGCAGTTTTTTGTTACATTGTTGGATTTTTAATTTAAACAATGGGTTGCTCATGACTTTCAGTATGACCCTCATAAAAGAAAAATTCTAAAAAGGATGTACATTTGTGTAGATAAGTATAACAAATTAATTTACTCTCTGGGACAGGGATATGAGAATGCACAGAACCCTAGAGACCTGGGGTACTGTGGAGGAACTAAAAAATCACACTGTATAAGTACTTTAATAAACCAGTAGTTTGTCAATCTTATTTCTAAATTATGGATTCAAAAAGAGAAAATACTTACATCGAAGAGCAACAATGAGGCCACAAATGATGAGCCCAATTCCAAATGCACATAGCACTATAGTCAAGCATGCATAGTTCAGCTGACAGATGTATCCAAAAAGCATTGTGTGAGCTCACAGAGTATGACTGGTTCACTTCTTACTCTTGTAAGGTCTGCTTTCATCTACAATAACACTAAAAATATTGTAAATGGTAAATTGGCAGTTCCAGTCACATCCTTCAAATCGACGAATGTAATATAAAATATGATGACAAAGCAACTTTGCAATTATAGACTTGGAAACAAATGAAATACATGTGATGATATGACCTAATTAAAATAGAAATGTAAACGCACTCTATAATTTAAATGCACACACCGTGAGTGGCAACACAAAATTCAGGATACTCTATTTGGAAGTATTTGTGGCATGCTTACTGCCAGAATCTTTCAGCAGAACCTTTCCAAGAACTTTTGGAGGACCTTAGTCAGGGGTAAAATTGCTGAATAGGGGTAAAGGGACTGCATATGAAGGGTGCAAATGCATGAGAAATGAAAGTAGCCATTACTACATAAACCACATAATCTGAAATAACTATGAAATCATAAGCTCATGCAGTTGTACAGTACGTAGATAACCTTCAATGGAAATATATTTCATGAATACACATTTATAAAAGAAATAAAATGCTACATTTTAGAGACATGAACCCCTGAAATAATCATGAAATCATAAGCTCCTGTGATTGTGCAGTACATACATAACCTTATATGGGAACATATTTTATAATGTACGTTTATGATTTAACAAATACAACATTTTGTGAGAGTTACATGTGACAAGTGATTCACAAATGGAATGCTTTAAACATCAGATTTCACTGGAAATAATTGTTGCAAATTACTGGTTATTTCAACATTATTTGAAAGTACCTGGATCACCGAGCTTCACTCGGCTTTTCTTTTCTTTTCCTTTTTTTCTTTTTAATTGTGTTGTTTTTGGGGAGGGAGGGAGAAGATATTTAGATAAACTTGAAAAGCAAAATGTTAACTAAATATAAATTTTCCTTCTAATTGTTGGAGCTGTTCCCATGATGAGACCTTCAATATCCTGGCTTTGTTGAAATTGGCCCATTAACAGAGAAATTATGGCCAAAATAAGGTTTAGACTAATTGTGACTGTTACATGTAAAATCACGTTTTTTCAGGAATGACACCTATATAGATAAACTTAATAAGCAAACACCTGTCTGAATACAAAATTTGATCGAAATCGTTAGAGCCGCTTCCAAGTTATGCAGAATTATTTGAAATGTGGATTTCTATTAATAATAAGGGAATGAGGAAAAAGCAAATCATCACTTCATAACACTTTCTGCTAATGTTACATAATTTCATAATTAACACAACATACAAAATGTATATTAAACCAAACCTCTTGTACTGTTCTGAAGCTTTAATAACAGCAGCAAATGCTAACATCAATAAACTTGAACAAATACAAAATCAGGCTCTTCGCCTAATCACTGGAGCAGTTAAATCCACACCTATTGATGCCATGCTTGCCTTAACACGGACCCCATCAATAACAACAAAAATAGAACAAGCATTGCTCCAACACGAGAAAATGTTACGACTGCCAAACTCTAAATGGACAGATGAGAACCTCCCCCCTTCAATCCTTAAAACTCATAGTAGTTTCCTAGAAAAGGTAACACAGATTAAATCCAAATTGAACATTCCTAACACCAGAGAAAATCTACTTATAAGAGAAAATCCATTGGAATTATTGCAACCTACCTTCAATTTGGAATTAATAGAGGAAATAAGTAAATCAGACACACCAAAAGAAATACAAAAACTTCTAGCTCTGGAAACAATCAATACTAGGTATCCCACAGAAGAATGGCTGCACATATATACTGATGGATCCTCCAAGGAAAACCTTACTGGAGCTGGAGTTACGTGTTCACATTTTTCCTTTTATCATTCTGTTGGCAGAGACACAACAAATTATGATGGAGAAATAGAGGCTATATACATTGCTCTCCGACAATTATTAAATCTTCCCTTAAATAAATTTAACAAGGCAGTAATTCAGATTCTAAAGCTGCAATTCAGGGAATATGTTCAAATACTACAAAGAAGTCAACAAAAATTAGAGAATGCAACAAAATGTTAACACAACTCCAAAAAGTTAATAAGACTGTTCATCTCCAATGGATTCCAGCACACTGTGGAGTCATGGGGAACGAAGCTGCAGACTCACTTGCAAAGAAAGGCACAACAATAAAACAAAAGTCTAAATTCAATTTCTCATATTCCTCAATAAAACGCTTGATCATTAAAAATTTTTGTCATTCATATCTACAAGAAATAGAAACAAATGCCAAAGATAAAAAATGGATTACACTACTTTCCAATCCAGATATAATCCCCCAGAGACCAAGGAAAACAGCTGTTGCAGCCTTCCGACTATTGACAAATCATGACTGCTTAGCAAGTCATCTCTACAGAATTGGTATCTCAGCCTCACCAATATGTGTCCTGTGTAACGATCCAGCAGAAATGAATGAAGACCACTTGAAGACCTGTGAAGCATTAAGATCAGAAGAAACTACAGTTCAAAAGTATTGGAAAGCACGAATGCTAATGGCTTCATTGCCAGATGCAAGGCACTAGAAAACAACAACAACAACAACATAATTTCATGATTTAATTCGCATTTCTATTCCAGTGTTTCAGTTTTAGAATTGTGCTTCCGTTCCATTACTCATATTCTTCTCTGATTCATGGCTGCCAACCTCTTTGTCCAGTAGTATATTTCTTAATGTCAAGTTGGTATGATTTAGCAACATTGCACATCAAGAAGACCGTATTCGTCGGCGGTTGTTTTGAAGTGTACGTTTAGTGAAATTGAGTGTCCTCCTCATTTGATTTTAATTTTTACAGTATCCTTTGAGCTGCTAGTTGTAGTTAGTGAAAATTCTTATCTTGGGATATTTAAGATCATTTTGATCAAACAAGAGTACAAAAACTTATATAGAATTACGGAAGATAAAAATGAGAAAGGAATAATAAGTAATAAAAGTGAGAAAATATTGTATAATTACAAAGATTCGGGTCCATCAGGGTTGCCAACATTTAAAAGTAAAATTATTGTACCAGCCACTCAAAATTATAGATTTGGATTCAAAATTATCGTACATCATAAAGCAAACGCTACAAAAATAAAAATATCAGTATAATACTTATGAAAATATAAGAGTAATGATGTTTATTATATCCACTTACAAGATTGATGACCTCAACAAATATTACAACTTTAGCACTTACGTTTCTTGGACTATTCATCTGAAAGTTCAGCTTCCTCAACCGTTGCAGCATTGCACCAATTTGTTGTTGAGATAAACCTTAACATCTTCTCGGTGACTTGCAGATTTTAAGATCTACCACGTTCTTTCATAAGTTGAGACGACAAAATGACTTCATTAACCGTATCTAGTGCCAATGTATTTCTAACTTTGGTTTTTATTAAACCCAGTTTAGAAAAAAAAACTCTTTCACAAGAAGTGCTTCTGTAGGGCAAGGAAACCATTGATAATGCAAAGGCCGCTAGTTCTTTGAAATCAGTATTTCCACCGAGGTGACATATGTTTAACAGTACTCCAGAAACTGTCAGGTTCAGACATGTTCTTTATTTCACACGGAATAGCACATATTCCAAGTTTTCTACATTGATTGTCAATTTTCTGAACAGTGCCTTCTTCTTTGAGATTATCAAACCTGGGCACACTGGCAATCAGAGGATAAAGGGTAGCAGACTTAGTAGCTATGGTGTGGAGACAGACAATGAGGACAAAAGTGATGTTATTTGTAATTAGTTTCACTTCGCTGAAGTGACAAACCAGTGAAAATGATATTTCGCTGATATCGAACTATCATACATTCAAATTATCGTAATTCCCCATAATATCATACAGGTTGACAACCAGCGTACAAACATTAAAATTATTGTATACCCCCATAATTATCATACGAGTTGGCAACCCTGGGGTCCATATTTTGTTATTATCAATGGTAACCAAGACAATGTAAACAGGATCCATTCTATGAAGTATGGTAAAATGATATTTGAAAATGGATTTAAAGTAAAAGAAATCAAACCTATTGGTAGGAATAGGATAGAAGTACATTTTAAGCAATTCCAAGAAGCCAATAATTTCTTAACTTCAGATTTCAATAGTAAATATAATGTGAATTCATTCCTTACTACAACTGTATTGTAAAGGCAATCGTAAGAGGAGTCGATGTTGAGCTAACCGAATCAGAAATCCTAAAAGAAGCAACAAATGATAGAAATTATGAAATTCTTAAGTTGCACAGGTTTGTGAAAAAAGTACCTGGAAAGAATAGGGGTGATATTCAGCTGCTCCCCACTGAAACTGTCTTGTTTACCTTCAGAGCACAAACGCTTCCCAACAGAATATATATTTATGGCATATTATGTCAGGTAAATGTATTTGAAGAGAAGCCCTTTCAGTGTAAAAATTGTTTGCTTTTTGGTCTTCATTCAAAACCTGTAAAAAGGAAGTTAGTTGTAATAAATGTAGCTACCATCACGCAGAAAAGGATTGTAAAGCTAAAATAGAAAGATGCATCAATTGTTCCAAGAAACAAAAAGCAAATTCAACGGAATGCACTAAATATTTATTCAAAACTGAAGTACTGAAAAGAGTGAGAGAAATGAGAGTTTCAAGGTACGATGCTATTAACATCCTGAAAGGTAATACAACCTACGCCAACAAAGTTAGCCCAAAAAGTGCGGTAATAGAAAATCAGAAGCTTAATTTGTTATGTGTCATTGCCTCAAGAGAGTTAAGCTACTTACATAAAGAAAATATAGTTTTTTCCATGACATAATTTTACATTTTCTTATTTCCAATATCCTGAACTTGTTGTTTTGCATCATTGTAGGAAGTTAATATCGAAATGTCCTGAGATATTTTCTCCTGAGAAGGAATGATTACTTCACTCAATTCCATACTACAGTTATTTTCTAAAGTAAGAGTAAGATTCTTCCATTAATGTAATGTAGCAATTAGATTGGTTAATATTGCATATTTGCTAAAATCCAATTTTTTTGTTTGATGATAAAATGGAGAGTAAATCAACAAATCAGGAATCAATAACTCCAATAGTCTATAGTCAGTCTTTGACTACAAAAGCGGTCAAAAAAAGGAAACCTAGTCCTGTAAACAAAGTAGGGAGTACCATTAAAATTCCAAACCTGAACAAGGTGTTGATCAGCCCAAATGGCAGAAATCAAGCACAAAGTTTATTTTCGAACATACCATCTAATCGTAAAGAAACTAAATCGGATGATAAAACATTTGCTAATGAGTATTTCTGACAAAATGTGTTATCAATTTTAAATGTTGGGTAACTTCCAAGAATAACGTAAGTACATTAAAGTCGTTTTAAGATCATGATACTGTCTTGTTACACTCTTATAAACACAAATAAACTTCTTCCGAAACTGGTTACATAGCAGACGCAATGGATATGTACATATACAGAGAGATTCAAATACATGTGAACCATTACGCTGTGTTGTTCCACTGTGCACGTGGAAATACGATAACAGCGGCTGATATACACAAGGTCACGAGCATCACTTGTGTTTCTCTGCTCTGCTCACAATTAGTATTGAGCTAACACGATATCGTGCGAGTACATTATTACCTGTGTGCATTATTATTTAGTCCTGTACTTAGTCACAAAGTGTATTATGGCTCAGCATTTGTTTTCTACTGCACAGCGTGTATTTATTATTTCCTATGTGTTAACTCAGTCAGCTCACCATTTAATATTTTTCATGGACAAGTGTACACAAAATAATCATTATTGGACCTCAGAAAAACCTAATATAGTTCATGAAATACGCCTTCATGATGAAAAAATTGGTGTGGTGCGCCATTAGTGAAGAGAGAGTTATAGGTCCAATTTTTTTTTAGTCAGCAATTGATGCCCGTACATACGTGAATACAATTTTGTGCCCCTTTTTTTCTAGAGAATTAACCGACAGAAAGTGATTTTGCCTTTTTTCATCAAGACTCTGCAACAGCTCATACAGTCAATCTTTTGATGAGAACAATTGAAAGTATGATTCAGGACAGAATTATTAGCAGAAATTTGTGGCCCCCTCGGTTCCCCAACCTAACCGCCTGCGATTTCTATTTCTGGGGTAATTTAAACTTTTCCACTTCGTTTCTATGGTATGTGTACAAAGGAATTTCACTGCACCCATCTTCCTCAGGTTTTCCAAGTGTGTGAAATTGCTCCTCCCAGCAGATACAAATTCCAGCAAATGGTTAACCTTGAGATGAACAAAGGTGTGTCATAGGCTCTCCAGCAGTTGCAGATATTATTGTTCCCATCAATATCCAGTCCTTTACTATATAGCGTTTCACTCTTAGAAGACAGTATGGAGTTAAATGGGACATCTCTGTCTCTATCTAGCGCATACAAGTTGCCATTAGCCGCGCCCTTTTCTACCCTCGCTCTGTTGGCAGATTCCTAATAGCATGGTATAAATATTCATTTGTTATAAATTTCAGGTTTGAACACATTATCCTATGCAGAATTTTTTTCTCTATCAGGTTATATCCTTTTCAGAGTCATTATACATTTCTATAGGTCCAAATTTCTTCAGAAAACGTTTTTTTCAATAGAAGTCCGATATTTGCTGTTTCTACACTCATCACGCACTAACTAACAAATTAGCTGCTAGAATGCATCTATATTTTTTTCTAGGTAGAGTAAACTATAGTGCTACTACCTGCCTACTTTGAATTCTCTATGTTTACCCAGTTAAGTGTTATAATTTTTTAAATTAAATGTTTTCGGAAAATTTTATATATGTGCACTGCAAAAGTTACGCAGTGTGAAACTTTTTTGTTATTGAGTTTACATCAGGGAACCAGCGAGAACAAATGTTGAGGAAGGTTGGAGAAAGTTTTTAAAATAAACCAAAAGGCAGTAACCTCTTTCTTTTATCCAGTAAGGCAAACAAAAGGTATTCATCTATTCAGCGTCAGGCCTGACACAGAAGATAGTATAAGGAGCAGCACTAGCATTAGTTCGAAAGAAGCCATGTGTGTAACTGTGAGCTGTTATTGCGTTATTTGTTTAATATTTTTGTAAATATTTGTAGTTATGGAGGGTGAAGCTAGGAAGGGACAATATGTTGGTAAATAAAGAAGTAAGGAACACCAAATAATTATGAATGTGTTAGATTATTTTTTAAGTAAAATGCGTGTAAGTAAGGCGGTAGAAGAAACAGCTAAGGCTATCGGGTGTTCAGAAGCAGTAGTGTGTATGATTAAAAAGGAACTAATGAAAGGACCTCTAAGAACGCCATCGAAAAAGAAAGCAAAAAGGGCGGGACTACACAAAATGCTAGGTTAACGCAATATGAATGAATAGTGCAAGGTGGAGTGCGGCGAATTGTTCATTCTTTACTGTTTGCAAATATTCCACCCACGCTGAATATAATTTTGTCACAGTTCAACAGTGATGAGACCCTACCAAATTTCTCAAGGGCCACTCTGATTTGGGGTTCGAATATGAAAGAAAGGGTAACAAGTGCATATTAATAGAAAGAGACGATATTGATATCATCAGATGGCGACATAAATATCTAAAAGACGTAAAAGGTTTAGGGACCAGGGGAAATCAATTGTTTATACAGACGAGTCATTTGTAAATTTAGGTCATACAGTAACAAAGGCGTGGAGGGATACCAAAGTTAAAAGTGCCCGTTTCGTCAAGCAGCAATTGAAGGACTAAGTACAGGACTCAGGCCACCTCGAGTCGCTCGCGGAGAAAGATTCGCAACTAATACATGTTGCAACACTGCGCTCCATTTAACGTGTACTGTCTTTTAAGGGTGAGACGTGCTTTAGTTACAGGATAGTTTCCCAATTCCTTTGTTCAACAGGTACTATACTGGCACTAATTAAGAAGGAGATAAACAAAAACGTTAACCACATGGCAGAAAGATATAAATGAACAGGAGGGGATGACTGCACCTTAGCGGTTGCCATAGCAATGAAAAGGACCAATTAGAGCTAAGAAGTTTCCATAGCAATGGCACAAAGATGACAAAGATGGTGCTGCCAAATAAAAAATTGAGCCTGCTTGTGAACCAAATAAAACTATTTGGTAAAGGTATCTCAACTGAAGGACAATTGCATAAAATATGTTCTGTAAGAGAATATTTCAAAGAAGAGAAAATGAACAGGGAGTCTCTTATTCCAAGCTCTAAAGTGCTTGATATGACCTCACATGCTGTAGGAATAAGTAAGAATAAGAGCAATTCAGATAGCAGCATTTTCCCATGAGCATAGGCGTCAACATCTCGCAGGTATGTCTCTTTTGTTAACACAAATCATTAGACTCATATGTACTTGGATGTTCTATACTTTGCATGTAGGTTCAGTATTTTGCTATTGTCTTCAAATACAACTATAAATAATATGCGCTCAACATTCCAGGCACAATCCAAACTTACTCGTACACTTAATCATACTGCGCTCTCTATGTGGTCGCGACAAGTGGCAACCCTGCTTCTCTTTCACTGCAAACTGTCAATCCCTCTTTTGGTTGATGCCGATTATAGAAAGAAATGGCCTTTATCCCCACTCTCTGCACCACACATTGTACTTCTACAAGGTGTCTCCTGTTGTACTTTCTGCAAATTTGTATTTATCCATTTCCACAATTTTATTTCTACTGGCAATTTGCCTTCAGTTGCGTACCACACCATTTTCTGCATATGTCACTAAATTACATAGCTGCCTGCTTTTCATACATCGGCAATACCACTTTCCACATCTACCCTGCTTTTGCCCCTACTCTGTGCGCTCCATGTGAACATACCCTTTGCATCTATTTAACTAGGTTCAAAAAGGGTTCTTTGTGTGGTTCTAGGAGTTTAACGAGGCAATGCCATGTTCCTAAAGCAACATTAAGGTACTATTATGCAGGTACCCAACATTCACCAAGTATTTGTGACGAAAATTGGATTTTAGCAAATACAGAATATTAACGAAAGGTGTTTCTAAATATATATTACAGCACATGTTCTGTGTGTTCATTATGTAGCTGTATTTGGGAAAAACTATGCCACTAACGTTGGGTTCAGAAATATTCTCGCGTCACGTGTTAGAAAGCTGAGCCGCGTTTTCGAATCTGAGGTACATTGCAGAATTATTTCTGCGGTATTTCTCTAGAAAGAAAACGTTTATGGCTTCAGGTACAGCAGTAATTCAATAGTGGTTTTGCAATGATTAAATGTGATGTTATTCCATACCATAACATACCGTAACGAACACTGTGAAAAGCTGGTTCAAAAAGAAAAATCTAACTGCATTATTCATGTCTGTACGTCTGTCAAAAGGATATTACAAGTGTTCGTGCGACAGCATGTGCATAACACCTTGTATGCATTTAAAGCGTCTACTTCCAAATTTTAAACAACTTTAATTGCAAAAATACGTTAAAACTTTCAGTCTAATAAGTTTCACTAAAGGAATCACTTAATATTATTCTGCTTACCCAGTTTTTCATCAAACAAGCTTTCATCAACTTTCACGGAACTGTATCGCTGATCACCCTCTTCTACAACACGTGTCCAATGAGGGGAAGACCCAACAGTAGCACCAATCATAAAAAACAAACTTATTGTGCATAAGCGTTGAAATTATCTTACTTTCCTCCAAATAATAGTAATTTTGTTAGTATAAATAAAGTTGCTGTGTCTTAATTGAAATATCTAGACAGAAGAGTAGTTGACATACACAGCAATATTTGTTATTCATGTTAGCAACCCTGCCGAAATTGTAGTGCTTGTTACTCACATGTTGGCAGCTTTGCTGGCGAAGGATGGTGGTATTTCCTTCCCTATGTTGGCATTGCAGATTTTAGTGGCATGTATGACGACAGTGATAGTTTTAATGACGTCAGCGCCTGCAGTTCTCAGAAAGCATAGTTGACGGCCGAATTCGGCCAGCATGCCACAGAACACCTACTTAAGAATGTCCAGAAATAGTAACATAAAAATAATAAAACGTTATAGTAAGACGCCCTAGTTTTGAAAAGTAATGTTGGCAAATACAAAATGTGGAAATGTTGTAGCGTCCAGCGCTAAGTAAAGTTATGCAGGCAACCTATGAAAAATAAAATTTGTGGAATGCCACTTGAGTTCCATGACAGAAGTGTATTGCTCTAAATAGGTTTACACAGATTATGAAACAATAAGTGTAATTAAATAAGTTCTGCCTACCGTCTGATTTTTAAAAGAAGACACATGATAGACATCAGTTTCTCCACGTGGGTTCTCAATGTTGCCAAAAGACAAGTTGTACATATACCTCTCTTCCCTCTTAATACTCGGAACATAAAAACAAGCGCTCCCGTCACATCACGTTAGCAAAAGCATGCAGAAGAAAACTATATTCGCTTACTTTAAAAACAAAAGTATTTTATTTTTAATAACGGTTGTTTTAATATGCATTTACTGGTTGTTGAATCTTCGGGTTAATAGCTTATGTCATTTAATTGAAAAGTGTCCAGTTGCGTGACTGAAAATGCTGTTGGTCTCCCTTTCTAAGGAGTTAAAATTTGCGACGGACCTGGCTACAAATTCTAGAAACCGTGACCTCACTTATATAATCAGAGTGCCTTTTCCTCGCCTAAATGAAAGGAATAGCAGGTTCATCCTGAAGTAGCATATTGTGCTCTACCTGCTCAAAGAATTCCCTGAGAAGACAGACAAATTCTCTGAAGCCCACCTCTATGGAGTGGGGGTAGATGTCTGCGTTCGAATCTCGGTGAGTCACCTGAATGAGGTTTTTCCGAGTTTTCCCTTATCTTAAAAGATAAATGTCCTATACCCTATGGACTCTGGGCTCATTTGACCATCATCTCACTCATTTCATTCATTGCCCGATATGAGTTAAGTGTTTAAAGGACGTTAAACCTTTAAAAAGCTAAATTTTGATTGTGCAAAGTAAAACCTCGACCGGAAGTTGATGTTTGTCTTGGGACATGTATCCTTGGTCTATCTCTATCGGCACAAAGTCTTGCTTTCTTAACTGTGTAGTTTAATACAAGTTTTAACACAGTAGACCAGCAACATACAAAGTAATTAAACGCCCAAGTGCAAGCAAGCACACAAATAGTGAAAACTAAATTGAGTAAATGATTCACCCGTGTAATCTATATGGCAACCTTTGTGTTTCCGTAGTAACGGCCTTCCTCTCTTCCCTTCATCATCCCTTGCTTGACATCCACCATGTATTTTCTTTTAAAAGTCAGATGTAATTTTAATACACCGCAGAGCCTAAAATAAGAAATCAGAACCCGGTGCACTGCTGCAGCAGGTAGATAACGTTAAAATTTGAATATATTTCTCAATATATCTCGTATATATTTATTAAATAAATACAAAGGGCTATTTTAGTACTTGTATCCAAAATAAACATTACGCAAAAGAAAGACAGAAGGTTTTAAAGAAAAGTAATGTGTAGGCAATAGTGGTAATACAGAAGCGTGTAAGTCATACACATTCGATTCACAGCAGTTTTTGATATATAATACAGCGGCGGTTATTGGGTGATTGAGTACTCGCAAATGCACACCCACTAATTGTTTTCCTATGCGTGAATATGTATTTACCTCCATAGGTCTGCATACGAGAACGTCGAGTGTTTAACTTTCTTTTAGATAAGCTTGCGCGTTTAATCTTGCTGCGCCTTCTTTGCCTAACGCCAGTGCATTCGGCCAACGAGCTTTAGGGATGCGTAAACGAAATTTTGCGACTGATGAACTAAGTTTTGGGGTGAGAGGTCCCAGGGGGTGGAACAAAACTTGTATTTGGGAATACGAGTTAATGTAGTACGATTGATAAGTGCAAGAAATGCGATCATTACCACGCAAAGGTACCCCTAGAAGTCGAACCCCAATCCTTTCTCTGTTTTCCTCCCTACGAGTGTTTCTCCCCTGTCGTTTAGCAGTGCTACTTGGTTAGGCAACGTGATGTTTCTAAATATATTGTAGCCATTTTTATATTCAAATGAGAGTTGCATTTATATTGCAAACACAATTATCTCTACCTTTATTAAAGTATTAGAAGTGCACTTAATTATTCTTTATATCATAATTTACTAAGGCCAGTACTTCAGTTGGGATAGTTGTTTCCTTACTATTTTTTCATTATTTGCTAGGTTTGTGTTTCTCAGCAAACTGCTTGCTGTTGTATCTGCTCATAGCAGGAAATTTGAATCTATGCAAGACTGGAAATGAATAGCATTGCTAAACTAAAGGAGAAAATCTTTCGTGTTTATTCCTAGAACAGAAGCTGCAAATTAAAAATGAAAGCAGCCTGCTGCCACCAATCGATTTACTTTTAATGGCTAATTTGTAAATGGCAAAACGCGAGAGTTCGATTGCGCATATGAATTGCAATTAGAACTAAATGTTCTGGGAAAACATTGTGTGTATGTGTGTGTGTGTGTGTGTGTGTGTGTGTGTGTGTGTGTGTGTGTGTGTGTGTGTGTGTGTGTCAGAAAGAGAGTGAAAGTGGGGCGGATACACACTCACTGCGAGAAGTCACAGGTCGCATTGCATAATATCCATATTTCCTAGTGTATCATTAGGGTCTAGGTCCCATCGCTTCGCTCTGTCGTCGCTTTGCCGTTGCGGGAGAACTGATTCACTCCTCTTCGTATAAGAAGCATCCTTCGGCCACATTTTGGGACTTAGGACCCTCTGTCCCTAGGCATCTGGAGGGAAACTGGGAAATCACTTTAGACTAAAAAGGAGAAAGGTATTAAAGCCCCTACTTGTGCAGCTAGTGGATTTTGTTCTAAAATGTTGGTACGATTTAACGAGATTGTGTGACTTCTGGACGCTTCTGCAAGATTGCCTTTATTATAGAGTGACTTCCATCAACTTTTCAAATAGTTCCTCCACTGTTTTTTCTGTCACTAATGTAGTTAAAACAAAAAGAACCGCCTCCGTAGCGCAGTTGGTAGCGCGCTTGCCTCTGGTGCGGAGGACCCGGTACCAGCATGGGGATTTGATCCCCTTTGGGAGGTCTGACACGGGGTGCACTCAGCCTCGTTAGGTCCCGGGGGACCAATTGAGGAGCTACTTGATAGAAAAGTAGCGGCCCCAGGTCGTGAAGACCACATAACTGGCCCTTAGTGATCGAGACGCTGACCACGTGCCACCCTCTAATACTACACCCCACCAATGACGCGTGTAGTGGGCGGTAAAGTTTGGCTCTTCATGGGCTGAACCGGGGCTTATTTATTATAAAAACAAAAAGAAAGAAAGAACAGCTGCATAATCAAAGAGAGAGAGAGAACAAAGTGATTGCTATTGTACAAAGTGTTTCGGAGTTTTGTAGTAATATCGAAAAAGCAAAATATTAACCTTCATGAGAGAGATGATAACAAACTTCAATTCTAAAGTCACGTGATACGTGGGTTTCCTGAGTACTGTGTCAATTGGAAAACAAGTGAGGAAGTGCAAGTGCAACTATATTAGGCGTTTCAGACCATAATCAGCAAGTGAAATACTTTTTCTAAAATATACGAAAATGGTGGATTAACGTTGCTGCTTTGATTCGAAAGTATGAGTGTCAATATTCCACTTTTAGTAGCATGCACTGAAAGTTAATTCCATGGGCGTCAGCAGACTCTTTTCCAGGAAAGGACCCCACGTTAGAAGTATGTAATCAAACAATATTAATTATTTTACTGTCAAAAGTTATGTCACCGCGCCCGCCGCATCTAATTGCCGACAACCGCAGTGTCACCCATCGCATTATTGTCGGCACTACCGCAAAGGAGCCGAAGGAAAGAGACAGAGAATGGCCGCATTGTTGGGGCGCTTGCCGAAAGAGAGAAAAGGATAGAAGCTTCTGGAATCTTCCTCTTTGTATTCCACCGAATAACTGAACTTTCCAGAATAGTGCCTGGGAGATATAAATAGCGGTAAAGTGCGACAGGAGTCAGTGAGAGACGTATGTGAAGGTTGAGTAGTCGTGCCGACGGAGACGGACAGACGATGTGAAGAGTTGTGCCGACGGAGAAGAGTTAGTTCTTTGTGTTACGAGTTCGGAGCCGTGCTGTTGGAGAATCGAAAAAGACTTTCTTGTTGTTGCAACGAGTGTACAAGTTACTGTTTACGGAAATAAAAGTGTTTCTTTATCTCGACTACATCTGTCTTCTTTACTTTACACCCACCAAAAGTCACACTGGTGTCAGAAGTGGGATTCGTCGAATTGCTTCTAGTTTCATTACATCGTCAGAAGTTGCAACGTTAGAACCAAGATGGAGGGAGATTCGGAAACCAGGATGATAGCAATGATGAAAGAATTATTCGCCGAAATGAAGACGGAAATGGCTGAAATGAAGACGGCAAACGACAACCTCACTGCCAAAATGGAAACGTCAAACCACAACCTCGCTGCCAAAATGGAAACGACAAACAACAACCTCGCTGCCGAGCTGAAAGAAGAAATGAAGACGGCAAACGACAACCTCGCTGCTGAACTGAAAGACATGAAGACGACAAACGACAACCTCGCTACAGAAATGAAGACGGCAAACGACAACCTCGCTGCCGAGCTGAAAGAGATGAAGACGGAGCTATCGGCGAAAATTGATGGCGAACTGATTGGCGTGATGGAAGACGTGGAAGAACTCGGCGAAAAGGTGGTAGACCTCTGCCAGCACGTGGACGTCGTGGAGGACGACGGGGAACGTCTTGGCGCCCTTGTAGTAAGAGTTGACGAGAGCGTCAAAGTACTGGATGCCAGGGGCAGACGGAATAGCGCGGAGCCGCGGAGGGAGCACCTAGTGGCCGAGGCGACAGTTGCGCCCGTTTCAGATGATGTGAAGGAAGACGTGAAACAACTCGGCGAACTGATTGGCGTGACGGAAGACGTGGAACAACTCTGCGAACTGATTGGAGTGACGGAAGACGTGGAACAACTCGGCGAACTGATTGGCGTGACGGAAGACGTGGAACCACTCGGCGAACTGATTGGCATGACAGAAGACGTGGAACTACTCGGCGAACTGATTGGCGTGACGGAAGGCGTGGAAGAACTCGGCGAAAAGGTGGAAGACCTCTGCCAGCATGTGGACGTCGTGGAGGACGACGGGGAACGTCTTGGCGCCCTGGTAGTAAGAGTTGACGAGAGCGTCAAAGTACCGGATGCCAGGGGCAGACGGAATAGCACAGACCCGGGGAGGGAGCACCTAGTGGCCGAGGCGACAGTTGCGCCCGTTTCAGATAACGAAAGTGTACGTCTCGGGGAAGACAAAGGGGCAGTTCAGGGACGTCATCGAGGATCCTCTGGAGGAGTGTGTCGGGTACGTAACCAAACAGGATATGACGTGGAAGACGATCAGCAGGGAAGCGCACAAACAAACGAGCAACACGCGAGAACCGACTTGGCGTGTAACATGGGGGGACCGTCAGAGCCATCCAATCACCTGACACATAGTGCCGTGAACGGAAGAATGGTGGACATCGTCTTGGACGGCAGGATACAGGAGAGACCGTGCCGAGCACGAGTGAACACGAGTGCAGCGGTGGACGCGACTCGCGCGGATGTGGTGGGGTTTGTTGCCGGACCCATCGGAAGCAAGGTGGCTGCGAAGGTGCGCCAGAGAGGTCGGCGGACATGGTACCTAGTGAGCCGTTTCCAAGTGCGCAGGATGGCCCGTCAACACACCAGGAAGAAGGGCAACTGGACGAGGGACCGTCAAGACCGGCGGTACTGTTGCAGAATTTCGAAGCAGGATGGCATACATCGTCCTACCCGGACCAAGGGACACTATCCAACAGCGATACCTAGGATCGTGCCTCCTGGAGAAGAGGTTCGATGGGTTAGTCCACCGGGGCGCAAGGGAGATGCCGCAGTGATAGTGCTGGTCGGGACGACCAACTCTGAGGAGGGAGCAGTGTCACCGCGCCCGCCGCATCTAATTGCCGACAACCGCAGTGTCACCCATCGCATTATTGTCGGCACTACCGCAAAGGAGCCGAAGGAAAGAGACAGAGAATGGCCGCATTGTTGGGGCGCTTGCCGAAAGAGAGAAAAGGATAGAAGCTTCTGGAATCTTCCTCTTTGTATTCCACCGAATAACTGAACTTTCCAGAATAGTGCCTGGGAGATATAAATAGCGGTAAAGTGCGACAGGAGTCAGTGAGAGACGTATGTGAAGGTTGAGTAGTCGTGCCGACGGAGACGGACAGACGATGTGAAGAGTTGTGCCGACGGAGAAGAGTTAGTTCTTTGTGTTACGAGTTCGGACCCGTGCTGTTGGAGAATCGAAAAAGACTTTCTTGTTGTTGCAACGAGTGTACAAGTTACTGTTTACGGAAATAAAAGTGTTTCTTTATCTCGACTACATCTGTCTTCTTTACTTTACACCCACACAAAAGTCACAGTATGTGTATTCGATAACCGTATTAATTTGTGCTAAATAAAAATGGTTCTTTACATCAAAATTAAACTAATAGTCAGTAATTTATTGGAAATTGAGTGTATTGTCTTCCGGGGGGGGGGGGGGGAGGGTCGTGGCCACCCTTCGCGACGCCCATGGTTAATTCCAGACTTTAAATACTGAAATTGAAGTGAAAGTGAAAACGGAGTGAACATATTGTAAGGGCCATACTAGTTGCAAACACCACCAGGGTTACATCAGCGATTGTAAGTGAAGAAAGCTAATCCAGGTCAAGTATTCATAACATCAGATTGCTGACAAAGCAGGCAGGGGCTTTATTAACGCGGTCAATTATGTAACCTACGGTAGTAATTATTGTGTATAGTAATGATGAATATTGAGTGATCATGAAAATACATTAATTGTACTATTAAAGGCGAAGCACTATCTTTTAAGCCTAAACTTGCACCCCTGTCTGTGACAACTGATCAGTTCACACCATCAGCTGATTCTGTCTTTGTCGTCTCGACACACGTATAATTATGACACCCGATTGTTGGTCTGAATCGCCGCCACAACGCCTGCCGTTGACCAAGGTGTGATTTTAACGCTCTGGCCCGAGTCTTCAGCCACCCGAACCCGCCAGCTCTAATAAAATGTCTAGTCCACCGACTCAGGTTTAGCATGATTTCTTAACCCCAGATGGCTACTAAAACTTCCCTAAACCTCTCCCGATGCCTCTTCACCCCTGAATTTACACCCCTCTGTCTTCGGGTCTCTCCCCGTGAAAGGTCCGTTGCAATATTTATTGACAGCTTAGAATAATATCTTGTTTAGAAGCTTGGCAGTACCTTTTAAGCAATATTTACTTGTTTTTCTTTTACAGTTTCCCAAAGAAGGAAGCAAGCCCAAACACACACACACACACACACACACACACACACACACACACACACACACACACACACACACACACACACTAACGCACACACTAAGGAAGAATTTTGTTCCTTCAACTTCCTCTAAGGTATTGGAGGTTTCATTTGCTATTACAGCATATTTGTATTATATTGAACTTCAAATTATGTAAATAGTAATTAATAAAATGCTTTACCATTAATTCAATTAGGTACTTGCACGAATTCGCAATTTATTTCCCATGCAATATTTGAAATACCGCTCGTTTTACCCACTCGTCACCGAGCTTCGAAGCTGACATCTTAGAGTGTTCTGTGAATCCATTAGCTGTGTAGTCCATTATTACTCTATGGTCACAGCAACACACCATTCACTTCACAGACATGTACATGTATACACGTGTGAACAACAGCTGCAATTGAAACCCTACTAGGTTATCTGTGATTGAAACTGTACTGTCATAGGTGCTGTTCCACAGAACACACCTGTAGTGCTGTACTGATTCTACACGTTATCGGTGTTGCCGCTTCGAAGTGGAATTCATGCGTTTACCATTCAAGGCTGCCAATACAATTTCGTTTAGTTCCAAATTAAATAATTTTAAGAATGATATACGTCTAGTCCAAAATTTGATATGATATATTAGTTTACTACGTATAAGGTAGTTTTGACAGTATTAGAGGGCTAGCTTGCACCGTACTTGAGTACGTGATAAAACACCAAGGTTGGTCCAGGTTGATCAACTGTATCCGATTTGAGACGATATTTCAAAGCTGCCCCCACCATTGAGTTGAAATCACTTGAAATGCTGCTCAGATGTGTGCACAGGTGGTGCACAGGATGTGTGCCTCACAGTATAAATACCCCGCATAGGCAGGAACGAATGTTAGTGTCAGTATGCTGAGCAGGTGAAAGCTGTTAGGCTCTTAAATCAATATAATACTGGACAAGAAGTGAATAGTTTGCCATGTATTAAGTTGAATGGCATCGGCATTTGTGAAACGCGAATGCAATTGCAGCTAGAATAATGGCAGCACTATTAAAGAAACGCGCTTTGGCTGAGTACAGTCAAGTAATCCAGGTAAGAATGTCTCTTTAGCATTAAACTGTTTTAACTTTGCATGAACAAGTGAGATTATATAATCCTTGGAAGAAGGTACCGACAAGCTTCCGTAGTCAGCGGGTGTCAAGGGCTCAACTAGCTTGGAACGTTGCTTATATCACTAGTCGGCTAACAAACACCGCCATCCGAACAGCTCTTCAGCACATCCGTACGCGAATAGCGACTCATTTAGGACCTTCAGCGCCAAAACGTAGCCGAGGGATGTTTTTATAAGAAGAGAGTGAAACAGAGCAATGGTGATCAATCTGGGTGCCTGTCAACATAACCTCAAGGTGGTTCCCCAATCGCCACTTTTCAGATCACTTGACTACCCCGCCAATATTTACCTAGTGCACTATGTATCGCCAAAGTTCAAATCCCTACTGGGAATTTTTCTTTAGCCAGGATTATTCCCAGCCTTCCTTGTGAATTTAATGTAATAGCCTAAAGATTAATGCCACTGTAAGCAAGTGAACATCATTGCTGGTGGGCAAACGCTCTCAAGGTAAAAGGCTGCTGATATGACATTAGATATTAAAGCCGACATAAATGTCGTATTAAAAAGATTAACATGGGTAAAACTGTAGGAGAGCAGCGTCACATGGTTCACCGACAGTTGTAGTCTGTCATGGACATACAACAGAAGAACATAGCACTGCAACACACAAATACCTCCTGCCAACCTGACACTACAACTTGCTAAAAGACAACAATATCTCTTCCTCAGTCCAATTTTTCATTTTCAAAGGTATGTAGAATACAGATTAAAACCTCAAACGCACCGCACAAGAACTTAGTCACATTACTTAATTACAAAACAGTAATAACTTTTAAGAATAAGAGTAACATTCACATGCTTCTGTGGATTTCATGCTTCCAGCATTGGCGACATATACGTCACCAATGCATTGAAGGACAGCTGATAACACTACTCTTCAGTCACAACACAGCTGCCTGTCGACCACGTGACGCTGCTATTCTACAGGATAACCATAATGCAGTGTACTTACCAAATTCCAATTTTTATCACAAATATGTACCTATGTTAGGGAATGTTGGGGTACCTTGACAAATAATGTCAGTATGTTCTTACTGTTTCAAGATCATATTGCCTCCTGAAACACTTAAAAACAGGAAAATAACTTTTTTTCAAACCTTGTTAGAAAGAAGATACCATATACAGAAAGAACGTAGAAGGGGCATAAGCGAGGTAGGGGAAGGCGGGGAAAGAGGTATTGCCAACATATTAAATACAGGAACTATGCCAGCAATATATGCAGGAAATGGCACATGCAACACCACGTGCTTGTATTTTGAGTGGCAACATCTCCACAGGAGAGGGCAGGGATGAGCTTAAGAGGAACGCTCCCATGATGCCTGGGGTGAAGTGTGTGGAGATAATTTAGTTTGTTTCACTTTGTGCACCTCGCCTCAAGTGCAGTTTACAGACATTTACAGAAATAAATATTGTGTATCGTTATTGTTCCTAAAGCTGTATTTTTAATATTTGTGCAAGAAAACAGTGCAATATAGTGTTAATAGTGCAGGAACATCCGTTTGATGTGCTTTGGTAACTACCCTACGTAATCTACTCTGTGTATACTAAATGTGGAAAGTCAAATAATAAAAAATTTGACATTATTGATGCAGGTTGTCAATTCCTTCCTTCAAAATATAAGTAAATTTACATGTATTCATTTCACGTCAAATGATCTTCCCTCTGCCTAAATCCTTTAAAGTGAATAATAAATCTGTGGATACTAAATATGAGAATAGCACAATGCATTTCTAATCTCCTGCAAGGTGTTAGAACAAACAAAGCATTCTACAATTGTAAGATTCGTGAATGATGGGATGAAGATTCTGTGGCCAGAGGGTGTGTGTGAGGAAAAGGTTTTAATTACTCAATTCTTTTTTTTTTTTTTTTTTCAATTCAATTCTTTATTCTCATAAAACTTGTAGTACAAGCATGAAGCATTGTCAAATGCTAATACATGAATAAAAAGTAGGCACTTAATTAAAATTATGGTTAGTAAAAATAATCTATATATCGTAATACAAACATGGAATATTGAATATACAAAAAAATACATTAACCACAGAGATTAATTTAACATCTCTTCTATTCAGTAGCTGCAATATGCATGATTAAAGCTGCTACTGCCCTTAAGGTTTTCTACCCGAATGTAGTTCACTTACGTAGAAAACAAATACTGAGTGGAACTAGTGGTAGAGGAAGTGACTTGCTCAGCAAGGAGATAAGTGAGGTTAAGTTGATCACCACTGCATGAGGCTGTTGTAGTGAAGCAACAACAAAGCATAGCTGAAGCTTAAGTGTTGGTAGACCCCAATGAGGTTCCTGTTCCATATGGCAGACGGTAACCCAGTACAGTATAATACAGAGAGATTCAAATACATGGAAACCACTGCGCGGTGCTTTTCCATAGTGCAGACAGAAACACAATAACAGCAGCTGATATACACAAGGTCACGAGCATGAATTTTTTTTTCTCTACTCACAATCAGTATTAAGCTGACACAAAAGCATGTGGCTGCATTATTACCAGCATGCTTTATTATTTAGTCCCGTACTTAGTCACAAAGTGTATTATGGCTCAGCATTTGTTTTCTACTGCACAGCGTGTATTTATTTATGATTTGTATATCTTAACTCAGCCAGCTCACGTGGTGAAGTGTGATATGTAGAGAGATTTCCAGGTGTAAAAGTCCCAGGCCGTACAACAATCCATAAACTTTACAATAAATTTCAGGCTGCCTGAAGTGCTCAGGCTCAGCAATCTAAAAGACGGCGTACAGTTCTTACTGAAGAAACATTCGTCGGCATTGGTCATCATTTGGGGAATTCCACCCAAAAATCACTTAAGAATCTTTCACAATCGGCAGGCATTTCTTATAGCCCTTTACAAAGAGCTACTAAATTGCTGAAGTTAAAATCATATAAAATAACCGTGGTACATGCTCTTCAACCAACGTGAACTATGGCAAGTGGTGGATAATTTCCCAAAGAGGTAACAAAAATGTATGTAAGACGACAGTGGCCAGTTTCAGCATCTGCTTTAATTATATTGGTAAGTAAAGCCTTTAAAAGTAGTTTTAAAAATGTTGTATGGTTCTATCCGTGCTGTTCTATGATGGTGGCAGTCGGCGACGAGTGCAGAGGACCCATACAGACAAAACACAGCGCAGCCGGTTCACAGTCTTTTGGATCACCCATTACATATAAAGACTTATGTTAGTGGTTTCAATGATTATTATTTTGTAATTATCCTAATTTAGTAAGCAGCATTTGGTGATCATTGAATTTTAGTGCTGCACACCTCTCACATAAAACATACACTTTGCAGCTTAGGGCCCCCAGTATATTTTGCTATAGTTGTGGTTAATTACCTTGTGCAATAAAGGAATTAATGTGAATACACATTATATAGGAATCCTCGGATTGTACTCAACATGGAACATTGGAACATTAATCCTACTTCATAAGAAGGAAAACGCCTACAGCCAGCGAGAGCTAACCTGGCACTTGACAGTTAGGTGATTCACTCACCTGCGAACCAGGCTTGTCCAATCATGTTACAAACACATCACACAACGATTAGTCGATTGGATGGTTTAGGACTAGCCTCATTTGTAGGTGAGTGAGTCAGCTAGCTGTCAAGTGTCAGGTTAATTCTCGCAGACGACAAAATGTCGCAAATCTAGCAGATTTCACTTTCTTCCTTAGGTTGGTAATCCCATCTCTGTAATATCCTAAACAAGGCGTGGTTTATCAAATGCATGCTATGGTATTACTATGAAGGAAACTTGCATAAATAGGGCTAAGAGGTGCATTACAGGACTACACAGTGATAACATTTACTCTAGAAGCTATTACCTAATACTACTAAGTTTGAGTACACTTTAATTTTCACTCGCTGGGTACGGAAGCTTGTTTGACAGTAATTTAAAACAACACTGTAACAGTCAGAAGCGAACATGAGTGCATAAATCTCTGTAACCATTATAATTAACTGCATCTGCATGCACCATTGAGCAATGCTCAGAGGTACAAGCATCACTAATTAGGGTGAAGTTAAGGGATGTTTCTTAATAATAATGATAATGATAACAATAATGATAATAATAAAGATAATGATGATAAAGATAATAATGATAATAATAATAATACAGATAATAATAATAATAATAATAATAAAGATAATAATAATAGTAATAATGATAAAAATAGTAGTAGTAATTTATTGTGATGAAATGACTAAATCTGGTTACTTTTCTAGCACTTTATTATCTTCTAAAATTTTACCCAAATACACGATTTTCTCCTCATTGTTGACACACAATTTCGGGCTATCATAACTCACAATTTTGGCTTTTCATAACCTTGCTCAGTTGTTTTAGCATCTTTCTTCACTTCTTCTGTCTCTCGTGCAATAATTATGACAATGTAATCACTCACAATGCTCATTGAATCTTCTTATGATGTACCAAAATGATGAGACACGCATACATCTGTCTTGCACTTGCTGGCACATTGACTGGCTCGTGTCTGTAATCGTAACTCTAAAACTTGCTGCTCTTCTCTGGCCTCCTTAAAAACAGGTGATGATGTTACATGGACCTTTCTTGAGTTACACACACTGGAAATTACACAGCTAGAAGTCTCTCAAACATTGTCGAAACTGCTTTCGTTTCAGCTGCATAAATGTGAAGTGAAATCCATTGGATTGGCAATCCTGGATTGTTAGAGTTGAGCTTCACAGATCCGTTGGCAGTTGTGGCCGACTGCTTCACTGCTCTTATAAAAACACATCTCTCTGCCACACTTTGCAGCTTGGGTTCCAATCCTTCAGTTATGCTAAAATAGTCGTTCCTCCACAGTGTTTGTTAGTCATATGTTGGCAACTCTGTAAGTGGAAAATACATGAATTGCGAGAGGCATCAAGCAGTGTGTGTAGGGAAGCTTCTAAATCATTTTGCATCTAAGTATGGAAGTTTCTTTTTGTTGATTACTTGAAAACCAATTAATGGCATTCAAAGTGTTTTAGAAGATACTGTAGTGTAATAATCGCAATAGACCAAGAGGTAAGAATTTAAGGAGCATTGTTGAATCTCAATTTACTGCAAAATCTGTGATTATTATGAAACTACGTTAAATGAGGTAATCATAGTAAAAAATTACAAGTTGGTTTTTGAGGTAGGCTAATCTACAATAAAAACAGGCTGTAATATCATTCAAGTACAATTAATTTTGTAGTATAAAGTGAAAGGAAATTTAATAAACAGAATTTAAAATTAAAGATCTTAAAGGATTAAAAACTGTAATAACTTGAAGACTACAAAAAAGTTTGTTTTTATCACAAATCCTAATTATTTTCTATAAAGAAAGCTAGATTTAGGGCTAATTGCAAATAAATCTAAATGTAGTTCAATTTTGATTGAAGATCAGAAATGAAGTTAGTTCTTTTCTCTGTATGAATTGTATAACACTAATCTCAGATCACAGAACTTCATTCAGTGTTGAACTAAGACCAAGGAAACCGGGTTGGCACAATAGCCAAATATGCAAGATAATTGTGATTGTATGGAATGAACTGAGAATTGCTAAAAACATTTTCCTTTCATTTGTCTCCAATATGTAAACAAAAAAAATAAATGAAGAGGGACGAAAGTAATAAAAAGATTTGTGCAGGAAAATTTAAAATAGAAGAGAAAGTATGTTGATTTACAGTGTTTTAGAACATAAATCTGTAGTTGAAAATAAAAGGACTGGTAGCTCCACTGTGAAGTGTAAAGAGAAGGCATAGAAACAAATTGCAAATGAATACAGTTCAAGGAATGTCATCCAGTGTCAATGGAAGTCTTTGAAATTAAGTTATGAGAACAAAAAGAAGAGGGCGAAGCAAGTAAATGCTGCCAAGGTACAGATACACAAAACTAGGTGCCATAAGTTTGTGCCGCCTTCCTTAGATGGTAAAAAACAAATAACTCAAGTCTTTATTGACACGCCCTCGTATATCTTGAATTTTCTGGCTATAGCCCCTGTAGTCATATTTACTCTGGGTGACTTTTGCATAACTGGTAAACCATAAGTAGAAGACCAAATCTTACTGTACAAAAAATGTAGATCTTGCTAAAATACACAATTTATGTCTGAATAATATTTTTTGTTGAGTGATCCATTTCGGCGATATTCCTTGTTATTTGTGTGAGTTTTGGAGACATATTTCTGTCAAATGGAACATCGTTCATTTTTTATATGTTAACCATACAAAGAGAATGTAATCTCAAAGCTTTAGAGGATTTGACTATTGCCCAAAGTCTACTTTATTCCCATATTCCCCTTGTACCTACAAGGAAATAAGCAGTAAGATAATTTCTACAAATGTTTATCTCAACTTATATGAAGAAGATATAGGAATATGAGTTTGTAAGAATGTTTAGTACAAGAGTAGAGAAAGTCATGTGAGTGCAACATATCAGTTTTTTAAAAAGCCATTATATAAATATATGTGGACAAACGTCCTTGTAAGTGCTCCACATTTGATATCTCTTCTGCATGCCTACAATGTTTTGAACCATTCCAGCAGATGGCAAAGCCACAGAACAGTGTTTATAGGAGTACAGTTGGGCAATGGGTAAGGAAAGTTAAAGCATCAGGAAGTGCAAAAACAGAGCTCCGTGATTAGCCATGCTCAGGACATGATTGCGTATACAGAACCAGAGCCTCTATCAGCAGGGAATACATGCTCTCACACAAAGTTGTTGGAAGGTCATAGAATGTGATGGAGACTACTTAGAAAAATCTGATGTGTTGCACTTGCAAGACTTTCTCTACTCTTGTATTAACTATTCTTACAAACTCTTATTCGTATATCTTCTTCGTGTTACTTGAGATAAACATTTGTACAAATTATCTGATTGCTTATTTCCTTGTAGGTGTAAGGGAATATTAGAATACAGTAGGCTTTGAGCGATAGTCAAATCTTTGAGATCCTGTTCTCTTTGAACGCTTAACATATAAAATATGAACAACGATGTTCCATTCCACGAAATTTTTAAGTTTTCCAAAACTGACACAAATAAAAAGGAATATCTCCGAAATGGTTCACTCTACAAAAAAATTATTCAGACATAAATTGTGTGTTTTAGTGATATCTACATTTTTTGTATAGTAAGATTTTGTCTATCTCTTACGGTTTACGAGTTATTCAAGTCACCCAGAGTAAACAGGACCACTTAGGCTATAGCCAGAAAGTTCAAAATATAATTTCATTTGTCATACAAATATCTGAAACACATGACATTTTAATTAAAATTATTGGAGCCATTTTCAAGAAAATTAAAATTCTCCCTGTAAAGGGTAGTTTAGGGTGGAGCAATTTTCTTCAGAATCTTCGTGTCGCATCCTTGCAGGACATTAAACTTAAATACCAACTTTGGTTTCTAACCGACTTTTCGTTTTTGAGTTATGCTGTTCACAGGCTGACAGACACACACACACACAGACCTTTTTCTAAAAATGCTTTTTTTTTGGATTCCGGGGACCTCAAAACATATTTCTGGTGAAATCTCGGCATAGAATTTTTGGGTGGAATACAATACTTCCTCTATTTACCAGTAGAGAAAGTAAAAATAGGACATGAACAAGAAATGTTGGTTAATTGCCATCAATTTTTGACTTAAGAATAAATATGTTCAGAGAAAAAAGATGTAGGACATTATATATTGAACAACTCTAGTACATTCCCTGAATTTCCTGTTACCCATTTCGCCTTTCATCTGGTGGCTGTTTAAGGGTTCTGAGTGTCGGCAGGAGTTTCTGCATTGCATGGCAGGGAGTTTTTTGTCTGTAAAGCCGCATCCTCTAGATCAGGGGAGGTCTGTAATTAGGCAACCTGCCCTCTGCTGTTACCTCACCTCAGGACCAGACACCCTTATCCTCACCTCACCTCACCTTACTTCACCTCACCTCAGCAGCCTGTTGAGGGCATAGGCATAAAAGTTCTTCCAGAGGCTGAGGTGCTAATATTCCTCTCTGAACTTTGTCATAGGGTCAATTCCATTGTTAATTATGGGAATTGTGCATGTTGCCTATGTTCTAACTTTGACTACATGGTGTGATACCTGAAATCTCATTTTGAATTATCTGTCATTAAGTTCTGGGATGGGATTCCTGCTATGCTGCAATCATGAGCAACCCTTTCAAATTCAAAATTATCTTCGGAGATGTCAGAATAATTTGAAATCTGAAAATAACATGTAGCATAGGTTATAAACATTTTGGATCATAATAAGCCAATTGTTAAAGAGTCTAATTAACCAAATAACTCTAACATAGGCATTACTTAACATTTTATTTAAAGCCGCACTATTTATTTCTTCCTTATCAAAAACAAAATTTGACACTTCTGCAGTTCTAGTGATCTAAGTTCAATCAAGTTAAATGGAGAAAATTCTCCAGTCAGATTTGACATTAGATCAAGATGACATGAACTTGAATTAATGTTTATACAACCGAAATTATAAGTTCAGCATGACTGAAGTTACTTTTTAGGAAGTTAAACTCAGATTAACTTTATTGCAACTGAACTGTAATGATACAAATGTAACACTGATGAACTAAAACAAAAGACTGAAGATAAATAATTAGTCATGTAAAAACGAAAGAGCAGTTACTTTTTGTCACTATATATATCCCTTAAAATTGAATCACAATTCACAACTCTTGACCTTACAGCTCACAGCTATTCTGTTCTATTGTAAACTTGACACAAATACTGCTCAATTGTCCACGGCTTGCTCCAACAGTTCCAATTGACTCCTCTGCCTGTGCTGACTCGCTTATATAGCTGAGAATACTTGTAAACAAGCCCTGCACTAGATGCTTCTTGAATTATCTCGAAAAAGCCATTGTTCTTAGCTGGCATTGTTGCATATTACCTGGCAATGTAGTGATAGAGGTGACTGACCTTGAATCTCCTTTGATGTGCAGCTAACTCCACACTAAGTAAATTAGAAGCTAACACAACTACCAGGTGGAAGGGAAGTCATTACATTAATTTAAACCAGTGATAGTTCTCAATATTTGGAACACATTGTGTATCTTACGTTTTTGTCTCTGATCATTTCCTACGGGGATATACTAGTTTTCTCGAAAACAACCTGGCAACACTGCAGATTGTGTGGGTGTCGCTTACCCTGATGGTGTTTTTTGAGAACACAAATACCCTGCTGTGTCCTTCTGCATTTACTGCACGAGAGCAGGCCAATCACAAGCGTTAGCTCCCAAAACATTAAAGCAAAAGTGCCAAACGTGTTTACATCCACAAACCAGCTCAACCTCAAAGCACCGTTGACAAATTACTGCATGTGTGAAAAAGCTGCTTGGAGTCTTCCTTCACGTATTTTAAGTGATTATTTCGAAACCCTGTATGATGGGTCAGTATGTCAGAAATAACTTACTCTATACATCTTACAGGTAACAAGCTGTTATCTTTGCACATTCCTGTGGAATTACACATCCTAGTTGGATCAAAAACCATTTATTTTTTTTGAAATCGACTGATCAAAGAACAAAATTGTTGTTTGTATTCTCTCAGACTGGAAGCTTTTATATGTATAAAAGATACGACACAATTAAGATAACTGGATATTTAATTTAAGACTTTCGACGTTACATGGGCAAGCTATCAGAAGAACAAACAGAGTTGCTAAGCTACACCAAAAAAAAAAAAAAAAAACCACACAAAAGATGTATAAACGATTACAGAATAACCAACACTCCTCCTCGTTTACACAACCTTACATTTTTCTCTTAATGCAATATCGGGGAAACCATTTAGCCTGGTGGCCACCCCATCTGGCGTCCACCGAACACGTGAACATTCAGATGATACACCGACTGACAACCATCTGCTCCGTCGTTTATAACCACTCGGAAGCCGTTTTTAAGTCCAAGGTCCTTTGCTAGTTTTCGAGCCACAACCAGCAGATGCCCTAATAGCTGTTCATCAGCATCTTCTGATTTCGATAACTGTAGTATTGGTTTGCGAGGAATCACAAGGAAATGCGTCGGAGCTTGTGGACTGATGTCGTGGAAGGCAATACACTTTTCATCTTCGTGAATAAGATTACAAGGAATTTCCTTCCTCAGAATCTTCCCAAATATAGTATCTCCCCCAGGATTAGCGGCCTGGGCTCTAGCAACTTCTTTGGCCATTGCATGAAGCCATCTCTCTTTGAATTTGCTAGAAATTGCTTCATTGTAGGATTTGGGTTCTAACTTCTCTTGTAGTATGACATTCTTCAATCAGTCTTTGCGGAGCAATTCCTTTTGTTGATCTCTGAGAAACTTGAGTCTGAGAGTCTTTAACTGATTCATTTTCTTTATCACTCTCCTGAATTTCTACTTCTCGGCATGGGCGTCGCGAAGGGGGGGCAAGGGGGGGCCGCGGCCCTCCCCTGGAAGTTGGTCAACTTAATGTGTAATCAATTACTGACTATTAAACTACTATTTTAAAAGATTAATTTTTACTTAGCACAAATTAATATGGTTATATGCAACAAATATTATAAATGTTGACAGTAAAATAATAAATTAATTTTATCTGATTGCAAATTTCTAACATGTGCCCCCCCCCCTCCACCCCTGGCAAAATGTCTGCCGACGCTCATGCTTCTCGGTGTGATATTTTAACTTTGGAATCAACATTTATGTCGATTTCAGATCTATTTAAATCATCACGTTTCCCTTGATATGCTTCCACACTGAACTTGACATCTCGACTGATTATCACCTTTTGTGAAGCTAAATTGTAGCAACGATAAGCTTTTGATTCTTCATCATATCCAAGAAATATTGCTTCTGTTCCTGTATTATCCAATTTCTGGCGTTTCTGGGTTGGAACATGAACAAAACATTTGGAACCAAAAATCTGTAAATTCTTTACTTTAGGCTTTTCATTATTCCACAGTTCATATGGTGTTAATTTCTTTGCTCGAGTAAGGACTCTGTTTTGTATGAAATTAGCAGTCATCACAGCTTCACCCCAAAATTGATTTGGTAAGCCTGCATCAATCAGCATACAGCGTGCCATTTCTACCAGAGTTCTATTCTTCCTCTCTGCTATGCCATTCTGCTGTGGGGAATAAGTTGCAGTTATCTGAGTCTGGATACCTTCATTGGCCAAATATGTTCTTAATTGTTTATTTAGATATTCACCTCCACGATCAGATCGAATAATCTTGACTTTTCTGTCAAACTTGTTTTTCATAAGTGCTACTTAATGTTTCAAAGTATCAGGAACTTCAGATTTGTTTGCCAATAAATATGAGTATACCTTGAAAAATCATCTATAAATGTGACTATAAATCGCTTACCACTTGGTGTCATGGTCTGCATTGGTCCACAAACATCTGTATGGATCAAATCAAGTGATCTGGTAGACTCGCTTGAAGATTGTTTTGGGAATGGTAATCTGGTCAGCTTTCCTTTCATGCACGTATCACATGACATTTGGATACCGCAATCAACTATCTTCAAATCATCTAAGAGACCCTCAGCATACATTTTCCTTATGGCCTCTGGGTCACGATGTCCCATTTTCCGATGCCATGTATGAATACAATTGCTGTTGTGTTCCAACACTGCATGGATTTTGTATGGCTCACACAATTTGTACAAGTTTCAAGTGGACTTAGCAAATCCAATCTGTTTTCCATCTTTACATATTTCACAATAGTCTTTACTGAAGTTAACAGAAAAATTGCTTAAGTTTAGCTGTCGAACAGAAATTAAATTTCCAACAACTTTAGGAGCATAAAGCACATTGGTAACAATAACTGGTGTCACTTCTCCCTTTTTATTCTTAAACATCAATTTTCCTGTCTCGATGCCAATAACATCAACTAGTTCACCATTTGCAACTTCAATTTTATTAACATAGGATCTATCCAAGGATGTGAAAAACTTTGTCATTGGTTACATGCCGAGTGGCACCTGAATCTAAAATCCAACTATTTGACGGAATGTCAAATGTAAATATATGCTCTTTATGTTCAACTGCATTCACTTTATTTGATTTTTCTTTCCAACTTGAGTATTTCTTGCAATCCTTTTTCATGTGTCCATACCTTTTGCAAAAATAACATTTCACGGAAGTGTTTTTAAAATCTTTTCTGGATACTGTCCTCATCATTTTATCTGAAGAATTACAGGAAGCCCCTTCTGCATATTGTTTACGTTCATATTCAGCAATCACCTTTTGCTGTACTATGGCAAACGTTAGTTCATCCTCTGGACGTGTTTCCAGTGCTGTAATTAATGGATCATAATTTCTAGGCAAATTGCTCAACAACATTGCAACACTCCGTTTATCCGATAAAGATTCTTCACCTATGTCTCGAAGCTTTAAAAACAATTCTTGCATGCGAGTAATATGTTGTGGAATATTACCGCCTTCTTCGAGTTTCAAAGAAGAAATTGTTCTCATTAAATGAACTTTATTCGTTAACGTATTTTTCTCATGATATTCCTTAAGAGCATTCCACATTTTCTTTGCTGTGGACTTACCCCTGATGTGGATAAGTTGATCATCTTCCACCGTAAGTCCGATATAGGCTTGTGCTTTGCTATCAGCTGTATCCCAATCGGCGATTAACCTTTCGTTTGAACCTGTATCTATCGGTCTTTCAAATTCAATTACCTTCTTAAACAAGTTATCTTTCATTAAAAGCAGTTGTACTTTATATTTCCAGTTTGAATAATTATGATTACTCAACTTTACGGTGTCACTTCGAAAGTCAGCCATTTTGTTACTTAAACCTTATGTAACGAAATTGAAAATAAACCGCTTCGCGTATCGCACTTTATACTTATATGCCTGGGCCCATAACCTGTTGTTTGTATTCTCTCGGACTGGAAGCTTTTATATGTATAAAAGATACGACACAATTAAGATAACTGGATATTTAATTTAACACTTTCGCCGTTTCATGGGCAAGCTATCAGAAGAACAAACAGAGTTGCTAAGCTTTAAAAAAAAAAAAAAAATAAAAAAAAAAAAAAAAAAAAAAAAAACCCACACACACACACACACAAAAGTTGTATAAACGATTACAGAATAACCAACAAAACTGTTATTAGACTTTTTTGTTTCTAATGCTTGTATGAAGCACATATTAGAAGGAATGTAATGACTTTCCTTCCACCTTGTATTGTTTCTATATTTCAAGTGGACTTACAAAGCAGTATTTTGTAGAGAAGCATTTTGCCTGTTTTGCAGCAGACTGTCTCTTGTTTCAGTAGCTACTAACCTACCACTTTCATAATACCTTCTCAGTACACCTAATACTCTATCCTTCTTTAATTTTTCTACTATGTACAGTAAGTAGGGAAAGTATTGTTTTGGACCCAAGATTTCCATGTTGGGATTTCACCAGAAATATGTTTTGAGGCCCCCTAATCCAAAAAAGGCATTTTTAGAAGGTCTATGTGTGTGTCTATGAACAGCATAACTCAAAAACAAAAAGTTGTTTAAAAACCAAAGTTAGTGTTTACCTTTAAAGTCTTTCAAGGATGTGACATGAAGATTTTAAAGAAAATTCTTTCACCTTAAACTACTCTTTACATGGAAAATTTAAAAAAAATGTTGACTCTCTCAAAATGGCTCGAATGATTTTGATCAAAATGCCATATGTTTAAGATATTTGTATGGCAAATGGAATGTATATTTTGAGTTTTCTCACTATAGGTCATGTAGTGGTGTTTGCTTTTGATGACTTTTGCATAACTGGTAAACCCTAAGAGATAGAACCCTAAGAGATGCATTTTTTTGTGAAGTGAACCATTTCCGAAATATTCTTTGTTATTTGTATAAGTTCTGCAATACTTAGTTTTCTCAAATGGAAGGTTGTTATTCACTTTATCTCTTGGCCATGCAAAGAGAACAGAATTACAACGCCTTCATATAGCAATCAGCTTTAAAACATTTGACTATCACTTAAAGCCTTTGTACCTACAAGAAAACTAGCAATAAGATAATTTGTACAAATGTTTAACCCTATTAACATGAAGATAGAGGGATAAGCATTTGTAAGAATAGTTAGTACAAGAGTAGAGAAATCCATGCGAGTGCAAAACCTCAGATTTTTCAAATTCAGGATGTCTAAAAAAGCTTCACAACATACTCAAACATGTTTTCTACAATCATAAAAGAACAACAGATTCTTTCCTGAATGACTTGTCGATAGGTCATTGCCTCTTCTTTGGCAGTACTTTGTCTTGGATAATAGTAAAATTGTCTTGAAGAGTAAAAGACTGACATTTTGGAATGTCCTAAGGAGACTGGTAGATTACAGTTCAGCATGCCAGATGGTCTTGATGGCGAATGTGTGGAATAAAAAACATGTCTTTCTTAGTATCTACGTAAGAGACTTTGCAGTGTAATACCACAAAACAATTTCAGAACAAAAACCTGACTACTAATATACTATTTTTACTCAAACCCAAAGGTAGTGTTACAGTATGATAGATGCAGAAGAAAATCAGAATTGCAGCGCACCTCTCTACCGCAACTATTTGTAAACCATACTTTAAAACATTTAATGTCTTGCCTTTGCCAAGTATTTACAAATATAAAACTTTTGTCTATTTGAAAGGTCATGTATGTTCATTTAAAATAAATTCTGAAATGCATGCATACATCAGAACTAAGCATAACTTATTTGTAAATTCATATGAGACTAAAATTTAGAGAAATAGCTTTAATATGCTGGCATACTTCTGTGAAACTAGCTACCTGAATCCACAAAAATATTGAATTGCAGAAAAATTCAAAGGAAATTAATTATTAAATTACTTAAATGAGCTTCTACAGTGTAGGTAAGTGTTTAAATTGTACATATTAGCAGTTTTCTATTTAACGTATTCCATAACTTGTACAAGGGCAGTTTGGTAAGTCTGTGATTTAGACAAGAAATCATGAACAAATAACAGGTTTCTTGTTGGCACCAAAGTCGCACACCTACTCTGTGTATAATTCCAGAAATTTGTCATCTGTTTCTTAGAGCATCGTTGGGAGCCTGTAAAAGCTCTAGTTTTGTGTTGCTTCATAGAAAATAAAGAACTGTCAATTTCGTATTCGCAAAAAGTACTTTTTACGAGTAAGGCAATGAAGGGAATGGAAGAAATGCTGAAAAATTATGGGGACTGTGCTCCATCACATGGCATGGTTCACAGAATTTCTCAACACTGTTACGTTTGAAGACGACACAACTGGTGGGTAGGCAAGCGTTGCTATAATCGTGCTGCTCAAAACGTTGACCTGCACTTTATGTTTGTTAATATAAACCTCTCAGATAACGTACTAATTATTCTCTACGCACATATAATGAAAGGATGGAAACGGAGGATCACTGCATGACATCATGACTCAGCATTAGTTCTCGCCACCTCGCGAGCTGCATCATGTGCAATGCTACCAATATGAAAAATATTATACAGATGGAAAAAATAAAAAACAAAAAATCATTAAAATGTGCAATATAGGGGCTATAATATTGAAATATTATGCATTTATCAAAATCAAGAACATATGCAGCTATATGCACCATAAAATCATGCCCAAATAACTGAAAATTCCATAATTCGTGCACAAAATGTAAAAGCATACATTATTAACTCCTATGAAAAAAACATGCAAATGTACGAACTTCCTAGCCCTAGTCATTGTGCTCTGTGCTTTTGTGGCATTGAGTGATCAGTACCAGTAAAAATCAGGAGTGTCTATTAAAAGTGTGCTGCGATATGTGTATGTTGTGCCTCCCACAACCATGTCTTGTGAATTTATGCCTAACTGTCCTGACTTCGATGCAGTTGAATATGTACTTAACGGTATTTCATCACTCACATTAGAGCAAAAGTTAAGGGTAAAAGATTTGCAGAAATGACCTGATTTAACCACGAGCGTCGCGAAACGGGGGCAAGGGGGGCCGCGACCCCCCCCCCCCTTGGAAGTTGGTGAACTTAATGTGCAGCCAGTTATTGACTATTAAACTATTATTTTAATTTTGATGTAAAGAACAATTTTTATTTAGCACAAATTAATACGGTTATCTGCAACAAATATAAATTTTGACAGTAAAATAATGATTTAATATTATATGATTGCAAATTTCCAACATGTGACCCTCCCCTGGAAAAAAGTCTGCCGACACTCATAGATTTAACTTTATCGCAGCAGGACTGTAAATTTGTGCGTAAATTCCAAAATAGTTGGTATGACAAATACGAGTGCTTGCGTAGAACCGGCAAAGGAAAAGGTCAGAGGCTTTTATGTTATTTTTGCTTGATGTTTGGCGGTAAGGGTGAAGATTCTTGGCACAAACTGGGTAAATACAGTGAAAATGTTTGAAAAGAAGGCCAAGAACCACTCGGCGTCTCAGAGCCATATTAACTGTGCAGAAAAATGTCATATGCTAGGGTGATGCCGCATGGAACATGCTGTTTCGGAGGGACATAGATTGCAAGCCATTAGGCACAATGAAACGGTGTCAAAAACAGGCATATTGTAGGGCGATGTTGTTTGCCATTTGGGGATCCAGGAATTACCATTTAGGGGTCATCGAGAAAGCCAAGATTCTGTCAGTGAAGGAAATTACTTGGCCATTCTTGGTTTATTGGCTTCAGAGGAGTCTTTCATGAGAGATCATTTAGAATCGGAAACTATTTTTAAGGGCACTTCCATAAGGGCTGCTCTAACCACTAAGCCACCATGGCCAACTTGCCAGTATGAATTTATAAACTCGATAAGCGGAAGATCTGTGGCTCAAATCCCGGCTATGGCATTGAATTTGTCACTCCTGGTTCCACCTCTTAAACATTACCCACACACGGCTTGTGTGTTTAAAACACCAGCATTAAGATTGTTGGCATAAATAAATAATAAAAGTATGTATTATTACAAGACATTTCATTCTCATTTGAACTTGTTTGTAAATTTCTGAACGGCTGTACACAACTGTTGACTATGTCAAGAGACGTAAACATTTTCCGTTCTTTAGATGATAATTCTACCTGCACATAAGCGATGTACCGTTATGTATGCACAACCTTACAACCCCTCTATGACAGCAAAGGTGTCTCGTGCTGTCATGTCATTGGCCCAAGACGCTTCGCCACTGCAGCTGCCGAGTGCACAGGACAGCCAGTTGATGTCACAACACAAGAAATGGCGAGAGAAGTTGCGGATGTTGTGACAGAAGGCCGACAAGTGAAAATCGGTGAGATATTCGAGACCTTATACCTCTCAAATAATATCCTGCATGAATATTTGGGCATGAGAAAGCTGTCGGCAAGAGGGTGCCGCAACTGGTCACAGTTGACAACAAGCGCAATTGTGCGACTATTTGAATATGTTCCAGCGCAATGCAAATGACTTTTTGTGGAAGTTGAAACCTGGATCCATTCTGGCACTCTGAGATAAACCAACAATGCAAGCAATGGATTTCCTTGGGCACGCATGCTTAAAAAAAAAAAAAAAAGAAGCGAAAACAGTTTCTTCAGCAGGAAAAATCATGGCAGCCATCTTTTGGGATTCCCAAGGCGTGATATTCATCCACTACCTTGAAAAGGGTTAAAACGATCACAGATTCATCTACGCCACAGTACCGGAACAATTTCTGAAGGAACTGTGAGAGAAAAGACCCCATCTGGTGAAGAAAAAGGTTCTCTCTCATCGGGATAATTCACCAGCGCACATATCTGGTGTGGCCATTACAAAATTCGTGGAACTGGGCCCCGAACTGCTGGCTCATACACCATATTCTCCAGATTTGGCTGCAAGCTACTTCTTCCTCTTTGCAAACCTAAAAAGTTGGGTCGGTGGGAAAAAATTCACATCCAGTGAAGACATCGTGTCAGAAACAAACTATTTTGCAGACTTTCAAAAAGTTAGTGAAATGGAGCAAGGTGTATAGAGTTAAAACGAGACTGTGTTAATAATTAGTTGATTTTTTTGGAAAAAATGTTATTTTCTTTACTAAACCGCCCTCGTAATGGATGATCAGTGAATGATCATCTGAATGGATGAATTTCATTAAAATGTTTGCTAATATTTGAACAGTAAAATCAATACCTGGTCGCTCTCTCACAGATCAAAAATGTCGCCACCCTGAATGTACTGAGGTTGAAACTCTAGGACATGTATTGGGGTATTGCCCTAAAGGAGAGCTTCTAAGGAATACAAGACATCATAGAGTAAGATGCTTCATCGCAACTACCCTCAGAAAAGCGAAATGGGAGGTGTACGAAGAAGTACATTGCCTGGCTGAAGACGGCTCTACAAGGAGACCAGATATAATAGCAATTGACCGGCTACACAAAAAGTTATATACTGGATCCGACGGTTCGTTTTGAAATGGATAGAATGCAGGCTACGAGAGTTGACGATGAAAAAGGCCCATTTACCTTCCATGCATCCCTCACTTGTATGAGAGGTATAATACACATTCTTATGACTGGGAGGTAAGGGGTCTTCTTTTCGGTGCCCGAGGAACATCGTTCCAAAGAGTTAAATCTCTTCTATCGGAGCTCAAATTTACACATGAGGCCATTAAAAAAATCTCTATCTTGCGAGATTTCCTTGCTATTTGTACAATCATTTATATAATGTATTTTGAAAACATTTATTGTATCTTTATACAGACTAAATTTTTTTAGTGATGATAAAGTAAAATTAATGTGATAATTTCTTTCTTCTTAATGTAATGGTAAATCTGAATGTGTATTTGTTGTTCTGGACCCTTGTGGTCAGCTGAATTGGCAGCCACATTGTCTCGTGTGCGTGCGTGCGGGCGTGTGTGTGCGTGCGGGCGTGTGTGTGTGCGTGCGTGCGTGCGGGCGGGCGTGTGTGTGTGTATAACAGGGAACCTACAGCTCCATACGTTGTTTCTCACGTTAGACATCTTCCTAGCTTCGTTACCAGGAGACACTTTTAAGGTAACACCTAAAACAATCAATTTTCGAAGTGGATAAAAAACATTAGTTTTATAATAAATCTCTTCCAAAATACAAGAGGAAACTCAAACTGGACACCAAAAATCAGGCCATCTCATTGTTGACATGAGACGTAGCAGTAAACACGCAGCGCAGGCTGGGAAGTCACGAGAAGCACTGATTGGGCCACAGGGATTTGACTGACTACAAATGTTAATATAGGTGTTGCATTTCGAGAATATTGACACTCAGCCTCATATTTTACTAAGTATTTTAATACGATGCGTTGAATTTTGCTCACATATCATGGTTCCAATAAATGTTTTTCCTTTAATTCCTCGAGGTAAAACCTGTGAAAAGCAGTGCAAAACTCAATGTGGCGTCTTTTGATACTAGGCGTCTCAATTGTTCGTGCTTGCCAACTTGTAAAAGGTACTGGTGTGGAGGCATTGTTGCACCTTTGTGTGCAGTTTCAAAGTATTGCACATTTTCATTGTGGACGTGGACAAAGCAAACTTGAGAATACAGTCTGAGTGTACCAATGTGATAGGCCAGGGCTTTTTATGGAAGTTTTTGTTTATAGCTCATGTTATGAAGAATGAAATATGGACTAGGAAGAGATGTTCTTTGCTTTACTAGGTGTTCATTGTGGTTCAAGGACAACTTTAACATGCATAAGAGAAACAGGCAGTGCTATACCTACCAGGTATTCAAGGATTCATATCGTACTGAATTTCTATTTATTTCATGTGTAATTTTTGTGCACTTACAGCACTGCACATTTTATGCTTTCGCGTGATATTGCAGAGTTGTGACACGTGGAACAGCTTCAAGCCTGATAAAGAGAATTTTGGGCTTTTCACGCCCAGTATGATAAATACTACGTTTCCATGGCGCATTCAATACGCAATGAGTACATTCCCACTTCCGCGTTTCCATGTTAAATTCAATCTGCAAATGAGATCGTTCTGCATATGAAAGGCTCAAACAAATAATTCAAAATTTTATGTTGGTCACTTGATTTATGTTGACGAACCTGTAAAAATGTTTTCTGCGTATTTTAACTATGTTTTGAGGTTAGTGAATGCTTTTGAAAACAATATATTATGAGATTATAGAAACATAAAAGTGGCTTTGTAGTTTTCTTTTATTACGCCACTTTCACCAAGAAAACATGACGAGCGTGTAGCATGTTACGAGTATAGTAGAAGTTAGCATCTTTGGCGGATTCAAATCGATCCGTATTTCCTTACAACACAATCTCGACCCGATCCCACGAAATAAGCGGATCGGATCCAGTGGTTGACCTCCGTTTGAATGCGCGTTTACATGCGGTATTCAATCCGGAAAACGAACTTAATATGTATTGAATTCGCCATGGAAACGTAGTAACAGAATGGGATGCTGAGAATCATAGCAGTTAAAGAGCATCCATAAACAGCAGTTCAATTATTTTCTCTGGATAAGGGAAGTTAGTGCAGGTTTTAGTTTCAGGAAATTGGCAAGAATGTCCATTAGTCATGTTTATTGGGTTCATTGCGTCTGTAAATATATGTTATCAGGTGTGTTTTAAAAAAATCTGATGTGTTGCACTCACATGACTTTCTCTACTCTTGTACTAACCATTCTTACAAACTCTTATTCCTATATCTTCTTCGTGTTAGTTGAGATAAACATTTGCAGAAATTATCTTTTTGCTTATTTCCTTGTAGGTACAAGGGGATATTAATGTACAGTAGACTTTGAGCGACAGTCATATGTTTTAAAGCTGTGAGATCCCGTTCTCTTTGCACGCTTAACGTATAAAAAATGAACAACGATGTTCCATTTCTCCCAAGTTTTAAGTTTTTCGAAACTTAAAACTATTATTTTTTCCTTGTTTAACGACGCTGTCAATTGCCAGGATCACATCAGCGTCGCCGGTGTGCCGGAATTTTGTCCCGCAGGAGTTCTTTAACATGCCAGTAAATCTACTGACATGGAGCTGTCGTTTTTAAGCACACTTAAAAACCATCGGCCTGGGCCGGGTTTGAACCCGCGACCTTGGGATCCGTAGGCCAGCGTCTAAGACACAAATAACAAGAAATATCTCTGAAATGGTTCACTCTACAAAGAATTTATTTAGACATAAATTGTGTGTTTTAGCGAGATCTACATTTTTTGTATAGTAAGATTTTGTCTACCGTTAGGGTTTACGAGTTATTCAAAAGTTATCCAGAGAAAACAAGACTACATAGGCTATAGCCAGAAAATTCAAAATATATATTTCATTTGTCATGAAAGTATCTTAAACATGTCATTTTAATCAAAATCGTGAGCCATTTTCAAGAAAATAAAAATGTTCCATGTAAAGAGCAGTTTAGGGTGGGGCTATTTTCTTCAAAATCTTCGTGTCGCATCCTTGAAAGACATTAAACTTAAATATTAACTTTGGTTTTTAACCGCTTTTTCGTTTTTGAGTTACGCTGTTCACAGACTGACACACACACACACACACACACACACACACACACACACACACACACACACACACACACACACACACACACACACACACACACACACACACACACACACACACACACACACACACACACACACACACACACACACACACACACACACACACACACACACACACACACACGGACCTTTTTCTAAAAAATACTCAAAACATATTTCCGGTAAAATCTCGACATAGAATTTTTGGGTGGAATACAATACTTCCTTCTACTTACCAGTAGAGGAATTAAAAATCTAATAACCAAACACGAAAAATGGATTAAGTGACGTTAAAAAGTAATAGAAGTGACTTAGCATATTCTTCTTTGCTGACAAGGTCATTAGAGGCTAAAAACATTGCTATTTCAACCGTTTCTGCACATAAAGTTGGTCAAATTATTTGGCCCTTGTGCAAGCTCCTACAAGTGTAATTTATTTATTTATTTATTGGTTTGTTTTTTATTTGTACTGATCTGTGATTGCGAACAGTATTAACACAAGTCAATCTACAGCATCACAATCGTTTCCTCTAGTTTTTTTTTTTTTTTTTTTTCTTTTTCTTTCGAGTGGAGGAAAAATCCATTTATGGAGTTTCACTGTGCTAGGATGGCACAGTGGGGACTGTAGGCTTCGCCCAAAGGTACTACCCTCTAAAAAATCTCCACCGGAGAGACTTGAGGGAGGGAAGGTGTGGCAGTACGCTAATGCACCTGCAGATTCAAGGAGAAGGTTATCGGCCAGCCGCTGGGGCCTAAGCCAGGTGAAAGTGGGCGCAAGGACACAATCGTGACAGAGGCCCTGATTACGCCCTTGGGAATATAGAGTGGTAACGTAAGGAAGTAGTGGGTGCAAGTTTATGAGGAGTCGTTTGAGTTACTACTGTCTCCGTGTCGGTCTGGGTGACTCAGTTGGTTAGACGCTGGCCTGCTGATCCCAAGTTCGCGGGTTCAAATCCGGCCCAGACCGATGGTTTTTACGTATGCTGAAATTCCTGCACACCGGCGACGCTAATGTGATCCTGGCAATTGACAGCACCGTTAAACAACAAAATAATTTTAATGTTGGCTGTCTCCGTCGTCCATGGCTGTGAGGCGCCCGGGGGTGTAGTGTGCACGTAATATGTGCGCGCTGTGTCTCTTGGAGGTCGCTCCTCCAGCATCGCCTGAAGAGCTGCCACCTCTTCCTTGACTAGCCTTCTGAGCGACAGGAGCTGCTCATCTAGCTAGGTTTCGAGGGCTCTCGTCGTTCCATCTAGATCGAGCTTAGTTGCCATGAGGTATCGCGTCCTCTCTTTGGGTTCGAACAGCTCGCTCTCTAAGTTGGACAACTGCTCCTCCAGGGCGGCTATCTTCGTGGTGATGTTCAGGATTTCTGCCTGTAAATCATCGCAACTTTTGGAGAACTACAGATGCAGCGGTGTTGTGCGGTCCAGTGGTAGTTGTTGCAGCTGAGGGTGTTGATGAAGCGGTGGTTGGTGCTGGTGTGCGTGGCTGTGGTGGCTACGATGGCGGTACAGGCGATGTCTTCCTCCAAGGATGCAGGGGACAGCGCTTGGCCGGTGAAGTAGCCGGTTCCTCCACAACTGGCACAGTAGCGGCGACATCTGCGGAGGTCGTGTTGTTGGCAGGCCGGAGTGAGGCTAGAAGCACCACAATGGTGGCACTTTGGTGGGGTGCGCAGTTGTCCTCTGAGTGCCCGTAGGCACAGCAACGGTGGCATGGGGCTAGGCGCTCCTGTTTACTAACCTCGACGCGTATTGGCCCTCATCGCTGAAGGGCACTGTTGCTGCACTACTGCAAGCACATAGCGTGCCTGCAGATCCCGCGGGACACCGGTGATTACCACGCTGCTGCGGGTGTGTTGGCTGGCCCTCTCCCGAGAGGGGGAGTGGGCTAGCGGGCTGCTGCGCTGGGCAGTTGCGTTTGCGTGGTGGCGAAGAGGCTGTTGATCCTGTTAATCTCTCTTCCACAATGTCTGTTTTTGCTGTGTTGTTTGGTTGTTGCTTAGGAGTCTTCCTCCTGGAGCGTCCCATTGCTGCTCAGTCTCGAAGATGTGCACTCGCCGAAGGATCTCTGCCGAATGGCGTCAAGCAAAGCACAAACGTTTTCTACTTTATCGATTAAAACCGGAATACGTGCTGGTTTGCACGGATTAAACGGAATATAGTTAGGAATTATAACTACAAGTTATTTCCGGACTGTTCTGCCGTGGTCTGCTGGAGTCCGAGGAGACTAGTCTCCTACGACTCCTCCCCCCCCCCTCCCCCACTGAAGATGTCCCGCAGTTGTGGACGAAACGTCTGGAAACTAACTAGCAGACCACGGCATGACAGCCCAGAAATAAATTCTAGTTATATTGACTCCGGCCGTGAACGCCTACGCGCTCTCATAGTTGGGGATTGTTTTCCCTGTACGTAAACGTATCAAAAACAATAGAATTAAACCAATGTCTCACAATCCGAACGGTTCTAGGCGTTATAATTTTGATCATAGCGAATGGCGCAGGTTCGGATCTACGGGGGTGTAACAAAACTACTGGCAACATTGCTGTGGAAGCGAAACAAGAGGGAATTATTTGTCACTTTTACCATATGTTAGTCTATGCATGACCTCTCCTTCAGTAAATGGACTCTTCAATCACATTCACAGTGCATGCGTTGTAATAAGAAGTTAGTCTCCTGTTAATTACCGCTCTAAGCTGTTGTGTTTCACTATGTTTACTAAGTAGGAACAGTGAACAGTGATGATGGTCGTACAGCACGACAATAACACGGTTTGGTTGAGGCATTTGGGGAGACGGTGTTGCCATATAGGATTGGCGAGGTGGATTATAGCTTTCAAGGAGGAACGGACCGTGTGGAACACATGCATCGGCCGGCCGGGTCGCTCATATGTTAGTGAAGAGGATGTGCAAGCTGTGTTTCCGCGCTATTAGACACCGATCAGCGATGGGTAGTGAGTTAGGCCTGGAGACTGAGAATAACCAGAGATCCGCATTGTGCAGGAAGTACCTACACGAGCATTTCGAGCGTACACGGCACACCTGTAGCTGATCTGTACCGCTGTGGGGTGAGAAGTGCGTCTCCATCCAAAACATTCACCGGACTTAATTATAATTTGGTCCCGAAGATGAAGGCACCACTTCGTGACATTCGATTCCGAAGAGTTCCCTAGATTCTGCAATTATTAGGGCGGTCCATCAGACATCAACCGAACAGGAGCGATTACAAGGATACTACGACTTCCATATCGCTGCCAATGGGCTGAAGATAATGTTGCGTATTACATTGAAGGGCTATAGAAGTTTCACAGATATATCCCTTGTATACTAGTAATAAATAGTTGCCAGTATTGAAGTTACAGCCTAAGTAGTACATTTTCACCTTTTAATTTTAACCTTTTCGTTGGTTGCACTAAGTAAAGAGTTGGTGTTTTATCTAAACATGGAGTTTAGGCTATGACTAAGAACTAAATAAAGAGTGAATGTTGGAGTTATAAGTATTCTATTTTTAAAATTCGTATAACTGCTGCCTTAAGACCTTTCCTGTTTGTTCAAAATTGATTTAATTTGAGACATTTTGGTATTCATTAAAAATTAAAATAAACAGAGATAAAAACAAATAAAATACTTAACACCGAGTCCAATATCTTTAATGGTCGAAAACCGTGTTAATTCTTCTCAACATGGAGTTTATCAGCCGGTGAATATAATGTGATCTTTCTGCGAGGGAATCCCACGCGTCTGTGACTCTGTCCCATGGTTCAGCAGACGTCCTGGGAGACGGCTGACGGGAATTTCGAAGAATTTCGTTCATTTTTGCCCACACGTTCTCAAGTGGGCTTAGATCAGGTGAACTTGGAGGATGGGGTATCAATGAGAGATCCTCTCACCCACCAAACCAACGCTGAACTGTCGTTGATTTATGAATGCTATGGTTGTCCTGGAGGAACAGGATTGTTACATAGGAATACCTTTCTCTGGGAGATGGGGCTAAAAGAACGGCAAAATGCCGTGAAAGTTCCAACTGTGTAACCGTCCACGTATTCGCTCAAGGACCTTCAAACTAAATCTAGCCCCAAAATGAGACGCTTACGCGACCACGTGGTCGGTACACGCACACGTCCCATTATACGACGTCGACACTACAATTTCGCGAAGATTATTCTCTGCCAGTCGATGTCTCTAGTGTTGACGGCATAGGTATGCAGTTTTCGAGTGGAGGAAAAATTCATTTACGGACCCCTACTGTGTTGCAGGGCACAGTGTGGAGCATGGGCTTCGCCGCTACGGTACTACTCCACCTGGTGGGAATGTCGTGGAGTATTTAGAGAGAATATTTTAGGGTAAGGATTGTGCGGTCCCGCATAGCATCCACGCATGTATGTCTGCGTTTATTACTTAGCGCACGGCAATTGTCAAGCAAGCGCCGGTGTTCTGAAGAGATCTCGAAGTTCTTCTGCTGACGTGGTTCTTGTGGTGGCTCCTGGTACCTGCAGGCGCGTTGTGATGCTGTCAACGCGTGCTAACAGCTCGGTGGTTGTCTGCGGTGAGTGCCGCTTGCGGATCCTGGAGTTTGTCTGCGATGGATGCGGTGATCTCTTCCAGGGTAGCTAAGCGGGCACCTGAATGGCGTTCCATGTCGCCGCTTCAGTTGGAGTTGGTGATGATGCTGTGGCTGGTACTGGTGTTGGTGTGCACAACTGCGTTATGGCTGCGGTGGCGGCGCATGCGATACCTTCCTGTGGGGATGCAGGGAGCAGAGCGCCTGGACGGTAAAGTTGCAGTTGTAGCTGGCACAGTAGCGGTAGCGTTGGCGGAGGTCGTGCTGCTTGCTAGCTGATGTGATGCATGAAGCACCACAGTGGTGGCACTGTGCAGCTAACCTCAGAGTACCTAACAGCAGCTGTGGGATGGAGCTAAGTGGTCCTGTTTGTTGGCCTCGACACATAGCATCTGCCCTAACAAGGGTAGGCATGACGCCAAGGCAGCTTCAAGTCGGTGTGGCTTACTAGCTCCACACACACACTACAGTCTGATTTTTAAAAGAAGACATATGTCACCTTCTCCACATCGGGAGCTGCAGTGTTGTCAAGAAGCAGATAACCCTCAATATATGAGACATAAACAAACATGCAGATTTATCTTATGGCAGCGAAAACATGCAGATGTAATCTCTATTACCCTGCTATCAGAACAAGGGTAGTTTGTTCTCAGTAAGAGAACGGACAAATTCTGTAGCCTGGCTGTGCAATGTAACACCCTCTACGTTCACCTCCACATCCATCAACTCTTACTTCCATAACTGGGTATTTTAATATAAAAGTTTTAACAAAATAGGCCAACAACACACTATGCAACTGAATGTCCAAACAATCTCAGTTCCCCCATACAACTAGCAATCACTGAACTGAGGAGTAAATTATAATTATTTATCAGTGCAATTAACGTGTTAACCTTGTTTACGTTTCCATAGCAATGACCTTCCCCTCTTGCTTGACATCTGTCATGTATCTTCTTGTAAAAATCAGATTGTAGTGGTGAATGTCCCCAGGCGGAATGAATGTGCATGGCCCTAATAGCTGAAGGCCACTGCTGCAAGCACATAATGTGCCCATAGATTCCTGGAGACCTCAATGCAACGGTGATGTAGTGGCTGGGCTAGCAGGTTGTTGCCATTCCGTGGTGGTGAACCTGGTAAGTTGTCCAGTGGCTGCGGTGTGTGACTGATCCTTGACACTTTCTCCTGGAGCAACCCATATTCCTGCTCTGAAGTCTTGCTAACCACGAAACTCTCCATAGCAGTTTTCAGTGGTCTTTACAGGCCCCATGACTTTTTTTCTACTTGTACCTACCTGTTCCTTATATTGCTGAGCCCACTGCCTCCCTCACCATTCTGTAAGTTGTGTCTATTAGCTGCCTCAGATGACGAAAACCTTATGTTAAAGCTAACACAATAGAATGTCTAACAAAGCAATTGAACAAACATATGTCAACAGCAAGGTGCGTCCTAAAACTCCCAACAGGTGGCTGTGCGCATAACACATTTGTAGCTTGCTCTAATAAAAGCACTCCTAAGAAGTACTGATTCAGTCCTAGCATTGTTAACATTTCCTATTAGGAAAGTAAAATACAGACCAAGTTAATTGTAAAGTAAGGTATTTTAAATGGCTATTACATAGAATTGTTTCATGTTTATGCAAAGAACAAATATATAGGGGCTCTAATGACCTAGCTGTCAGCAGGCTCTTAAACTCTAATCACTCACTCACTATATATTTATATACACACAGTTTAACACAGCAAAGAGAGTCCCCAGGGAATAAGTTGTGGAGGGAATTGTTGATTAGACACGGGCCTGACACCCTGCCTTACCCTCCTTGTTTATGACACTAGGGCAGTTTTACTTTCTCTACTACATAAAGTAAAGTAGAGGAAGTGTTGTATTCCACCCAAAAAAAAAAGTGAAGATTTCACCGGAAACATGTTTTGAGGCCCCCTAAAGCCAAAAATAAGCATTTTTAGAAAAAGGTTGTGTGAGTGTGAGTCAGTCAGTCAGTGGACAGCGGACAGCGTAACTCATAAACGAAAAGTTGGTTAATAACCAAAGTTCGTATTTAAAGTTAATGTGTTTCAAGGATGCGACACAAAGATTTTGAAGAAAATTGCTCCATCCTAAACTACCCTTTACATGGAAAATGTTTAGAAAATTTTGATTTTCTTGACTTCCTCTAACATTTTGATTAAGATATGTTTGTGATATTTTTATGACATGTAATGTATATCTTGAATTTTGTGGCTATAGCCCATGTAGTCCTATTTACTCTGGATGACTTTAGCATAACTGGTAAACCGTAAGAGATAGACTAAATCTTGTTATACAAAAAATGTAGATCTTGCTGAAACACACACTTTACAAAAAAACTTATTTAGACATAGAGTGGACCATTTCGGAGATATGCCTTGTTATTTGGGTGAGTTTTGGAGAACTTGTATTTCTGTCAAATGGAACATTGTTATTCATTTTTTTATATGTTAACCATGCAAAGAGCAGAATTTGAGAGCTTGAAATGATCTCTCACTCAAAGCCTACTGTATTCCCATATTCCCCTTGTACCTACAAGGAAATAACCAATAAGATAATTTCTGTAAATGTTTATCTCAACTAACACTGGGAAGATACAGGAATAAGAGTTTGCAAAAATGGTTAGTACAAGAGTAGAGGAAGTCATGCGAGTGCTACACGTCAGATTTTTTGAATAGCTTTACTCCTTGTATAGCATACTTTCCCCGTCACAGACACTCGCTGTCCTTGTCACACTGTGTCCAAACACATATAGACAGCAAATTCCTGCCAGGACTTTCTTTCTGTTGGCAAACAATAAAATACTTAAAATACACATTTGCTAAATTATATTAATCATAAAAAAAAGAGTGGAAAATGTTGGATTAAAGTGTAAACGTAAAGCTACAGGTTTTGAACCTACATTTTCTCCGTTCTCGTGACACTCCATTACCCTCATCTTCGCCACTCTGCCACATCTCCAGCAATACACAAGAAAGCTATAGGGAGTCCTTGTGTCTTATCCAAACATATTTTCAGTCATGCTCGGAAAACCATAATCATCTGTAGGGGACTTAATCCAAAGTAGAACTTAGACATATTCTGCCTTTCAAAATTGCAACCATTCTGTTTTTGAGTAACTGTACGAAACATGTATATGTCATGTTAGTCTGTTTGATTCTTGTAGGAACAACCAAAACCTCTTAAGAAGCTGAGATTGGTGAAAAAGTTGATACCTGGAAGCTCAGCTGCAGCATATGTGGGTCTACTAGAAAAGAGCAAGTCCAGCAATGATGCACTTCAGGTTCTGTTGAGGATATCTGATTCACTCAACTTTCAGGTGAGTAAACTATTTCACAAAACTTCCAACTCTATGTCCTGCCTTGAATCTGAATAATAAGTATTAGAATATGAGTAAAACTGTGACAGAAATTGTGTGTTAAAGTGTATTAGAGAGAACATTGATATCAATATTAGATATGCCAAGTTGTTTAGACATAATACATGTAAATATTGTATATGCAATATAATTATCAAAATTGTATTTCTTAATTTATGTCCCAAGGTTATTGCGATTGAAAGAAAATATGTTCGAGGCCGATCATAATTGATAATGACAGTAGTCAATCAATCACAGTTGTTATGTCTGTAACTAGGGAAATACACAGTTACCCCTGTAGGGCAGTAATGAATCATAACTATATGCGTTACAAGAGAGGGTCGCATATTAGTGCTACCAAATAGGATATTTGTCTGTAATCCAACGGCATTGGATATATAATTGAAGAGCATCCGAATGAATACAGCGTGCAAATAGGTAATACATTGATAGAAAAAAGTGTCACATTAATATTCCCAGGGTTCACTATTTAGAAATATTGAAATATTGAAAATTTAGAAATATTGAAATATAACTTGCCACTTGCCTATTTTAGGTTCATAGGAGAGAGTACAGAGTAAGCAGCAAATTGTAATGTATTCCCCATTGTCCGTGCTATCGGTTTACCATCTGTCGAGATGGTGACTAGACCATCAGTGAATCTCATTGGTTCAAGTACCTAAAGCACAACTAAGGGATAAGCAAATGGAGCAGCCATGGACGCGAATCATTTGGTTAGCAAGCGCCAAGTCATTAGTCATGTTATTGCTCAATTGTGTTCGTTTTTCTTTTTTTAATTATCTTTTTCTATTTACTTTTTAAATTATTTTGTTATTTACTGGGGTACATGTTTGCATTGCAGTGTCAGCGCCACCTTTATTTCCCCTCTTTCCACTCTCCATTCTTTTCAACTACTATGAGCATAATGTGGATCATGCTTCAATATGCTCAGACTGGCTGTTACTCTTGTTACTGTACACTATGGACCCTAATGACCTAGTTGTCGACATCATCACTCACTCCTTGTACACTAGTCACTGAAAGTTAACATGGTCAGTCTTAAATAACTTCTTCTTAGCATAATGGTTACACTGTGTGTTTTTACTTTATGAAGAAAACATAAACAGTGCAATAAAATCTCAGGCCAGACAGTGACAAGCGATTGTTTTAACACACAAAAACCGTGTATAGGTCAGAAATGGAAAAATTCAATGCCATGGTCAGGATTTGTATTACAGACCTTTTGCTCTGTGAGTGGCTGCTCTTAAACACTGAGCCACCATGGCAACATGCCAGTGCAGCCTTGAATCCCAGCTATAGCATTGAATCTTTCAGTTTTGATTCTATCTTTTAAGCTTTTGAAATGATAGTTTACAGAAGATATATAAAAATTAGCTATAGTGCTTCACACAAGTCATGTGATATTATTCTTGTTTTGTTTTCTGAATAAAGGAAGAAGATTTGCAAGAAGTGATACAGAAATTAGGAGAGCATTTTCAGCAGGAGAATGAATCAGCGGTGCGTGTGAAAATCTTGTCATTATATGGAGATATTGGAAAAGAACCTGGGGCAGATGTGCAGGTAAGTGTTGTGGACCTTCTTTTTCCTGATAGGTGATATGGCGGAACTTTAAGTTTGATAGTACTAAAATACGCAATAATTGTTGATTTTTGTGGTTAAATGCTCAAGACTTTGGTAAGAACGGAATACACCTTAATAGGAGGGAGTCATATAAATTTGGGGAATTACTGTGCAGTGCAATAAACTCTGTAATTCAGAAAAACTTGTAAGGGACAAAATGGATGTTCTGGTACAAAATTCTAGCAAATCTCAAAATACTGATAGAATAACTATTTTCTATACAAACATTCAGTGTCTTAGAAATAAGGTAGAGGAATTTTGCATGTATCTTAAGGATGTAGATAGTCATATTGTATGTTTAAGTGAGCATTGGTTAGGGGAATGTGAAATAGGTCATGTAATGCTTGATGGTGTGGCTCAGGATGCATTCAATAACATAAATAGCAATACTGCACAACGTATTTATTACCAGTCAAGTACACAAGTTAAGGAATAACAATAGAAAAACAAAAGAGTAACTAAAAATATATATAGCCTAAAGTAAGAACAAATTAGAAACTAAAAACTTCACTTATCTTAGTAATGTTGCAAGTTCTTTTTGCAAAAACTGACTCAAGTTTCGAGTTGACTCCAACTCATTCTCAAAGCTTTACAAACAAATTTGTTACACTCTGGGGTTGATGACTATAGTAATTTCAGTAAATATTTATTTTGTTCTGCTAACCTCTTGATTTCATTTCTCGCATCTTTTAAATCTGAACTCGTTATTTCAATCACTTTTTTTCCCATCTTTTTTGGGTACTTCACCATGGTCACTTTCTTTTATGTTGAACTCTTCTCCCTTAAGTACTTGCACATTTTCTCGCATTTTAGGATTATTTTTGTTGCTGCTATAATTACATTGATGCTCAGTCACATTTTCCACAATAATTTTAGATACACAGCGTTGATGTACTGCAACGCAGTCCACCATCTTGAGAATGCTGCTTGGTTGTAAAGCATTCGTATTTCATCGGTCACAATTTGAATTTTTCTTCTTCCCCTGTACTACCTCCATTTACACTGCTTTCTTGGTCATTTTTCTCTGTTAATATCATTCCTGGCTGTATATTTCCTTCCTCTTCGCTGGTTTCTTGTAAAAACTTAGTCACTGCTCACGTGACCATACCAACCACCTCAAACATGTGTCTTCAAGAGAAGTGCTACAATGCAATATCTTCCTGGGAAGCCTGAGTTTATCAGTATCAGTACTAACAAGGGAGTGCCAATCCCACATAATCACTTTTGAATACATTGGTGAAATGTTAGATAAGACCAGGATCTCGTGCCACAAATTACTTTTGTTTAACCAGATATTGTATGTGCAAATGTTCCCTTGCTTGCTCAGTGTTTATCTTTACTTTCTTGTGTTTGTAGAGCATTATTGAAGGAACCATTCAGCTGTTGAAGAATGAGATGTCGCACAAGGTGATTGCACAGGGGATCACAGCGTTACTAAAACTGGGCAAGCTGCTTCCTGATAATGTAGCACTGCACCACAAGTTGGTGCTTGTAGCAAGACAGGTAAGAATATCTCTTATCTCTAGAGGCACTCTTTTTTTCACATTGATTTTTTTTTTTTTTTTTTTTTTCAAATTTTGTGAAGTGAGTTCTAATTTTTGTGTTGTTTTTTTTTTGCACTATATGGCTTGTATTATCGTTTTAATGTGGTGATATTTTTTTCAATTCATGTTACATAATGGGGCGGGGGGGGGGGGGATGTTTTCCCACAATCTATTATTTTACTCTTACCTGGAACGTAGTTCTGAAGCCACTGACGTACTGCAGGTTTATCTATCTTTTCCACTGGGATGTTGGCTTTCAGTAGCTTCACAGTACTGTCCATTACAAATTCAAATATGTGAAATGAAATTAAGTTATATTAACCCTAGCATAGTGCTTTGTAAACATATAACTTTTCCCAGCATCTAAATAGCAAGGAAAAAATATGGAATTACTAGAGACCGGAACTTAGGCAGAATTCCTTTTTAAATGTATCAATCTATCTTTAATTTGAAAGTGAGTCTGTACAAATTATAACTTTGTGATTGAAATGCTACAGTTTTATATTGCCTTTTTCTGTCTTTTTAAATATAAATGCCTATTTTACGAAATAAATGCTTTTTGCTGCCTTTATTTTATTATTTATCTATTATTTATTAATTATTAAACATTTCCTTCAGGTACATTTTATTTCAATTACTGTTAGTCCGTGACAATGAAAGTTACTTCGCCGAATGTATATTATTGTCTTTAAGTTGCAGACAACATAGACATCCTTCACTCAGTTCATTATTTTCTTTTCAACAGAGTGCTGCTGTGCAAATAAATATATAGATAACAGAAATCGTTTGAATTACCACTTGTGTTTATTTTAAAAGGCAATAATGGGTGCAGGTCTAACTTTGTTTTTCTTTCAGTTTTTATTGCGACGATGTTGTAGCTAACAGCAAGATGCCAAAATGCAGTGTTCCTTTATGCAATAAAGTACAAAGTTGTGTTAATACTTTTGGATCCGGCATATTTCATACTGGCGGTAAAGTACTCACATGCAAAATATGCGAGCAGTCAGTGAACTATGAGAAAAGTACCTTATATCATAATATAGCGGCACAATCAAACACAAAAATTGCACCTTCCCAGCCTACTGGGAAGAAGATTTCTTTGCTTCCAACCGTAATTGCAACATCGGGTTGAAAATCCCAGTTTGCATTCGACTTACATATGTAAAAATTTCCTCAGCGCTGGAATTTCTTTGTGGAATCCTACATTATCACAGTTTTTGAAGTATACTAACCAATCTGTACCTACGAGTCAAGTTTGCAAAAATGTTACTTAACTGAATGTTACGAAGACACAATGAAAATCATTAAAGATAAACTGAAAAATAAGATTGTTTTAGTATTTATAATGCGTTTTTGCCACCTATTTTAGCTATTTATAATGCCTTTTTGCCTGCCTATTTTAGTGATTTATAAAGCCTAAATGTCAAGTCTCTGGTAATTACATTGAAGTCCTAGCTCTAGTCATGGACAATAAAATAAAAATTTACATGTTATTTCAACTCTCTCAAGCTAAATTTGCCCACAGTTGGTGAAATGCAATGTTATGTTGTAATATTGTTGATTATCTTCTCTGTTGCAGTATCTGGCAGACACAAGCTTTTTTGTGAGATGCAAATGTCTGGAACTGATTGGAGAGCTGCTGCCAATTGAAGGCCCCTCAGAAAGTACAGTCCAAGGGACAGTGCGACTAATTGGAGACTTTGCACACAGTGAGGAGGCTAGAGTCAGAAGTGCAGCTTTCAGGACAATGGTAAGTAATTATGATCATACCCAGAATATTGCATACTTGGCACCTTTCATTGGCTTGTCTGTAAAATGTACGCTAGCAGAACCCCATTTTATGCCTTACAGCAAAGGAGGTATTTCTACAATTTGGTGGGCAGATTCCGAGTGTGTCAAATTTCAGGATGAACACAACACATTACATTCTATTGTAAGGTACCGTGCTAATTGGTATACAGTATTATGATAGACCAGAGCTTATCTGCAAGTGTATCCTTCATCATGATCATGGTCCCCCTTACTGCAGCCTTCGAGTCCTTCGGGGCATTCCATAGATTAAAGCATTAGATTCAAGTTTCCCTTGATGGACATTTGAATCACCTCAAAATATCTTCAACATCCCTATCCTACCACTATTGTGATAGGGTTTACCTCGGATCACCTCAAAATATCCTGAGATGAAAAATACAATGGTGGTGGTGGCGACAGCAGCAGTGGTGCTGGTGGTATCAGGAATCAATAAGAAAAAGACTAGATACACATGCTTTCATTTACTTGCAGAGTAAAGTAAGAGAAATCTGGATAACGCTTACAGGAAACTTTTTTTAAAGGAAATTAGCAGTAAAAATATTGTGACAAAACAACGAAAAGTGCAAAGTCTGCTTACTTTTTTAACACTTTGTTTCCTCTAAATCATACTACAAATGTACAATTTCCTTCTCGTTGCTAACACAGTTTATAGTCTTCTCTACTATTGCAGTTGACAATTGTTCTTCCGATAATCTTTCTCTCTCTTTCTCCAGTTTCAATCTCTTATATCTTAACTATCACGATACGATCACTCGACGACACATACATACACACTTGACAACTAAACAATAGCTTCACCAAACTAAAAACTAACTGGCTGACTGCTCACTCTCTGTCCAATTTGTACCAGAATCAGCGTGACGTAACCTCCTTCGAGTTATTTTCACATGCAGGTGTACATGGCTCAGCAAAGAAGATTCTAGAGATTGCTGGACACTACGGTGTTATTGCACTGTTCGATCTCACACACAGTTGCTAGTTGTCCTGTGGTCTCAGACCTTTATGTTTTGTCAGCAGCATTATTTATTGTCATGTACACACAGTCGCTTGTCGTATCCAAGGTCACCCAGTCACCTCTTGTATATTGTTGAACAACCCAATGTCACAATATAAAAATCAATTATACACTTGCCAGTTTATAAGGCCACTCAATAATAATTGATTGTTCTAACACAAACCATGCATAGGCAAACTTTGAAAGTAGAATCAGAACTGAATTTGAATGTACCTTTAAAAAACTCTTACCAGATCTACAGTGCTTGCCAAAAAAATGTTTGTGCTTTGATTTTGTATGTTTTAAAGTAGATGCTAAAAATGTTATATTTCACTTAATTTTGTAATTGTATTCGTTTATGTTGCCAGCTTGCTTTCCATGAACGTGGTTTAAAACTGGATCCTTCCCTGTATTCTGAAGTTTGTACTGCTCTGAAAGATGACTATGAAACAGTACGTCAAGTTGCACTTAAACTTGTATGGATTTTGGGTCAGTGTTATCCAGAAAAGTAAGTAATTGTAATTAATATTTACCTAATTTAGTGCTATGTTATAAAATTGTTTTGCCATTTTAAAACTTGAAGTTTGTAATTTTACTTGAAAACTAGCAAGTTATTGGTAAATAAGGAAATAATGAAGCTATTAACAGTGAAGCAACAAGAATCTAAAGTAGAAATAAATTAGATTGGTGATTAAAATGAGCATCAGTATCTATGGTAACTAATTTGTTTGCATAGCTTTGAAAATGAGTTGGAGTCAACTCGAAACTTGTTAGCACCAAACAACATGGAATATTACTAACATGAGTGAAGCTTTTAGTTTCTAATTTGTTTTTACTTTAGATTCTTGTTGCTTCACTGTTAATAGCTTCATTATTTCCTTATTTAACTTAATTATTTTGAAGCATTTGTTCCTAGTTACAGTTGCCATTTTAAGTATGATGGACAATAACTTAGAATTTAATAGCTATTTGTTTAATTTAAATGTATATGAAACTAAATATGAAATTAAATCATATTTAAAATTACAAGAGAAGAAGTTTTTGAATATTTGTTTAAAAAGAAAAGTAACCCTTCTTTTTGTTAGAAGAACAGTTAAATTAGATAATAATAGTATTCACCAGAAGGCAGCAGAGAACAAAGTTATTGAAGTTGAAAGAAGTTTACATTTTAAAAAATTAAATAATATTGAGCTTAAGTTATATGACTTAAATATGTATTTTAGGTAACTTAATTTGGGTTAATTTGGAATCTAAATTATTTGAGTATTTAAATTTTAGCATGAAAAGAAAAACAAAGAGGTTAAAAAACAAGCTAAATAGATTATGCCAAAAACAACAGAAATTGAGTATAAAGAAACCAAATAATCAAACAAATAAGGTAATTAATTTGTCAAATTGTAACTTTAATGACAAAGAAATAAATTTCCTAAATAAAGGTATGAAAACTTGCGTAAATTTTTAAAAAACAACACAGATGATTTTGTCGCAGATATTGAAATTGCCAGTCAAGATTTAAATGAAATTAATAAATCTTTGGTTAAAATGAAATGTACTAAAATTTTGAAAGTTATAAATAAAAATCATCCTAAAAATAATCATAATAATCAGATTATTAAATCATTGAATGAAAAGGACGTAATTTGTACTAAAGCTGACAAAGGCAATAAAATTGTAATTTTAGATCAATCTGGTTATACTAATAGAGTAGAATTTCTTCTTGAAAGTGAAGATTGTTTAAAAATTGATAATGATCCTTTAAAATCATGCATTTCAACTTTTAATAAAATTCTCAATGAAGTGAAAATGATACCTAACAAAGAAAAAAGTAATTTAAAAGTTAATAATGCAGTTTTACCCAGATTGTATGCACTTCCTAAAATTCACAAACCAGGAAATAAAATGAGACCAATTATAAATTGTATAAATTCACCTACGTATAATTTAGCAAAATGGTTAATAAAAAATTTAGTACCTTTGATCAGTTTGAAAGTTTAAGTATTAAAAATTCTTTTGAATTGGTAGAAAAGATTAGCAATATAGTATTGTCTGATAATGATAAACTCGTTTCTTTTGATGTAAATGCTTTATTTCCTAGTATTCCTAGAAAAAAGCTTTTGATTTTTTTAAAAAAAAATTGTTAAATTCTTTAGAATTAAATAAAGAAATAATAGATAATTTTGTAAAACTTATAAATCTTTGTTTAGATCAAAATTTCTTTACTTTTAATGGTAATTTTTTCAGCAAACTTCTGGCTTGGCAATGGATAGTCCATTTTTGCCATTTCTTGCTAATCTTTTCATGAGCTTTTTTGAAACTCAAATTACAAAATCATTCCCTCTAATTTTTAAAACATGGTATAGATATGTGGATGACATTTTTTTCTGTTGTCCCTAAAAAACAGATAAATGATGCTTTAAAACTTTTAAATTTACAGGATAAAGCCATACAATACACTTTGGAAACCGAAAATAATGGATGCCTTCCGTTCCTGGACTTAAAAACTAAAAGACAACAATAAATTGAATTTTGGTATTTATAGAAAATCTACTCACACTGATAATTACATAAAAAATAAAAGTTTTAATCCTTTTGCACATAAATTTTCCGTTTTCAATAGTTTAATTTATAGATTAATAAATATACCCCTCAATAAAGAAGAATATAAACACATCATTAACACTGCAGTAATTAATGGTTTTAATACAGGTTTTATACATAAAAAGGTAGAAAAATTTAAGTATCAAAAGGCTGTTAAAGAGGTTTCTACCCTCAAAAAAATAAAAGATAATTGTACTTTTAAAAAGTTTACTTACCATCCGTGGACCAATAAAAAATGTACAAAATTTTTTAAAGAATATAGAATAAATTTGGTCCTTCAAAATAAATTTAATATACAAAATTTACTAAATTTTTCTAAAAAAGATAAAATTCCAAATTACAAAAACTCTGGTATTGATCAATTTAGCTGTTTGGATTGTGATAAGGTTTATATTGGTAAAACTAAACGTCATTTACAAACCAGAATAAAAGAACATTTTAGAAATGCTAAATATGTTGTTGTTGTTAGCTAATGCTGGATTTCTGACAATGAAGTCATTAATCCTCTTGCTCTCCAATATTTTTCACTGATGGATGGGGCACTAGAAGTGGCCGGGCATATTTGAAGGTGGTCTCGATCCATTTCCTCTTGCAGATCACATAGAGGACAGAGTGGTGAAGAATATATCCCAGTTCTGTTCAGTTGTTTTGCCAGACAATCATGTCCTGTAATCAACCTGAAGGTTGCAATTGCCATTTTTCGAGGATACTCCGGAATTACAGTTTGACTATTTGGTAGTTCCCATCTTTCATTTTTTGAATTTTCATACTAATATTTTGCAATAATTTTTTTGAATTCAGAGTTGAATAATCTTTTAGCTGCATAAAATGGTAGATTAACTATAGATTTTTGTACACTTCTGGTACCCTTTTTTGCAAGAAAATCAGCTTTGTCATTACCACTCAGTCCACAGTGAGCTGGTATCCATTGGAAGACTAGGTGTTTTTGAAGTGCTGTTACATGGTTAAGGATTTTCCAACATTCTATAATTGTTTGGTTTTTTGGTGACAACTTGGAAGTAATTGCTATAATTGCCACCCTGGAATCTGAGAGAATAACTGCTTGCTGAAAATGTGAAATTCTGTACAAAAGATTTTGTAGGGTCATTCGAATTGCTTCAATTTCTCCATCAAAGTTTGTAGTTCCATAACTTAAAGATTTGTAATAGGAAAAGAGGTGACACGTGTCTCCAGCACCTGCTCCATCTTGGTTTGATATCAATGATCCATCAGTATAAATATGGAGCCACTCATGTTCTGGAAATCTAGTATGGATTGTCTCCAATGCCAATAATTTTAGAACACTAGTTGGAGTATCACTTTTCTTAACTTCTTCTGTCAGGTGTAAATAATATGTGATGTCTAATGTATGTGTCGGATTGACTTTAGATATGAAGGTTTTCTTTGAATTAGGAAGGTGTACATTCTTCTTGATGTCTTGAATTTCGGAAAGAAAGCTCTCCTCAGTCTTTAGTGTATGTGTAACATTCCTCTTGTTCCATATATTGAATGGGAGTCTGATCAACTTTTCATGTTGAGTAAGAGCTGCGTTTTCTATTTCATATTCAATGGGGTATTGGTTAGTATTTCCATAGCTGGTATTGGTGTGGTTTTGATAGCACATGTAGTTAGGCTCACACTTTGATTTTGAAAGATTTGAATGTTTTTTGTATTTGCTGTTATAAGAACTTCACTGCAGTAAGTAAATAATGGATTTATATATACATTGTATGTTGTGTTAAGAGTTGCTCTGGAACATCCCCACTTCATTCCTGTTAGATGTTTTAACAGTGAAAGGTGCCTCTCTGCTCTTTGTATTACATTTTCTGTTTGTTTGGTCCATATAAGTTTGGTATCAAATGTAACTCCTAAATACTTTACTTTCTTTGTTTCTGGCAATTGTTGAGCCTCAAAATTTAGTTTTATTTTTAGTGGTTTTTTTTCTTAGTGAAAAGATTTGGTAGTTTGATTTTGTTGTATTAACAGTCATTAAATTTTCTTTGGTCCACTTTTGTAGGTTGTTTAAGGATTGTTGCATGGATTTTTCTAGTTCTGTACTTTTGTTTTTTGGTTTTGAAGTCCATATTACTAAGTCATCAGCAAATAGTGCACACTTCACACTTGATTCTTGTATTTGTTGTGGCAGATCATTAATAAATATATTAAAAAGTGTAGTGCTGAGCACTGCACCTTGTGGTAAGCCGCGGTGTACTTGTTTATATTTAGATATATTTCTTCCATATCTGGTAGCAATAATGCGTTGTGCTAGGAAATGACATAGCCATGAAAACATTGGACTTTGTATCCCAATTTTTTTTACTTTCTTTAGTAGTTTTGTTCTGCATATAGAATCATATGCACTTTGGAAATCAATAAAAACTGATAAATTATCTTCTTTTCTGTTGAAGGAGTCTTTGATTTCTTGACTGAGAAGTAAGACTTGTTCATTTGTAGAGTGGAACTCTCTGAATCCAGCTTGACATGGGGAAATTAAATTTTGGGATTCTAGAAACCAATTAACCTATTTGACACCATTCATTCCATCACTTTTGCCATTATGCTATTAAGAGCTATTGGTCTATAATTTTTTATTTCTGATGCTGTTTTATCTTTCTTCAAGAGTGGGACAATTATTGCTTTTCACCATTTGGCAGGTACAGTGGTGTTCCAGGATAGATTGTAGAGTTTTAGTAGTTGTTGTTTTGCTGTTTTTCCAAGGTTTTTTTATGAACTCTGGATGTATGTGATCTGGTCCAGGAGACTTTTTGTTTTTTAGATTATTTATTGCAATGTTCAGTTCTGAATATTAATATTTTGAAAAAAGATATTGTATTGAGTGTTAGGATCACATTTTCTTTCTTGTTTCAAATCTTTCTTAAATTCTTTACATTCCTTTTTATTATTTCTTGTTACTTTATGTGAATTAGCATAATATTTATTGAATGTTTCGGCTATGACTGCATCATTTACTAATATTTTATTGTTGCGTATGATAGGTGTGCTGTTGTTTTCTTTCCTGTCCTTGACATTTTTTATGAACTTATGGGCTTTGTTACCATCTGTCCTATAATCCATTTTTTCTAAGAAATTATTAAAGTGAGTCTTTTTAGCTGTATTAATTTATTTTTTTAGTGAGGCACATTTTTTCCGCCATATTTGTGTATCCGATATGTTTTTGTTTGTTCAGCTGTATTTCTAGCTATATCCCGTTGCTTTTTCAGTTCTTCTAACTGGGGGTTCCAAAAGGGTTTGGAATTTTTAATTCTTCCATGAGGAATATGTTTCTCTTGCGGTTTCTAGGATGACTTTACAGAAATGTTTGTTCAAATGATCTGGTTGGCCATGCAGCTATGAGTTTGTTTGTTCTTTAAATTTATGTTCCAGTTCAGTTTTATATTTGTTCCAATCTGCTTTTTTGAAGTTGCAATACAGATTCGTTTGACAACTGTTATTTGTATTATCTAGTTTTATATCAGCAATTACTGCTCTGTGACCAGAACTTGGGTCTTCTATAACTTGTTTTTTAATTTTTGAAACAATATCTGTTGTAGCTAACAAGAGGACTGGGTTACTGCCTGCTCCAGAGTAATGTATGAAGGTTGTGGGATCTTCTTTACTATAAATCAGTTCAAAAGTTGTAGTATTCAAAAATTCTTCCACTATCTGTCCTGTAGAATCCACTTTTTCATAACCCCATCTTTTGGAATGGGCATTGAAATCTCCAATTATGATTGTTTTATTTACTTGATCAATAAGTGAGAGATCTGGTTCATTCCTGGAAGAATTGTAAATCCTGTAGGCATGTAGATATGTTTTGTTGTCCCAAAAATTTAGCTTTATTAATTCACTTTTATCTGTGTTATCCATTTCTTTAACAATTTCAAAGGAGGATTTAATATCCTTTTTGACTCCAACTAATATTCCACCACTTATCTGTCTATTTTTGGGTAGTAGGTGTAGCAGAAAACCAGTAAAATTGAAGTATTTTAGTTGATCATTTGTTAGGTTTGCTTCTTGTATGAAAAATATATCTATGTTATAGTCAAATACAATTTTATTGAATTCTACTCTTTTTGTTTGGGTGAGACCACCTGCATTCCATTGTAGAAGTCTGATGTTAGATCTTCTATTAATATAATGTTTTAGTTCTCGAGAAGTAGTCCTCACCCAGAGATCCGAATGGGGGACTCTTTTAACTCCAGAACATTTTACCCATCGAGTCATATTTCATAATTTGATAGTGAAGAGAGCAATAGCAGTAATAGTAACCACTTTTTAGAGAGCACCATATTTTTGTGTTTTGGTGGTCACATCACTCTCTCAAAACCTCAGAATGTCTGGAGGACCACACCTGTCGTTGGTTTACCGGTCTCACCGACCTGACCGGGGGAATTACCAAAATAAATTCACCGACCATATCCTCTGATTACCAATCAGAGGACGTATTACATGCCATGACAGGTCAGAAATGTTAAATATAAACGAACTGATAAATCAGCTGTGGCAGATCATTTTTGGTCATTTAATCATGAAATTAATCCAGAGGTTAAATTATTAAAACAATTAAGTAATCCTATAGATTTAATGGTTTGGGAAAAGATATTTATTTTAAAAAACAGAAATATGTTATGAATTTTGAAATCCCTCCAATAGATTGTATTTATAGGTTTTTGTTTTCAGAGATTGGTGATTAAAATGAGCATCAGTATCTATGGTAACTAATTTGTTTGTATAGCTTTGAGAATGAGTTGGAGTCAAATCGAAACTTGTTAGCACCAAACAACGTGGAATATTACTAACTTAAGTGAAGCTTTTAGTTTCTAATTTGTTTTTACTTTAGATTAAAGTTATTGGTAGTTGCAACTACTGGAGATCATGCTTTCTCGCAAAATGCCCTTACATAAAATTCTTAATTTACATTCTTTGTTAAGTTGTAGACACTGATATTGCTGGTTGTAATAACAAGAAAACAATACACTTAGTTTTGCAATCATTCACAGCCATTTATGTTTGAACTTGCAGCAAGTTTAATGTTGCCAATATATATTCATGACATTAAGTTTACAAAAAGGGGGCTGATGTATTAAATGAGAACTCCAATCAAAAAATAACTTGCAGTTTACTGTGAATTTGCTATAATATTTTTTTCATGCTGGCTTTTGATTGCAATTTAGAATTACACATTTTCAAAATCCTGTTTTACATTCACTCATTGTGTGATATATATGTCTGTAGTGGTGTGAAATTGATGCTAAGATTCATTTGAAAAATTGTTATACATATTAGTAAGATCTACATAGTTACACAGAATAAAATATATTGATCTTATCTTTCTAAGGTAGATCATGTAAATATACTTGTAAACTAATAAATAAATGTAACTTTTCATATAATTCCAAAATAAATAACTAAAAGATAATTATGTTAATCTTCTTGGCATGAGGCTATCTCAATACTACCACACACTGACGACTTACGCTACACCTCTCGATGAACATACTTAAAATGGTGGATCTCTTATAATCAGTGCCAATCAAGAAAGGGATTGATATTTCACATAGAGAGGCGACATTGCTGCTTATCACAGCCACATGGAGAGAGCATTAGGATTGTGTATGCTACTGGGGCTTTTCGCACCAGTAGGGTCGCTTGTCTGTATGCTGATTCTGGCAAACCTTCACTGTCTGTTCGACGCTCATTGTTACTTTGTTCATACGTGGCAAGGTTGGCCGCCCATCCAGGTCATCCTTTGTATCCATTGGTATTGCGTCCAGACCTAGTGCACTGTTATACACGGAATACAACTATCTCCTGTCCAAGTGATATCAGATTTTGAGAACTGCTGACCACACACGATTTCCGACTGCCAGCTGTAGAGCGGCATTCACTTGGCCGATACCCTCCCTGGCAACTCCAGCGTCCACTCTTTGACCTGGAGCTGTCGTGTGCCCATTTTATGCATTTCTGGGGGCTCCATGTGAACATTTCTCAGATACGCTCAACATTATGCTATTGTCTTTGCAAACGCAACCAACTTCCACAAATTTTTAATGCCAGTCCCAAATCTGTTTGTGATAAAGTGGCTGTTTGTTGAACTGATGGTAAAACGCATGTTGCACTTGGGCTGAGATGTTGCAAATTCCAGCACACAAAATGGTTTTTCCTGTGGTGTAGTTGCCATGTTTCCATAAACAAACAGCAACACAGCTGCGACCAAACTTTGAACCTTCCTCTATCCAGTGACTTGTGCAATGTGTTTCTATTTTTGATAGTTTTTCCATAATACAAAATTGAAATTTGCTCTTTCATTTTTAAACATGCTGTATGTCATAAAATAAAACATGTAAAACATATTCAGTTTGCTTGGAAGCACAGCATTCTCAAAGTATGTGTATGTTGTTTTCTAGTGCCCTGCATCTGGCAATGAAGCCATTAGCATATGTTAATATTCCATGTGTATGTTTTAAGCATTTGCAGGCATGTTTTGCTTCCACAAATAATTTTTCCACCAGAGTCTGTGGCCAAAAGAGGAAGCTCCATGTTAACCCTTGATCCTGTTTACTTTGTTTTAAAAGGTCATGTGAGGTTTGCTTTTATACTTTTCAGTATTATCAAACTCCCAGAAGAGGAAGAAGAAATTACCTTGGTGGATGATGCATTTGGTAAAGTTTGCCTAATGATTAATGACCTTTCTTTACGTGTGCGAACGATGGCAGCAGAATTACTTGGGACAATGACTCTTGTAAGTCCTAAGTTCCTGCAGCAGACTCTGGATAAGAAGCTGATGTCCAACATGAGGGTGAGTGTGCTCAGATATCTACCCTTCTAGCATCATACCACACACTCCATTTAGCATAGTTCAGATATATACCCTTCTAGCATCATACCACACACTCCATTTAGCATAGTTCAGATATATACCCTTCTAGCATCATACCACACACTCCATTTAGCATAGTTCAGATATATACCCTTCTAGCATCATACCACACACTCCATTTAGCATAGTTCAGATATATACCCTTCTAGCATCATACCACACACTCCATTTAGCATAGTTCAGATATATACCCTTCTAGCATCATACCACACACTCCATTTAGCATAGTTCAGATATATACCCTTCTAGCATCATACCACACACTCCATTTAGCATAGTTCAGATATATACCCTTCTAGCATCATACCACACACTCCATTTAGCATAGTTCAGATATATACCCTTCTAGCATCATACCACACACTCCATTTAGCATAGTTCAGATATATACCCTTCTAGCATCATACCACACACTCCATTTAGCATAGTTCAGACATATACCCTTCTAGCATCATACCACACACTCCATTTAGCATAGTTCAGACATATACCCTTCTAGCATCATACCACACACTCCATTTAGCATAGTTCAGACATATACCCTTCTAGCATCATACCACACACTCCATTCAGCATAGTTCAGATATCTACCCTTCTAGCATCATACCACACACTCCATTTAGCATAGTTCAGATATATACCCTTCTAGCATCATACCACACACTCCATTTAGCATAGTTCAGATATATACCCTTCTAGCATCATACCACACACTCCATTTAGCATAGTTCAGATATATACCCTTCTAGCATCATACCACACACTCCATTTAACATAGTTCAGACATATACCCTTCTAGCATCATACCACACACTCCATTTAACATAGTTCAGACATATACCCTTCTAGCATCATACCACACACTCCATTTAACATAGTTCAGACATATACCCTTCTAGCATCATACCACACACTCCATTTAACATAGTTCAGACATATACCCTTTTAGCATCATACCACACACTCCATTTAGCATAGTTCAGATATATACCCTTCTAGCATCATACCACACACTCCATTTAGCATAGTTCAGACATATACCCTTCTAGCATCATATCACACACTCCATTTAGCATAGTTCAGACATATACCCTTCTAGCATCATACCACACACTCCATTTAACATAGTTCAGATATATACCCTTCTAAAGCCCGTCTCACCCTTAAAAGACAGTACACGTTAAATGGAGCGCAGTGTTGCAACATGTACTAGTTGCGAATCTTTCTCCGCGAGCGACTCGAGGTGGCCTGAGTCCTGTACTTAGTCCTTCAATTGCTGCTTGACGAGACGGACACTTTTAACTTTGGTATCCCTCCACGCCTTTGTTACTGTATGACCTAAATTTACAAATGACTCGTCTGTATAAACAATTGATTTCCGCTGGTCCCTAAATCTTTTACGTCTTTTAGATATTTATGTTGCCATCTGATGATATCGATATCGTCTCTTTCTATTAATATGCACTTGTTACCCTTTCTTTCATATTCGAACCCCAAATCAGAGTGGCCCTTGAGAAATTTGGTAGGGTCTCATCACTGTTGAACTGTGACAAAATTATATTCACCATGGGTGGAATATTTGCAAACTGTAAAGAATGAACAATTCGCCGCACTCCACCTTGCACTATTCAATCATATTGCGTTAACCTAGCGTTTTGTGTAGTCCCGCCCCTTTTGCTTTCTTTTTCGATGGCGTTCTTAGAGGTCCTTTCATTAGTTCCTTTTTAATCATACACACTACTGCTTCTGAACACCCGATAGCCTTAGCTGTTTCTTTTACTGCCTTTACTGCCAAGCATTTTGCTTCAAAAATAATCTAACACATTCATAATTATTTGGCGTTCCTTACTTCTTAATTTACCAACATATCGTCTCTTCCTAGCTTCCCTCTCCATAACTACAAATATTTACAAAAATATTAAACAAATAACGCAATAACAGCTCACAGTTACACACACGGCTTCTTTCGAACTAATGTTAGTGCTGCTCCTTATACTATCTTCTGTGTCAGGCCTGACGCTGAATAGATGAATACCTTTTGTTTGCCTTATTGGATAAAAGAAAGAGGTTACTGCCTTTTGGTTTATTTTAAAAACTTTCTCCAACCTTCCTCAACATTTGTTCTCGCTGGTTCCCTGATGTAAACTCAATAACAAAAAAGTTTCACACTGCGTAACTTTTGCAGTGCACAGATATAAAATTTTCCGAAAACATTTAATTTAAAAAATTATAACCCTTAACTGGGTAAACATAGAGAATTCAAAGTAGGCAGGTAGTAGCACTATAGTTTACTCTACCTAAGAAAAAAATATAGATGCATTCTAGCAGTTAGTTTGTTAGTTAGTGCGTGATGAGTGTAGAAACAGCAAATATCGGACTTCTATTGAAAAAAACGTTTTCTGAAGAAATTTGGACCTATAGAAATGTATAATGACTCTGAAAAGGATATAACCTGATAGAGAAAAAAATTCTGCATAGGATAATGTGTTCAAACCTGAAATTTATAACAAATGAATATTTATACCATGCTATTAGGAATGTGGCAACAGAGCGAGGGTAGAAAAGGACGCGGCTAATGGCAACTTGTATGCGCTAGATAGAGACAGAGATGTCCCATTTAACTCCATACTGTCTTCTAAGAGTGAAACGCTATATAGCATCATACCACACACTCCATTTAGCATAGTTCAGACATATACCCTTCTAGCATCATACCACACACTCCATTTAGCATAGTTCAGATATATACCCTTCTAGCATCATACCACACACTCCATTTAGCATAGTTCAGATATATACCCCTCTAGCATCATACCACACACTCCGTTCAGCATTAAAGAAAGAGGGTAATGTTACCGAATACAGCCTTCTTGATGTCATTGTTGTTATACCATGCCAACTTGACATCAAGAAATACACTACTGGACAAAGAGGTTGCCAACTATGAATCAGAGAGGAACACAGGTAATGGAACAGAAGCGTGATCCAAAACTGAAACAGTCGAACAGAAGCGCTAACTAAACAATGAAATAATGTAAACAAAGGAGACGTAACACTAGCAGAAAGTGTTACAAAGTGAATATTTCCTTCTTCCTTATTCCTTTTGGCTGTTATCATTAGTGGAAATGTGTATTTAAATAACGTTGAACTCACCAGTAATTTGTTACAATTATTTCCAGTAAAATCCAATGTTTAATCTCTTCAGTGATATGGACGTGAAATCACGTCCATTTAAAATGACGGATGAGCGATATGGGCGTGTATACACGTCCTGTGTGTTTGTGCATTTAACCCTTATTTATCCCTTATCTAACTCAACTTATTTTAATTTTCCTTTATGAAACATTTAAGTAAAGTCTATATACTTTACTGGCTTACCTTAATATATTCCTTGTGCAGTGATATGCCTCAAAACAGGGATAAACACACAAGGGCACCTACATTTCCACATTTGCGAATTCCCTTCTTGCGGCACACGAAATGCTTTCGAGATGGGTGGAACTTCTTTGCTGTTGGTGGTATCCTTTTAGGATAACGTTTTCCTTGAAATCTGAGGGGTGCAGGGGTTCTGGATTTTCTACCCTCAATGTGGTGTTGTTCAATTAGGCTGCGAGCTATTGATAGTCGGAAGTCCAGGTAGGTCATTGTCCTGTGTGGGTTTAGAGCTCTCCAAATTACCAAACAATTGTATATGGTTATATCCAGTTGGTGCAAAAATACCTTTTTATACCACTTCTCCCTTCAGCTACAAGCAGGAAAGTATATGTACGTATTTCAACAAAGAAAGAAACGGAGTCAACTAAGTTACGAAACACGCACAAGCAAAAGTTGCGAACATGCTCTATTCTGATGAGTCAAGAGACCACGCATACACTTGTGCTTTATTACACAGTATGCTGAAGCACAAGCCACACATACAATGGGTCGACTACTGTTTCTTTCAGAGTACTTATATTAGATGCGTTCGACAGAGGAAAGTTAACTTTTCACCACAGTGAAACAAAATAGTGCCATTTCAATGTTTTGTAAATGCAACTCAACTTTGCTGATGATGTACATGTATACTGCATATAACGAGTTTTATACCAGTTTTTGTTTCATTAAAATAACTTAATATTTACACAAAATACAGCGGTGTATATATACGAAGCACTTTTAGCACATTTAACAGTGCAGTTCTCAGCTCGCGGACGTTTTAAATGGCCATCGCTCAAGAGGTTAAAGCATTCCATTTGTCAATCACTTGTCACATGTAACTTTATAAAAGTTTGCATTTCTTTCATAAATGTACATAAAGAAATATATTCCCATTTAAGGTTATCCACGTACTGCACAAATGCATGAGCTTATGATTTGATAGTTAATTCAGGTTATACAGTTTATGCTTCTGGAATTGTTGTTGTTGTTGTTTTCTAGTGCCTTGCATCTGGCAATGAAGCCATTAGCATTCGTGCTTTCCAATACTTTTGAACTGTAGTTTCCTCTGATCTTAATGCTTCACAGGTCTTCAAGTGGTCTTCGTTCATTTCTGCTGGATCGTTACACAGGACACATATTGGTGAGGATGAGATACCTATTCTGTAGAGATGACTTGCTAAGCAGTCGTGATTTGTCAATAGTCGGAAGGCTGCAACCGCTGTTTTCCTTGGTCTCTGGGGGATTATATCTGGGTTGGAAAGTAGTGTAATCCATTTTTTATCTTTGGCATTGGTTTCTATTTCTTGTAGGTATGAATGAGAAAATTTTTTAATTTTTTTAGTCCTCCTGGCTAGGTCCGATGGACCCGTTGACCAACGATAGGTGTGGTCCTCCTTGCAAAATGGGGGTTTAAGTCGGGTGATGTAACTGCCACATTGTAAAACTGGTGCCCGTTAAGAAAACAGTTACATGAAAGCCACATACATGAATATGAGTCCTAAAGATAAATATTCCGGAGTTAAAACTGTCCCCCAATCGGATCTCCGGGTGGGGACATCTTTAGGCAAATTTCATCACAATTCCAATACTTTAAGAATTCTACAATGGAATGCAGGAGGCATGTCCCAGCCTAAAAAACAAGAGCTAATGAAAATATTAAAAGACCAAGATATAGATGTCTTCACAGTACAAGAAGCCAATATATCACAAGAACAGGAAATATACTTTGAAATGGATCAGTACACTACACATATGCTTCTGGAATGCAACATTTGTATTTCCATCATAAAGTCATATTTCTGAAATATGTATATTCACATTTCATTAAGGCTAGAGATTTCTTCTGGGCTTAAAAGCCGTGGTCTGCTGGAGTTTTGAGGTCCAGATGTTTCGTCCACTCCTGCGGTGGACATCATCGGTGGCGCAGTCTGAGTCTTCTCAGTGAAGGTTCAGTTACAAAGAAAGTAATGGAAAATATATCATACTTTTTATTTATTTTTTTATTTTTGAAAGTTGAGTTTAAAATTTTGTTCAAAGAGTAATACTGGTATATACTTTTTGCTACCCCTAGCATGGGCCATGGCCGCTGCATTCCGAGAGTTAATCTTGGCCACTGCATTGTTAAGAATTTTCCGAAGTAACAAGACATGCACATGGAAGAAGATATTCTGCACGTTAGTGAAGTGATAAGTGCTATAAAAAGATGATTCTGTGTATGGAAGGGCAGTATTTATCTCCATCTTCCTACAATCAAGCAACACGCAGAGATAAAAATGTGAATTGTACTGCCAAACAAAACTTACTGATTGATTTAAGACAATGCAAAATTGTTGCTGTTGGTTAATGCTGGATTTCTGACAATGAAGTCATTAATCCTCTTGCTCTCCAATATTTTTCACTGATGGATGGGGCGCTCGAATTGGCCGGGCATATTTGAAGGTGGTCTTGGTTCATTTTCTCTTGCAGATCACATAGAGGACAGAGTGGTGAAGAATATATCCCAATTCTGTTCAGTTGTTTTACCAGACAATCATGTCCTGTAATCAACCTGAAGGTTGCAATTGCCATTTTTCGAGGATACTCCAGAATTACAGTTTGACTATTTGGTAGTTCCCATCTTTCATTTTTTGAATCTTCATAGTAATATTCTGCAATCATTTTTTTGAATTCAGAGTTGACTAATCTTTTAGCTGCATAAAATGGTAGATTAACTATAGATTTCTGCGCACTGCTGGTACCCTTTTTTGCAAGAAAATCAGCTTTCTCATTACCACTCAGTCCACAGTGAGCTGGTATCCATTGGAAAACTTGGTGTTTTTGAAATGCTGTTAGATGGGTAAGGATTTTCCAACATTCTATAATTGTTTGGTTTTTTGGTGACAACTTGGAAGTAATTGCTATAATTGCTGCCCTAGAATCTGAGAGAATAACTGCTTGCTGAAAATGTGAAATTCTGTACAAAAGATTTTGTAAGGCCATTCCAATTGCTTCAATTTCTCCATCAAAGTTAGTAGTTCCATAACTTAAAGATTTGTAATAGGAAAAGAGGTGACATGTGACTCCAGCCCCTGCTCCATCTTGGTTTGATATCAATGATCCATCAGTATAAATATGGAGCCATTCGTGTTCTGGAAATCTAGTATGGATTGTCTCCAATGCCAATAATTTTAGAACACTAGTTGGAGTATCACTTTTCTTAACTTCTTCTGTCAGGTGTAAATAATATGTGATGTCTAATGTATGTGTCGGATTGACTTTAGATATGAAGGTTTTCTTTGAATTAGGAAGGTGTACATTCTTCTTGATGTCTTGAATTTCGGAAAGAAAGCTCTCCTCAGTCTTTAGTGTATGTGTAACATTCCTCTTGTTCCATATATCAAATGGGAGTCTGATCAACTTTTCGTGTTGAATAAGAGCTGCTTTTTCTATTTCATATTCAATGGTGTATTGGTTGGTTAGCATTTACATAGCTGGTATTGGTGTGGTTTTGATAGCACATGTAGTTAGGCTCACACTTTGGTTTTGAAAGATTTGAATTTTTTTTGTGTTTGCTGTTACAAGAACTTTGCTGCAGTAAGTAAATAATGGCTTTATATATACATTGTATGTCATTAAGAGTTGCTCTGGAACATCCCCACTTCATTCCTGTTAGATGTTTTAACAGTGAAAGGCACCTTTCTGCTCTTTGTATTGCATTTTCTATTGGTTTGATCAATGTAAGTTTGGTATCAGATGTGGTTGTTGTTGTTGTTTTCTAGTGCCTTGCATCTGGCAATGAAGCCATTAGCATTCGTGCTTTCCAATACTTTTGAACTGCAGTTTCTTCTGATCTTAATGCTTCACAGGTCTTCAAGTGGTCTTCGTTCATTTCTGCTGGATCGTTACACAGGACACATATTGGTGAGGATGAGATACCTATTCTGTAGAGATGACTTGCTAAGCAGTCGTGATTTGTCAATAGTCGGAAGGCTGCAACCGCTGTTTTCCTTGGTCTCTGGGGGATTATATCTGGGTTGGAAAGTAGTGTAATCCATTTTTTATCTTTGGCATTTGTTTCTATTTCTTGTAGGTATGAATGAGAAAATTTTTTAACGATCAAGCGTTTTATTGAGGAATATGAGAAATTGAATTTAGACTTTTGTTTTATTGTTGTGCCTTTCTTTGCAAGTGAGTCTGCAGCTTCATTCCCCATGACTCCACAGTGTGCTGGAGTCCATTGAAGATGAACAGTCTTATTAACTTTTTTTAGTTGTGTTAACATTTTGTAGCATTCTCTAATTTTTGTTGACTTCTTTGTAGTATTTCAACATATTCCCTGAATTGCAGCTTTAGAATCTGAAAGAATTACTGCCTTGTTAAATTTATTTAAGGGAAGGTTTAATAATTGTCGGAGAGCAATGTATATAGCCTCTATTTCTCCATCATAATTTGTTGTGTCTCTGCCAACAGAATGATAAAAGGAAAAATGTGAACACGTAACTCCAGCTCCAGTAAGGTTTTCCTTGGAGGATCCATCAGTATATATGTGCAGCCATTCTTCTGTGGGATACCTAGTATTGTATTGATTGTTTCCAGAGCTAGAAGTTTTTGTATTTCTTTTGGTGTGTCTGATTTACTTATTTCCTCTATTAATTCCAAATTGAAGGTAGGTTGCAATAATTCCAATGGATTTTCTCTTATAAGTAGATTTTCTCTGGTGTTAGGAATGTTCAATTTGGATTTAATCTGTGTTACCTTTTCTAGGAAACTACTATGTGTTTTAAGGATTGAAGGGGGGAGGTTCTCTTCTGTCCATTTAGAGTTTGGCAGTCGTAACATTTTCTCGTGTTGGAGCAATGCTTGTTCTTCTATTTTTGTTGTTATTAATGGGGTCCGTGTTAAGGCAAGCATGGCATCAATAGGTGTGGATTTAACTGCTCCAGTGATTAGGCAAAGAGCCTGATTTTGTATTTGTTCAAGTTTATTGATGTTAGCATTTGCTGCTGTTATTAAAGCTTCAGAACAGTACAAGAGGTTTGGTTTAACATACATTTTGTATGTTGTGTTAAGGACTCTCCTTTTAGCACCAGCTAACATTTTCAGGATTTGCAGTTTCTTTTCAACCTTTTCTGAGATGTTTGTTATATGTTTTTTCCAACTTAGCTTTCTGCCGAAAGTGATGCCTAAGTATTTGGCATCATCAACTGCTTTGAGTGGTTTACCATTGTAATTTATGTTAATATTAACTGGTTTGTATTTTAGTGTAAATAATTCATAATTTGTTTTTTCCACATTGATAGTCATGAGGTTTTTGGAGCTCCATTCATATACTTTGTTTAGGGCTGTTTCTATTCTGTCTTTAATTAATTCAGGTTTTTTTGGAGAGCCTGAAGTCCAAATGACTACATCGTCAGCAAATAAAGCAATTTTGGTTTCTAAAGTTTTTATTATTGATGGAAGGTCATTTATATATATGTTAAAAAGTGTTGTGCTCAGAACAGCACCTTGTGGAAGTCCTCGGTGTGTTTGTTTATTTTTGGAAATGTATGTATTATATTTTGTGGCACAAAATCTTTGTGAAATAAACTGAGTTATCCATTTTAAGCATATTACTTTTCACACCTATTGATTGCAACTTCTCAATTAATTTGTTTCTCCAGACTGAGTCATATGCTGATTTAAAATCAATGAATATTGCTAAGGTATCCTCCTTTCTATTGAAAGCTTCCTTGATGTCTTGGCTTAGTAGGAGTACATTTTCACTTGTACTATGATTCTGTCTGAAGCCGGTCTGTGAACTATTAATTAAGTTGTAATATTCTAGGAACCAGTTAAGTCTATATGCCACCATTCTTTCCATCACTTTTGCAGTAACACTGGTCAAAGATATTGGTCTGAAACTATTAATATTGTTTGAAGGTTTGTTTTTCTTTAAAATCGGGATGATAATGGCTTTTTTCCAGTCGGAAGGTACAGTCATTCTCCAACACGTGTTATACAGTTTAAGTAGGATTTCTTTTCCTTTCCTGCCAAGGTGTTTAATAAACTCTGGGTGGATCTTGTCAGGTCCTGGTATCAAATGTAACTCCTAAATACTTTGCTTCCTTTGTCTCTGGTAATTGTTCACCCTCAAACTTTAGTCTTATTTTTACTGGTTTTTTTCTTAGCAAAAAGATTTAGTAGACAGTGCAAAATTAGGTTAATGTAAAATGAGTACGGCGTAATTGAATGTACTGTATAAATTACGATTGGTTGTTGCAGGACTGGAATACACCCTTAGCATAACTGGTATGTAATTGCATTTAAAAGTGTTGTACTTTATCGTATGTTACATACTTTATAATATATTGCAATTTATTATTACATGAATGCTTCCCACCACCTCTGCGGGATCGATTTTTGTTACTTGTAAGCTCACATTTCTATATACTGCAGAAGTATGTCTACCAACAACCGCGTTATTTTGGGATTCTACTTTACTATAACAGCTTTTCATCATCTATGCGTACTGCATAAATCTCGCTAGAACCACTGGTCATTTTTCACAGAAAATGCACCACATACAAACACAGAGTGACAGGTTGTTTAGTGTTATGAAAGCCAAAAACACTGTTATAGTTCTGACTTTGGATGGACGAAGGCTGGATGCTGCCAAGGGTTTGCATCACTAAAGAATGTCACAAAAATATTTTTGCCGTATAATGTTTTGCAACCAGGTATAATTGGCTTGAACACTGAGGCAGTTCTACTTCTGAAGTCAATCACATCGGCTATGACATTTAATGCCTGACAGCTGCTGCACTGCTGGCTCTGAGAGGGTTAAAATGCTTGGGTACTATTTATTTGTTTCTAATGATGTCATGAAAGGATGAAATAAATGAATATGAATATGCAAGAAGTAGGGAATTTCAAAGCTTATTTACAGCAACTTGCTATAGTTATTTTCATTCCAAATATTGAACGTTTCTTTTATGTTGTTTTCCATATAACAAAGCCATTAAATATTTGGGTGTATTTTGCAGAAGAAGCGTTCGGCACATGAACGAGCTTGGGAATCTGTCACATCAGGTGAATGGGCTAGTGGCAAAAAGTGGGCAGATGATGCCCCAAGAGAGTTGGTAGATGCTGATTCAGTGAACCTAATGAGCAGTGGATCATGTGGAGCATTTGTCCATGGGCTGGAAGATGAATTCCAAGGTATTATCACTGTTTGTAAACTTCTTACACTCAAGCTTTGAACTCCAAGCCCATTGAAACACATTACCTATACAAATGACACTGAAATTATGGATCATTTGCAGTCTTAAGTTTTCATAGCAATTAAGTACCTATTTATTGTATATAATATGAGGGTCAGTCAAATGAAATCAAGACAGACTTTCTAGCCAGCGTGGCACGGAAGTTGGTAATGCTGGTAGGTAGTGTATAGAAGTGCCCTCTATTGGGAATCAGGATGGACAGCATGAATGTTCATTGCTGCGCCATTTGTCTGTTAGACCTGTTCAAAGTGAGGTCAGCAAGTCTGTGCATGTCCGACATCACTATGGAGGCCAGGAAAGAGGAACAACTAGGTGTAGTGTGCTTTTTGACAGTGGAAGGAGCGTCAGGAGGCAAAATTTATGCTGAAATATCTGCTATGTATTGAAACAGTATATATGGTTTGTCCCCAAAAAATATTAAATACATTATGAATTTGACTTATTTTCTGTTTGTAACTGACTTTGTGTTACTTCATTCTTCAGTTGTTGGGAATATTGTTTATCAATGTCATAATTGTTAACTGTCATATTTTGATTTTATGTGTAAAATTTTAAGGGTCATTTTAAATATAATGCCAAAAATGTTAAGAGGTTAGAGTGAGATCACTTTAGAATTTTCGGGATTAGGGAAATATATGGAAAATGACGTCTTATTGAACACTACTAAAATGCACATATATGCGGATGGATATATGTGCATAACTAACATAATGTGGTAAGATCAGTCTTTCTCTTCGCCAATAGAGTCGATTGAATATGGATGCATTGTGATATGTGTGTGAAAAATGCATTTAGCAAAATATTGCTAAATAATTCATACATCAGATTGTGACAGTACTAAGAAAGTCAATCCACTAACAAAAAGGACTTACTATTGTGATATGGTCTAAATACTGTGAATAAGGTGCAAATAAAATAACTCATAGAAACTTAACCCCGAGTCCACAATTATTTCACGTGTACCACAACCCAAGATTGCAAAGAATCGAAAGCTCTACAACCCAACATATTTAAAGCTGCACCAGTATGGTGAACACAGTGTGTCACATACACTTGTGAGTGGAATAAACAATTTTTAGAAGGTCGGTTGCCAAGGTTGTTTCAACTACTCTGCAGAAGTTCCAATGGGAAGTTCTTGCACATCCTCCATACGTCCAGGAGCCCTCAATAAAGACATTCATGGTTACTGATTTGCTTTGGACAAAGCACAGTCATGTTTCTGAGGCTACTCCAAAGATTTTTCTATAAAAGCATCGACTATCTTGTGCTACAGTGGGATAAAAGTATAAATAGTTACGATGATTACTTCTGAAATAATGAGCACTTTACATGGTGGTTTTCTACCTGTCTCATTTGCATTTGACTGAACCTCACTGTTTGATAATTGTGAATTCAGTTTTGTGCTGACTTCTAGAATAATGGTTCTCGCAACAGAAGATAAACTGTAAAATTAAAAATAATTATGTATTTGAAACAATGGAGTATAGGATGTGGCAGTATTTTGTAATAAGGTTAGCAATGGGCTCTTTATTTCAGGATCGTATGAAATGGGTAGCAGATAAAGATGGCAGGAGCTAATATTCTTTTAATTCAGATTCTGTCAAAATTACTTTAGTTAACGATAATATGCATTTATAAGTTATTTCACTTTTTAAACATGTATTTATAGTAAATATCCAAAACTATTCGGGTTATTGCCATTTTTATGGTTTTCTTTTATAACTTTTCCATACGTCAAGCTCAAAATTACGTCACTTATCAATATGTGTCAGTAATTTCTGTTCCAAATTATTTATATGTTGTTGTTCATCAATGACACTGGGGATTAATTGATGTGCATCATTTTCCCCTTGGCTTCCCAATATAAAGTGTGCAGGTTGTCACTTTTAAGGCCTTTGCATTTGACAAGATGCTGTATGTTCAGGATGACATTTTCTTCACAGAGAGTGCACTTGGGTGTAGGTAGGCACCGTATCTTCTGCGAGGCAGTCGTGGCCAGTTGCCATCCTAAATAGGGCCACTGCAGTTTTTCTTGGCCTTTTTTGTATGTCAACTCTATCTCTAATATTCTTACAATCCTTATGTTTTAATTTATCTTCATCAAATCTCTGTTGTCTTTCGAAATATTGATTAATGTTTAATTGTTTATTTCTTTGTCCTATGGGTTTTACTTGTTGTATTACACCTTTCTTTGTCAATTGAGAAGCATGGCTATGTTATAGTCCATTTAGCATTACCCAGGGAACACCACATGGAGGCGGACTACGTTATTCCCCTTACTTATATCTGTGGATATAAATTACGTAATATTATTTGTCCATGCGTTTGCTGTCGGGATATTTGGTATTCCAGTTATTAATGCTGATTACCAATACATTATTCGATATTGAGATGCATACTTCAGAATTCACGTCTCTTCCCTAAGACGTCGGAATTAAAAATGAAGGAAGTGCATCTAGTATTTATTTCACTTGGCTAGCTGGCTGAGAATCACTATCTCTCTCATCTTTTTTCATAATTCTCACTTATGCCCCCATCCATCAGTGAAAAATATTGGAGAGCAAGAGGATTAATGACTTCATTGTCAGAAATCCAGCATTAGCTAACAACAACTTATGATTCATATTGGCCATGTTCTATTCCACTGAATAGCTTCGGATTTTATAGTAAAATTTACAAAAATTAAATACAATATTCATATGATGGGAAATCAACATATTTTTGAAGGATATAAATTTAACTTAATAAGTATTAGATGAATCTTCTTATTAATTTCCTCATATAAACAATTTCTGACACAGGTATAAAATTTGTTAAAAACTTGGTCAGTCTTTAAAAAACTTTTGCTCCACTTGCTTGTCAAAATAATGTATGAGGAATATTCCTTTGCTCTCTACTGAATTGCCCCAAAATAAATTCCATATTCCATTAATATGAATGAAATTAATATAAATAGCATAAATTAACACAATATCAATAAATATCAAATGCATACAATAAACGTTAACATGAATTAACACATGTCCTTTTCATACAAATGAAACGGATGTTTTGTGGTATAGAAGGTCCATTACAGTGTATTAATGTTTAATAATAAAATTATGTGTTGCCCCACTAGTGCCAGTCTGCCACATGCTTGTGGCCACAACCCTTCTCCTTTCCCCTCTTTCTAGCAGGGCAGCTGTTAACCACTTCGTTTAATCTTAGTTTAGAATATTATAGCTTTATATTGTGCGTCTCATTTAAGGCAATGTATCTGTGAAATTTGGTGAAAATTGCTGAAATTTTTGATTTTTAGTTTTTGCATTTTTTATTATGCTTATACTTTGTACTTTAACGGCACACTTTAGTTTACTCAATATCAGCCGTTTTTAAAGCTCCACGAGGGCATTTAGATGTCTGAGTGCGAGTGGGCGTTCCTCGCTAAACTTCATCGCTACAGCTTTGAAATGTATTTTTCATTTTCACTGGCTTTGATTTCGGACTCTTGCAGAGAGTTTTGCTTCAGAAAGATTGAGTTGACTGTGCTGAAATGAATTAAATATATCTAACTGAAATGCCGCGAAACTGACGCATGTTTTGCATCCAAACAGAAAAATGCTGTCAGTGTTCTGTAATTCTCTAATCTTGCTAGGTTATTTCAGTGTTCCAGTTATGTATTAGGCCTTGTTTAGGTAGTTAATAGGTTTTAAGTTACTTGTTAGTCTATAGTAGAGCTATAACAAGTAGATATTTTATGAATTTTCTGTATAAATTTGCAAAAGTGCATAGTGTAGAGGTTAGCTAGGAACAATAAATTTCTAAATTTTGTGAACAATGTGAAGGAGAAAGGGAGGTTTTCATATTAAGAAACAACCAAACTTAAGATTCTCAAAAAATTCTACTAAGGCCAAGAAGAAAGCAACAGAGGGTCCCACATGTGGTGCTGGGGAATTTTAAGTTGGTAAAGTACATAAACATACTGCTAAACTTTAAAATTCATTTTTCTCAGTTTTTTTTTTTTTTTTTTTTTTTTTTTTTTTTTTTTTTTTTTTTTTATTTCCAGCATTTTTCACTATTCAAAATGCTCCTTGGACTCTAGTTTATAACTTATTAGCTTGAAATTTTCAGGAAACCTTCAGAGATTAAGATATTAAAATTTGTCATGCGCTAGTTAAAAAATATTAATTGGCCTGAAATTCAATATTTTTCATAACTCATACTGAAAATATTGATAAATAGTATACAAAATTTTTTTTTCTCTTAAACCAATTAAATCTAAGAAGTTTGGTATGACAATTTCTTTATATTTGTATACTGAACTCAAATTAAAAATTTAGGAGAGATACAATAAACTGTAGGGTCCAAGGGTCATTTCATATGAGCAAATCAAAAAGTGATTTATTATTAATAAATATATTAATAATTTAAAAATTGTTTGACATATGACATTGAAATTTTGTGTATACTATTTACTTTATGTTCTGAGTATGTGGAAAAAAATTCAAAGCAATCAGAAGATAACTGTGGATTTTTTAATTTTCACAGATGCATTGCCTTAATCTCAATGATGATAATGTCTTATTTCAGAGGTGCGAAATGCTTCAGTGGAATCACTCTGCTCATTGTCATTGAATAATCCACAGTTTGCACAGATGTCATTAGATTTTCTTGTGGACATGTTTAATGATGAAATTGAAGATGTAAGGCTGAAAGCAATAGACAGTCTTACTAAAATTAGTCGTCACACTGTACTCAGAGAAGATCAGTTGGAAACCATTTTGGGAGCTTTGAAGGTTTGTTTGCAATATTGCATATTTAGATACATAGTTATTAGAAACATACATTTTTGCAATATTTGAAATAAATGAAATATGGAGGTTGATATGCCTACTTGCCAACTTTTATAATTTGCCCACAAAATGTGTGGGAACAGAGGCCTTTTTATGTCTGCAGCAAATGCAGAACTTTTACAGCTTTGTGGACAGATTCAAAGTGTTCAGATTTTCACCATGGACATGGCAAAACTTAAATTCTACAGTGTGTCCCACTCGCTACTGAACCCAACATGAATTGTAATAATTCAAATACTAATGGAGATATTGCAGTGAAATTTGAAGACACTTACCTCATTCTGTGAGAAATATTGTGACATCATAACAGATGCTGGAAGTGCCCGCCATTTGCATCCAGGCAAGATTAAATTCACCGGACCATATTATCGGACGTCTCCGCTAAGATGTCTGCGTTTATTGCCTGGATCTCTGTGCGGATGTTTTCTTTCAAAGCGTCTATGGTTCATGACTTTCAGATGTCCCCACAGAAAAAAGTCAGGTGATGTCAGATCGGGTGAACGCGGTGGTCAAAGCCCTTTTGAAATGACGCGGTCACCGAAAAAGGATTGAATTTCAGCCATGCTGGCGTTTGATGTGGCATGTCACACCGTCTTTTGGAAGCATCTCGTGGAGAGTTCCTGGTCATCCAGTTGATTTACAAACTCATTGAATATTTAAAGGTATTCACTTGTTGCGACAGTTGTATCGAAGAAGATGGGACCAATTATTCCTGCCGAGATGTTGCACACCACACACCAATCTTTGCTGAATAAAGGGGCTCTTCGTGTATCATATGGGGGTTCCCACTTGCCCAGACACAGGAATTTTGATTATTTATGCATCCCAACAGGTGAAACCATGCCTCGTCCGTGAACCATGTGTAGTCCAGGATAGTCGGATTATCTTGAAGAAATGTTTGAAAATGTTTACAGTAACTTACTCGTTTCACTTTATCAGTTTCTTTTAATTCATGTACCACGGTGTAACGGTAAGCGTGATGCTTTGCTTTTTTCGCAGCACGCTGACAACTGCTTTTTGATATTCCTGTTTCTTGTTAAAGTCGGCGAAGTGATTTAGAGGGAAAAGCCAGCGGCCTATCCTTCACATTAGTGATCGTTTCTTGTGTCATTTGTTCTCTCCCTCCTGCATGTCTGTCCAGTAAAGTTGCATGTGTTTCAAGTGTCTTCGATAAGACCCAAATGGTGGACTTACTTGGTGGATGTCGGTTGTCTCCAAATCTGTCTACAAACTGCCCTTGACATACCTGTATTGAGTCTGTTCTCCAATACACTCGAATAATAAACACATGCTCTTATAGAGTATACCGATTCATTTTCAACTCCAACACTTATCTTTCTTGTGTAAGAAATAAACTGAACTGAACTTCAACAACGCACACGCAATAAATTAAATTAAATTCTTTATTGTCAATAGACTGCAATACAGTTTTTGACATTGTCACACATTTATATTTATAATTTGTATTACAGAGATGGACAACCTAATGGTTACACACATTACTATAGCTACCTATCATTTGTGATTTACACAGAGGGTCTGTAATTTCAATATGGACATTATTATAGTTCATTGATACTGTACAATGTCTTTGTTATCAAATACTTCTTCAGAGCACTCTCAAATTGTTTACCTTTAGAACATTTTAAATATGCAGGTAGTTTTGATTGAAGCATTAAACCCATGACATTAGGATCCTTTTTTGAAATATTCTTACTAAATCTCTGCTGAAAATAATCATCATTGTGTCGGGTGTAGTGACTATGGATATTGCTATTTTTAAGGTTTTGTTTCTGAACTGCATAGGTTACAACTTTATAGACATACAGAGAATACAATGTTAATATCTGCTTATCCTTAAATATTCCCCTACATGAATATGAATAATCACAAACAAGATAAAATAAATGCATTGTTGCTGATGTCTTCTTTCACAACAATATCTCCATTATTATTGGAATTATTAAAATTCACGTTGCATTGTTGCTGATGTATTCTTTCACAACAATATCTCCATTATTATTAGAATTATTACAAATCACGTTGGTTTCGGTAGCAAGTGGGACACACTGTATTACGTTATATTATAACTTCAAATTACATACTAAATATACTGTGCTAATTTGTGTACAGTGCTACGAGTATGATAGACCACAGCTTATCTGTGTATCTACTTCGTCACAATCATGGCCCCTCTTCACCGGGCTGTAACAAAATATATACTGTGCGGATTTAAAATTTGAGTATTCTTTATTGCTTATGATTTGTTTTATACAAATTTCAAGCATTGTCAGATTTATACATATACAATTTTGTCACACAATCCAGTCCTTTAGTACACGTTTCATAATTAGGTACGTTTTAGCTTCTTAAAGTTGCGTGTCAAACTTTAACTCTGAGAGGTAGAACTGGAACTGAAAAATTCAATGCCATGCCTGGGATTTGAACCACAAACCTTCCACTTACTAGGCAGATGCTCTAACCATTACGCTACTGTGACAACCTGCCAGAATGACATTGAATTCTCCAACCAGTACGAACTGGGTCTGTGGTTCAAATCCCAGCTATGGCATTGAATTTTTCAGTTCCAATTCTACCTCTCAAACATTTCCTACACATGGCTTGTTTGTTTAAAAACACCAACAGTAAGTTTGTTAGCATGAATAAATAATTGAACACTATTTGCAAATTTATACAGTTTTGATTGTAACTCATTGATCAAATACATACATTTCTCAATTAGGTACAGTTTAAGTTCTTTCTTGAAGGTAGCCCATTAAAGAGTTTAATTTCTGTCAGCAATTTGTTACACAATATATTTCCCATAACGTAACATCCTTTTCAGCAGCTGCTTTACTAAAGTCAATCTGAAGCAATCTCCCTTATTTCTAACATTATGGTTATGAACGTTTTTATTTACTGTTAGATCTCTTTCCTTTATAAATAGTATTGCCCTATATGTGTATAAAGAGTACAGCATAAGTATCTCATGATTTGTGAATGCATTTCTAAAGGATTCTGCAGGCTGCATATTGTTAATAATCCTAATGCACTTCTGCAAAATGAATAATCTATCCATATACATTTGTGCAGCTGCTCTCCATACCTCTATACCATATAGCAGATTTGCATAGATTGTGCCGTAATATAACAACAAAAGAATATGCTTATTTTTTAACATTTTAAAATACCTTAAGAGACATATAAATTTACTAATTTTATTGCATAAATACATAATTAATATGTTCTCCTCCAAGTTAAATTTTCATCTACTATTATACCTAAGAATTTATGTTGGCTCACTTTTGTTAATTCTTCATTATTTATACTGAGACAGAATATTAGACCCCAATAGAAAATCGTTCATATAAATGTTTGTTAAAAGTGTATAAATTTCTAGTTCTTGTTTGGGTGTATCAGGAACTTATCTTTAATATTCAGGATAGCCAATGTTTTGTTGTTACTAGCTAGTCTGTTGTGTTCAATAATAAAAACTATTTGCGCGGATGAATACAAAAATGGCGGTGTTGCGTCAGAAGGACGCCGAGAAATAGTTCATTAGCGTCTATATGCTCAAGGTGATAAGACGTGTTTTGGTAGCGTGTGAACATGGAACTTTCACCAAACTTTTATCCAGTGTAAATTCTAACAAATTACGAAAACGTAAAGTTGTTTAAGTATTTAATATGGTGCTGAGAGTGTAAAATAACGAAGTGTTAATGAATAAATATGTTGTGATAAAGAAACATTGATGTATGCATTCCATCCGTTACCTTGACCCTGTAGATAGGAATCGCGTCTGCTATCACAGTATTCCATCTTTCTGAGAAGAACATTATTCTTGCTGCTATGTGTTACCAATAATCATTTTAAAAACTGCACCAAAATGGCTTACCCAACATGGAACTCGAATTTAGGATGGAATGCAAAATTACGAGAATTGAAATCACGATAAAACATCAAGTGACGCCGCGTCAAATGGAAAGAAGACGCCATTAGACCATCGTTTGATATCGCCATCAGAACATCGATGCACAGATAATCAACGTGGGAAAAACACCGGAAATCATCTAGCGAAGCCAACTGCCCAGGAGACGTAAATAACTGGACGAAGCAGCGGAAAAGAAAGTAGGATCAAAAATTTTTTTTTGTTTTCACATACAGTTTATTTCCATTTTTATGTTACTGAGAAGCGGCAAAGTAGTGGAACTTTTAACCCTAAGTGAATTGAATAAAGAAATTAAAATGTCGCGAAAAGAAATAGAAACAGGAGTGGGGGAAGGGGCAGATAGGCCTAGTTATCAAATAGAAACAGAAAGTGAGGAACAGCTAGCAATAAGCAAAGACCAAAGGTTAATGATGATCATGTTTGAAAAACTAGAACAAAGTTTAGGTCAGAAAATAGAGGGAGAGAGAGAGGACTTGGAAAATAATATAAAAAGAATTAGGTCAGAAAATGGAACAAAATAACGCAGAATTAAAACAGGACATGGAACAAAGTTTAGGTCAAAGTATAGGTCAGAAACTGGAGGAAGTGAGACAGAACTTAGAACAGAAAATGGAATTAGGTAGACAGAACTTAGAACAGAAAATAGAATTAGGAAGACAGGAGTGTAAAGAAAATATGAAAGTAATGGAAACTAATTTAAAATTAGTACATAAAAACTTAAATGAAACAAAGGAAGCCTTAGAAGCTAGGATAGAAATCGTAGGAGATAGGATGGGAAAAATAGAATCAGAAATGAGAGAAAATAAGATTGTATTAGAAGGAGAAATTGCTAGATGTAGAGATGAAATAACAGAATGTAATACAAGTGTAGACTGTAAGATTACAAATGTAAAAGCAGAAATAACTGAGGAATTAAGGAAAGAGATTGAGGTAGTAAAGAAAGACATTATTAATGAAACTGTAGAACAAATTGTAATTCCTAAAATTAAGACGATGAATGATGTGGTGCATTTACAACAAGATGCTATAAATGATATGAAACAGAGTCACTTAGAAATAAAGAATGATTTAAAATCAATTTGTGAAGAAATGAAAAAAGGGAAAGAAAGTTTGGCTAATGTAAATGATGTTGTGAATGCACTACAAAGGCAAGATGATTTAGATGTAAGTAATGTACAAGATGAGAGTTACTTGAATAATGTACAAAATGTTGACTCACCATACAGAGAAAGAGGTTCACAACCAAACAATGACACGACACACAACACATGTTACACCAACAGCATATTACATGAAATCACACCACCTACATTTGACGAGGAGAAGGGAGACGATCCAAAACTCTTTGTTAAAGAGATGGAAGAATATTTTAAAGTGAAAAGGATACCAAATGAGCTTAGGATGATGATAGTTAAGAAAAGCTTAAAAAACAAGGCATTAGAATGGCTCAGGTTAACACTAGCTGGTCATGAGTCGTATAGTTCATTCAGAAATTTATTCCTATCAAGGTATTGGGGCCCAGCTAAGCAAAACCAAACTAGGGTAGAGCTAACGACAGGTAGATACGATCCAACCAAAGGGTTATCGCTAGTCGATTATTTTATGAAAGTAGCCAACAAAGGAAAGCTATTAGACCCCAACTTGTCGGAAGCAGAACTAATTACCAGCATAACAAGACATTTCCCAGACACAGTGAGAACAGGGTTAATTGTTGCGAGGCCAGTAGATTTTGCAGATATGATAGAATTGCTGACGGCCTTCGAAACACAAAATGGTCGGCCTAATGAGCATAGACATAGGAACAGTTACCCAAACTCACCCATCTTAAACCGGAGCACGGCTACGAACAACCAGAGTGAGGGAGAACATAGAAATACTTACAGCACCCATGAAAGAGGGAGAGGGGCACACCATTTCCCACAACCACATAATCATGGCGAGAGGATGGAGAACACAAGACAGCGGTACCACGACACAATACCGAGGGGTGAATCGAGATACAGAACATATACATATGATCGTGGAAGACCAGGAGACCGTACCCATCAAGTGAACCACATACGATTCTGTAGGGAATACTTCGACAACCAAAGACCGTCATACAACAGAGGTTCACGCCAAAGGGGCAGAGACCAATGGTACACTGGCAACATAAGACAGCAGGAAGTAGATGAAAATGTGCCAAATAGGGCAGATGTTGCACAGAATACAGAAACAACCACCACCACCAACACTCAGGGAAATTACAACAACTAAGTTCATCCCAACTGGCTGGATGACAAACAACAAAATCTCAGCAACTTACAATTGACATCGACACCATGATGGCTACACAGAGAGAAAGATGGAACCACTGGTCATAACAAAACAGCTGGGTGACCACATGTATGAGCTACAGAATACAAATGGCAAGTTGGTAGGAAGATACCATAAAAATAAATTAAAGCCATACAAAGAAAGGACCAAATAGTCTTTGCCAACAAATATGTAAGGCAGGAATAGTAGAGATGATGGAAGATAACAATTTTTAATGGGTTACTTATAGAAAAGTATGTTCAGATTAGGAATTACAACAAGGAAGAAAACCAACATAGTCATTGGCTATATTGACCACAAAGAGCATTGTCAACAAAGACAGATGAGGACACTAATTGTCATTAAAGAAATGAATTATAGCGACGGAAGATAATATGTTTTTGACATAAGGATGTCAGGGACAAAAATAAAAAGGAATCAATTATGATGACAAAGATATAATATTTCGACACAAAGATGTCGAGGGTAAATTGAGAAGAAAAATAATACAATTGCAGAATAATTATAAGTATAGAAGTTTTCTCTTATAGAAATAAGAGACAAAGAAGTGACAATTAGTGAAGTGTGGAAAACCATAATCAGAAAAACAATGCCCATGAATTAAGATGGATATAGCCAATGCTAAGCTCGAAGAAATGTTGAACCAAACAACAATGAATAATAACCCAATTAAGAAAAATAGTACCATTAGTAACATCAGAGTTTAAGAACCGACTCAATGACCTGCCTATACATAATAAACTTACAAGACAAAAAAGGCAAAGAACTGAATAAAATATTGCCATAAACATGATCATAATCATTAGCTCAAAATTTGTATCCTGTTTTTCTCTCCTCATAGCAATGAATACAAGTCAAAAACCACATAATAAACCATGGTACACTTAAATTATATTTGTGTCAATGTCAAATGTACAATAACTGAGTATGTGTTGTATAAGAACTGAATATGTGTTGTACAATAACTGAATATGTATTGTATGATAACTGGATATATTGTATAATAACTGGATATGTTGTGTAATAACTAAATGTGGTGTACAAAAACTGAATATGTATTGTGTAATAACTGAATATGTATTGTATAATAACAGAACATATGTGGTATGATAGCTGGATATATTGTACAATAACTGAATATGTATTGTATAATAACTGAATGTATTGTGTGGTAATTGAATATGTGAAATTTATAAAGACATGCTGTATCATGCCAAAACAAAAGACAAAGACAAACAGTGAAGAAGACTGTAAAGAAAAGAAGAAAAAAAATATTGTACAAAGTGATTGAATCAGAGGAGTAGGGAGAAGTATTGTATTGTGTTTCAAGATTGTAAAGATAGGTGACAACTTGAAAAACAAAACAAGGAGCATATGAGACAGAATATTAGACCCCAATAGAAAATCGTTCATATAAATGTTTGTTAAAAGTGTATAAATTTCTAGTTCTTGTTTGGGTGTATCAGGAACTTATCTTTAATATTCAGGATAGCCAATGTTTTGTTGTTACTAGCTAGTCTGTTGTGTTCAATAATAAAAACTATTTGCGCGGATGAATACAAAAATGGCGGTGTTGCGTCAGAAGGACGCCGAGAAATAGTTCATTAGCGTCTATATGCTCAAGGTGATAAGACGTGTTTTGGTAGCGTGTGAACATGGAACTTTCACCAAACTTTTATCCAGTGTAAATTCTAACAAATTACGAAAACATAAAGTTGTTTAAGTATTTAATATGGTGCTGAGAGTGTAAAATAACGAAGTGTTAATGAATAAATATGTTGTGATAAAGAAACATTGATGTATGCATTCCATCCGTTACCTCGACCCTGTAGATAGGAATCGCGTCTGCTATCACAGTATTCCATCTTTCTGAGAAGAACATTATTCTTGCTGCTATGTGTTACCAATAATCATTTTAAAAACTGCACCAATACGATGGCCAATTTCTGAAGCTGTTTTCTTTCAATATCGTGTAGTTTATATTTTTCATTTTACACTGAAGATTATTTGATTCAAAATATTTTTGAAGGTATTTTAGTGTATTTGTCATGTTTTTATTTAACGAAATATAAACTTGGTGACCTAGAATAACCTGCAGTAAATGGTCATAAACATTCAGTTATCAATGACTTGGATTATGAAGTCAGCTCTGTACGTTGATTATTTTATTCTCATTCTATGGCTGTGGGATACAAGTTACACTTTTTTTATGAGTTTTTGTTTATACTTCATGTTATATGAAGCATAGAATATAGACTAGAAATCTTTGTATAGCCTAAGAAGTGGTGTTTTTGCTTTAATGCATGTTTATTGTGTACCAGGAAGAATTTAGCATGTTTATCAGAAAGAAACTGAACCACCCAATTCTTCAAGGATTCTTAAAAACTGAATTCCCATTTATTTTACACATAACTTTTGTATATTTACTGCAGTGAACATTTTATGCATTTTAATCTCATATCATTGCAGAATTATTAGGCTATACTATACTGACCGGCAGCTAAGTTGGTGGGTGAGATAGGATGTGCAGTGGCATTTACTGATGACGTCAACCATGTCCACCAATGGGATTCAATGCATTGTTGACTCTCGCACAGAGAAAGCTGTGTTTGCCTATTCAACAATAAAGTGCTTTTTAATAGTGTAGTGATAGTGAATGTGTTACAGTTAATATATAAATACATAGTACTCTGTGTACGTGATGGAAGGAAACAAAAGAAGCAGCCGGCTTTACACAAACAAGCGAGGGACATAATACATAATGTGCATTTCTTCATTAAGAGAGAAACGTCTGCTGGCAGGCCATTATGCAGCATTGCCAAATGTGGGGAACGCACAGCTGAAGCTTGTGCTGCAGGTCTCAGAAGACAAATGTGCAACTATTTTTGAATGACGTAAGCTAAAGTGCATTATGTAACTCTCTGTGCTATTTTCTAGATGAATGAATCTATTGCTACATATCGTTTGCTACTTTATAGGAATGAATCTTAAATGTTATTGTCTTTTTTACTTTCTCTACTGGTAAGTAGGGGAAGTACAGTCGCCGCAATTGAAATCTTTACATTGTTAGTGCAAGGAAAATCTTTACGTAGACAATGTGCTCAGTTTGTTCTTCTCTCGCCACTATACAAAGGAGCGGGTGGAGCTGCAAATCACGTGATTCTTGAGTGCACAGTAGCAGCTTGCTTCTATTAGCAGGCCAGGTCTCAGTTAGTCTCTGGTATTTGTACAATGTGTTCTGATTCCAGTTTGTCATCGTTATTAAATTTTTAACCTGAGTGCTATTTTTAAAGTTGTGTATTTCTCATTATAATACAAATAATGGGATACAAGAAGCTCACTTCTGAGGAGAAGACTCGTGCTCTAACTCTATTGGAAGTAGGTACCTCTGTAATTCGTGTAGCTGCCGATCTAAAGGTTTCAAGACAAGCTATATATGACCTAAAAACAGTAGCAACATCTTTTCCACCTGGCAACACACCCAGAAGAAAAATCGGCTCAGGTGGTAAAAGAAAGACTTCAACAAGAACTGATGGCCTGCTAAAACGTGAAGTGATGGCTGATCCATGGATTACAGTGGCAGGGTTAAAGAAGAAACACCCAGACCTTCTCAACAATGTTGCAATAAGGACCATTCAGCATCGACTTCAAAAAGACTTAGTTTTACCAAGTTGGTGTGCAGCCAAGAAGCCTCCTCTGACTGAAGCTATGAAGAAGAAAAGGATACATTTTTGCAAGACATATCAGCACTGGACATCAGAGGACTGGCGTAAAGTAATGTTTTCTGATGAAAGCACTTTCAAACTGGTCAGAGGAAGGTCCATGGTGAGGAGGCCAAAAAATGTGTCACGATATGATCCAAAGTTTACTGTCAAAACTGTTAAACATTCAGAAAGTGTGATGGTATGGGGTGCTTTTAGTGGTAATTATGGTAGAGGTGGCTTGTACTTTCTCCCAAAGAATACCACAATGAAGGGAAGTAACTATTTAGAAGTGTTACAACAGCATTTGTTCACATTTTGGCCGATTCACCAGTGTCAGTACTTCATGCATGATGGTGCCCCTGCACATAGGACAAAGATGGTTCAAAAGTTCCTGAAAGATAATAATATACCTTTACTTCAATGACCTGGTAACTCTCCTGACCTAAATCCCACAGAAAATGCTTGGAATCAAATGAAAAATAAAATAGAAGAGCTGCAACCATCAAGTATTAAGGAGCTACAGGAAGTGTTGAAGAAGTTGTGGGTGGAAATGGACAAAAAATATTTTGAATATCTAGCAGACTCAATGCCTAGGAGACTCCTGAAAGTCATAAAAGTTAAGGGAAATATGACCAAGTACTAATTGTACGCAGAAGTTAAAAATAAAACCATGTCAAGTCGGTATTTGTTGTTTTTATTACCTTGTAAAGATTTCCATTGCGGCGACTGTATTGTATTCCACCCAAAAATTCGATGTGGAGATTTCATCGGAAATACATGTTTTGAGGCCCCCCTGAATCCAAAAAAAGCATTTGTAGAAAAAGGTCCGTGTGTGTGTGTCTCAGTCTGTCAGTCTGTGGACAGCATAACTCAAAAACGAAAAGCCGGTTAAAAACCAAAGTTGGTATTTAAGTTTAATGTCTTTCAAGGATACGACACGAAGATTTTGAAGAAAGTAGCCCCACCCTAAACTACCCTTTACATGGAAAATTTTTTGAAAATTTTGATTTAATTGAAAATGGCTCTAACGATTTTGATTAAAATGTCATAGGTTTGAGATATTTTTATGACAAATGAAATGTATATCTTGAATTTTCTGGCTATAGCCCCTGTAGTCGTATTTACTCTGGACGACTTTTGCATAACTGGTAAACCGTTAGAGATAGTCCAAATTATACTATACAAAAAATGTAGATCTTGCTAAAGTACACAATTTATCTCTCAATAAATTTTCTTGTAGGGTGAACCATTTCGGAGATATTCCTTGTTATATGTGTGAGTTTCGGAAAACTTGGAACTTTCGTGAAATGGATCATCGTTGTTCATTTGTTTTATATGTTAAGTGTGCAAAGACAACAAAATCTCTAACATTTGACTATCGCACAAAGCCTATTGTATTCTAACATTCCCCTTGCACCTACAACGTAATAAGCAATAAGATAATTTGTACAAATGCTTATCTCAACTAACAAGAAAGAAGATATAGGAATAAGAGTTTGTAAGAATGGTTAGTACAAGAGTAGAGAAAGTCATGTAAGTGCAACACATCAGATTTTAATTTCTTGTCTCATACGTTTATTATGTTGTACAATTGTCACTCTCGTATCTGTGTCACTGGAATGTATGTTTACCGTAAGAAATTAAAAACAAATGAGGTTCAAGGTGTGAGTAATATAATGAATGCGCTTTTTACATAGACGCATTATAATGCTTTTCATTAGGGTACACAAATTTACGGTTATAATAGTGTTTCATCCCTTTCCTTTAATTGTTGAAGGGAAGTTTGCTCTGGCACAAGAAACTTGCTGCACATGCGACAATATGGCAACACAACTATACTAGCTCTGCCTATCTTCTGCATGAGGAACTGCCATGTTAGATGCTGGTCAGTATAGATGAAGGAATATGTTACTGGTTTCAGTTTCAGAAAGTTGGCAAACAATTATTGAAAAGTGGGTGGACAAACTCATCTGAATATAACATTAACCTTTTTTTACTTTATTTGCAGGATTTCTCTATGGATGTGAGAGAAGGTTTGCATAGAATGCTCTCTGCATGTCGATTGGCGAGTAAAGGCTGCCTGCAGATGTGTGTTGAAAGTCTCTTGGAAAACCTCAAGAAGTATCCAATGGTAAACTTGGTTTTCTCTATCTTCTTTCTTGAAGTTTGAAAACAGTGTTGTAATAATCAATTCAAACCAAAAAGATGAGTCGATTGATAACACTACACAACACATACTTATATTTTACCGGAACATGTTTTGAAGTCTGACTTTCCTCCATTAGCAACCGGACATTGACTGGTTCTCCCTAGTGTGGATGGTGATGTTTCCTCTGAGCTCTCCTCTGGTGGTGGTTCAAGGAACTTGTTGAAGTAATCTTTCTCGGGGATGTCAAAATTGAATACTCTGTTTCTATTTTTCAAAATGAAGATTTGTTCTCTTTTTTTCCCATTATGTGTTTGAGGAGCTTTGGTTCTGACTTTATGTTGTGGCTTTTTGTCCAAAAGTAGTTGGCAACTGCTGATTTTTCCAACTGTTTGTTTCTTACATTTCTAAAGTGTTCCTTGGATCTTATTTCTAAATTTCTTTTGGTTTTTTCTATATGCACTTTAGTCACTGCATTCAATTTGGTAAATGCCAGATTTTTTATTGGGTGGGATGGCATCTTTGATGTTTGAGTTCAGTAGATTTTTTATGGAGTAGTGGTTTTCTGGTGCTAGCTGAATGTTCTGTTCTTTGAAAACTTATTTGAATTTTTCGAAGGCCCAAGGATGGAATGTGAATTTTTTTAATGTCATTTTTGTTTTTGCTGCTGTGAGTGTTGTAGTTTCTTTTAGTAACTTTTTTGTTTCTGCTCGTTTCACTTTTTTGTCCACTAATGAATTGGGGAAGCCTTTTTTTTGTGCTATTTCAATTATTTTGTAATATTCTACTTTGTATTCTTCTGTTGGAAGTGGGATGTTCACCAATTGAGGATTGCCTGTTTGTGACTTCTTGGATTGTAACTATGAACTTTTATGTAATTGTCCGTTTGTGTTGGTTTTCTGTGAATGCCGAAGTTTATTCTGTTCTTGTTTTCGATTATTTGTAAATCCAAATATGCTAATGTCATCTACATACTGCTGCCAGAGTTTGAACATCCTGGGAAACCTTTGGTGATCCTTATTTCTAATGTGCTCATGTAAATATCTGCCAAGAAGGGTGAGAGAGGGTTGCCCATTACTAAACCTGAGGTTTGACGGAAATGTTTTTTCTGGAACTGGAAGAAATTTTGTTCTGTGCATAGTTTGGTGAGTTCTACATGGTCTGTAATTTCTGGTGATGACATTCGAATTGAAACATGTTCCAGTAAATTATGAGTAAGTGTTGTGTAGTGTTATTAATTGACTCACCGTTTTGGTTTAAATTGGTTTTCTCTGCTAATACAATAATATAAAATTGCACATGTTTAATGTAAAGCAACTCTTTCATCTAGAGAATATCTGAATGCATCACTCTGATTTGGAAGAATGTTCCACATTTGTGGTAAATGCAATCACAATAAATAATAAGAAAACAATAAGAGGTGCAATAATAATACACAATGTGTTTATGTCTCTTGTATTCACAGTTTTTGTTTTTGTCAACCAAACCTTAGTTTCTTGAACCTGGAGGAAGTTATGGCCATAGACCTCTATCTACATAATGTTTTATATCTATATATCCTGTCCGCTTAGTCTATTATATCCCACGATAGATAGTAAGTCTAATAAAGCCATTTCTGGAAAGTAAAGAATTTCTTCAAACAACACATGGATTTCATGCAGAGGAATGTTTCTTGATTTGTGTGGCAGTTTTTACTATGGGTCAGGTTAGAGTGATGAGATCTTTGTTACAGGATCGTATGTAATGGGTAACAGATAAAAAACAAAATGGTGGGGGCTAGGATTTTCACCAGTTGTTCTGATTTCACCACAAGTAACTGTATTTTATGTTTTAAATACAAACCATTCACAAAATTAATTAACCATGTTCGTGAAACTAACGTCCAAAACCATTCAGGTTACTCCCTTAGCATAGTTTTTCCTTTTAATCACCTCTGACCCAAGCATAAATGGTGCCACATTCACAACAATCTAATTTTTTCTATAATGCATATTTATATGCATGTGTATACATTTAGGGTTATTTCTTCTCTGTGCGATCATTAGCGGATTGTTTGTTCTTTCTTTATGTTACCTATTTAGAAGAATTAACGTGTGTTGTATTCTATCAGGACACACTTCTGATGATTATCCTGCACAATTACATGTCTTCACTATATGACACTTTGATTATAACTCCAGTAAAACATTAACTATTTATTCCTCTTGGTTACGAAGCCTATAGTCGTCATGAACAAAGACAGTTGCATAGAAAACAAATATTCACCGATGTCACAGTCATGTGTTTTCTAGCCAATTAGGTGTAGTCTGTTTCAGAGCACATGTGAGAGTATTTGCCTACAGTTTAACAGTGAAATGCAATAATTCCGAGCAATAAGTCCATTCCATTGAGTAATAGTAAGTTTGTTAAAAATTCTAACGACAGTAGAAACAAAAAATGTTGTATTATTCACAGTCAAGTCTGAGAAATGGTGTATAATGTGCTCAAATACTTCCTGGGAAACAGTTGCACACAGCACTTCCCCTATTACCTCTACCTGCACGTTATATGTCATTTGCTGCCATCATTCCTGACGGCTACTCTAGCGGTGATTGTTTTCCTTCGTTTTTCCATTAATTTACACATATAATCAATGTAGGCCATGCTCCTCATTACTGTAACAAATCGTTTTGGATGCAACAATAAAATTTACAGAATAAAATGTAACATTTATATAACAAACAATTAACAAACACAATAAAAACCAGCATGAATCATATATTCCTGATTTTTCTAAATTAAATATTGTGGGCTTATAATTTCCCCTAAACTGGGTGCTATAAATACTTCTTTTAGCAATTTGCAACATGTTTTAGAACAGTTGTTTCATGAAAGTCATACATATTTTGATTCATGAAATTGTGAAAATATAACAGCCAATTGATAACGTTGAAAATGAACTGAGTTTTTCATCATTGACAGTGATCATCATCACCATCATCATCATTGCCCGCCTTGGTAGCGTGATGGTTAGCGTGTCTGCCTCACGTTCAAGAGGTCGCGAGTTCGAATCTCGCTTAGGGTAACTTATCCGGGTAAGGTTTTTTTCCGAGGTTTTCCCTTATCCTGAGAAGACGAATGTCGGGTAACTTAAAGCTCCATGGATCTCAGGCTCATTTGAGCATCATTTCACCCATTTCATTTCATTTCATTCATTTGTCCGATATGACACAATGTTGGAGGACGTTAATTTAAAAAAAAAAAAAAAAATCATCATCATCATCATCATCATTATAGTAGGCTAAATAATTTCTAAACATACTATGGTTATGATCTTTCTTTGGTTATGTGGGTTTCAGTGTACAAATATTCTTTAGTATGCAACAAACATGACATTCACATAAATTGTGCAACACTATAGGAAAGATGGAAATAAAATATACAAATTCCTTAATAAAACAAAATTATCAAAAAATACAACTGAACCATTAAAACATAATAACAAAAGCTTAACTACAGATAGGGAAATAGCAGAATCCCTTAATAAGTTTTATGCTCAGTCACAAAGAATACCCCAAGCGTATAAAAAACAAGATAAGGCTATCCAAAAAACTATCAGAGAAACTAATAAGCCAAAAGGTATACGAAATGATATTTTTATTCAGGATTTTAATGAAACAGAACTGGATTTAGCAATAGAACAATTACAGAACAAAAAATCTCCAGGACCTGACAAGATCCACCCAGAGTTTATTAAACACCTTGGTAGGAAAGGAAAGGAAATCCTACTTAAACTGTATAACACGTGTTGGAGAATGACTGTACCTTCCGACTGGAAAAAAGCCATTATCATCCCGATTTTAAAGAAAAACAAACCCTCAAACAATATTAATAGTTTCAGACCAATATCTTTGACCAGTGTTATTGCAAAAGTGATGGAAAGAATGGTGGCATCTAGACTTAACTGGTTCCTAGAATATTACAACTTAATTAATAGTTCACAGACCGGCTTCAGACAGAATCATAGTACAAGTGAAAATGTACTCCTACTAAGCCAAGACATCAAGGAAGCTTTCAATAGAAAGGAGGATACCTTAGCAGTATTCATTGATTTTAAATCAGCATATGACTCAGTCTGGAGAAACAAATTAATTGAGAAGTTGCAATCAATAGGTGTGAAAAGTAACATGCTTAAATGGATAACTCAGTTTATTTCACAAAGATTTTGTGCCACAAAATATAATACATACATTTCCAAATATAAACAAACACACCGAGGACTTCCACAAGGTGCTGTTCTGAGCACAACACTCTTTAACATATATATAAATGACCTTCCATCAATAATAAAAACTTTAGAAACCAAAATTGCTTTATTTGCTGACGATGTAGTCATTTGGACTTCAGGCTCTCTAAAAAAACCAGAATTAATTAAAGACAGAATAGAAACAGCCCTAATCAAAGTACATGAATGGAGCTCCAAAAACCTCATGACTATCAATGTGGAAAAAACAAATTATGAATTATTTACACTAAAATACAAACCAGTTAATATTAACATAAATTATAATAGTAAACCACTCAAAGCAGTTGATGATGCCAAATACTTAGGCATCACTTTCGACAGAAAGCTAAGTTGGAAAAAACATATAACAAACATCTCAGAAAAGGTTGAAAAGAAACTACAAATCCTGAAAAGGTTAGCTGGTGCTAAATGGGGCTGCTCAAGGAGAGTCCTTAACACGACATACAAAATGTATGTTAAACCAAACCTCTTGTACTGTTCTGAAGCTTTAATAACAGCAGCAAATGCTAACATCAATAAACTTGAACAAATACAAAATCAGGCTCTTCGCTTAATCACTGGAGCAATTAAATCCACACCTATTGATGCCATGCTTGCCTTAACACGGACCCCATCAATAACAACAAAAATAGAAGAACAAGCATTGCTCCAACACGAGAAAATGTTACGACTGCCAAACTCTAAATGGACAGAAGAGAACCTCCCCCCTTCAATCCTTAAAACTCATAGTAGTTTCCTAGAAAAGGTAACACAGATTAAATCCAAATTGAACATTCCTAACACCAGAGAAAATCTACATATAAGAGAAAATCCATTGGAATTATTACAACCTACCTTCAGTTTGGAATTAATAGAGGAAATAAGTAAATCAGACACACCAAAAGAAATACAAAAACTTCTAGCTCTGGAAACAATCAATACTAGGTATCCCACAGAAGAATGGCTGCACATATATACTGATGGATCCTCCAAGGAAAACCTTACTGGAGCTGGAGTTACGTGTTCACATTTTTCCTTTTATCATTCTGTTGGCAGAGACACAACAAATTATAATGGAGAAATAGAGGCTATACACATTGCTCTCCGACAATTATTAAATCTTCCCTTAAATAAATTTAACAAGGCAGTAATTCTTTCAGATTCTAAAGCTGCAATTCAAGGAATATGTTCAAATACTACAAAGAAGTCAACAAAAATTAGAGAATGCTACAAAATGTTAACACAACTCCTAAAAGTTAATAAGACTGTTCATCTCCAATGGATTCCAGCACACTGTGGAGTCATGGGGAACGAAGCTGCAGACTCACTTGCAAAGAAAGGCATAACGATAAAACAAAAGTCTAAATTCAATTTCTCATATTCCTCAATAAAACGCTTGATCATTAAAAAATTTTCTCATTCATACCTACAAGAAATAGAAACAAATGCCAAAGATAAAAAATGGATTACACTACTTTCCAACCCAGATATGATCCCCCAGAGACCAAGGAAAACAGCTGTTGCAGCCTTCCGACTATTGACAAATCACGACTGCTTAGCAAGTCATCTCTACAGAATAGGTATCTCAGCTTCACCAATATGTGTCCTGTGTAACGATCCAGCAGAAATGAACGAAGACCGCTTGAAGACCTGTGAAGCATTAAGATCAGAAGAAACTACAGTTCAAAAGTATTGGAAAGCACGAATGCTAATGGCTTCATTGCCAGATGCAAGGCACTAGAAAACAACATAAATTGTGCAACTTCAATAGATAATAAATACCTACTTATTGTTTATTTATGCCAACAAACTTACATGTGGGCAATGTTTGAGAGGTAGAACTGGTACTGAAAAATTCAATTGAATGGATTTGAACCACAGACCCTCCACTTACCACGTGGGTGCTCTAACCATTAAGTTAGAGTTCTACCTCTCAAATAAATACCTACATTTAAATGCACCAAATTGACATTAAAACAATACTCAGCAATGTACATGTTGTGGAAGTGGTATATTTTACATGAAGCATCAGTTAGTTATTTGTCTGCATGTTACTGATTATTTTCAGGATAAGAGGTCCACCTGGCACTGCTTGCAGAAGATTGGGCAAGCTCATCCAGAGCTCACACTTCCTCTTGTTCCAGAACTGCTTGCTATTCATCCCTTTTTTGACACTCCGGAACCTGATGTTGAAGATCCATCATGTATCCTTTGTATAATTTGTTGTACTTATTACAAGAAATGTAGAACATTAAATCCAATCAAATTTTTAACCAGTCTATGAGATTTTATATGACATTTTTATTCCCCTGTGTGTTACGTCCAATGAGTATATTGCTCTAGGTAGGGGCTGCCCTTTACAAGTAATACAGTAAGTCACTTACAAAGAATACATATACAGTCGAGTCCTGCAAATCCAAGGTTCCATATAATCCAAGCAACTTCTCAATTTCTTTTAATTTCTTTTACTTATTTTCTGTTTTTTCTGTCTTTCCACTTTACCACCAGACTCCTTATGCCCTACCAGTTTACATCTGATGACTTATTACATACTTTTGTTTCAATTTTTAATGAACTGACTGAAGAAAGTAAGGAAGGAAGGATTAGAAAAATAGCACCAAAGTCCTGTCATAGTGAGTGTTTCGCTACGTTGGAGGAAGCATTGCTCTATGTGGAGCAGCAGTCAGAATCAACACCATGTTACTGAAGCAATGGTGCAATATTGCTGCATAAGAACATGCAGCTTCCTGAAGCAGAATCTGCTAAAAGATTTCTTCAAATAATATCACCAAAGTGATGTGCCTTCGATCTTATATTTAAATTTCTTTTCATTATACCATCATCATCTTGTTGCAAGTGACAGTTTTTTAGACTGTGTTATTAAAAGTCGATAATATGGAGAATCTCAATACCTTTGTTGTTTCAAAGTTCCCACATAATTTGATTTTTATTGTACAAGTAAATAAAAAATCTGCTGTATTACACTCACATGACTTCCTCTACTCTTGTACTAACCATTCTTAAAATCTCTTACTCGTATATCTTCTTTGTACTAGTTGAGATAAACATTTGCAGAAATTATCTTATTCTTTATTTCCTTGTAGGTACAAGGGGAATATGGGAATACAGCAGGTTTTGGGCAATAGTCAAATCTTTTAGAGCTTTCAAATTCTGTTCTCTTTGGACAGTTAACATATAAAAGATGAATGACGATGTACCATTTGATAGAAGTATAAGTTCCCCAAAACTCGCATAAATAACCAGGAGTATCTCTGAAATGGTTCCCTCTACAAAAAAATGTATTCAGACATAAATTGTGTATTTTAGCAACATCTACATTTTTTGTATAGTAGGCTTTGGCCTCTTACGGTTTACCAGTTATGCAAAAGTCGTCCAGAGTATATAGGACTTCATGGGCTATAGCCAGAAAAGTCAAGATATACATTTCATTTGTCATAAAAATATCTCAAACATATGGTATCTTAATCAAAATCGTTAGAGCCATTTTCAAGAAAATCAAAATTTTCGAAAAAAAATGTCCATGTGAAGGGTAGTTTAGGGTGTAGGAATTTTCTTCAAAATCTTCGTGTTGCATCTTTGAAAGACATTAAACTTAAATACCAACTTTGGTTTTTAACTGACCTTTCGTTTTGAGTTATACTGTTCACATTCTGACAGACAGACAGGCACACACATGGACCTTTTTATAAAAATATGTGTTGCACTCACATGACTTTCTCTGCTCTTGTACTAACCATTCTTACAAACTCTTATTCCTATATCTTCTTCGTGTTAGTTGAGATAAACATTTGCAGAAATTATCTTATTGCTTATTTCCTTATAGGTGCAAGGGGAATATTAGAATGCAGTAGGCTTTGTGCGATAGTCAAATCTTTTAATGCTTTGAGATCCCGTTCTCTTTGCACGCTTAACGTGTAAAAAAAATGAACAATGATGTTCCATTTCACAAAAGTTATAAGTTTTCTGAAACTGACACAAATAACAAGGAATATCTCCGAAATGGTTCACTCTACAAAAAATTTTATTCAGACATAAATTGTGTATTTTAGCAAGATCTACATTTTTTGTGCAGTAAGATTTGGTATATCGCTTATGGTTTACCACTTAAATTCAAGATATACATTTCATTTGTCCTAAAAAATCTCAAGCATATGGCATTTTAATCCATCCATCCGTCCGTCCGTCCGTCCGTCCGTCCGTCCGTCCGTCCCTCCATCCATCCATCCATCCATCCATCCATCCATCCATCCATCCATCCATCCATCCATCCATCCATCCATCCATCCATCCATCCATCCATCCATCCATCCATCCATCCATCCATCCATCCATCCATCCATCCATCCATCCATCCATCCATCCATCCATCCATCCATCCATCCATCCATCCATCCATCCATCCATCCATCCATCCATCCATCCATCCATCCATCCATCCATCCATCCATCCATCCATCCATCCATCCATCCATCCATCCATCCATCCATCCATCCATCCATCCATCCATCCATCCATCCATCCATCCATCCATCCATCCATCCATCCATCCATCCATCCATCCATCCATCCATCCATCCATCCATCCATCCATCCATCCATCCATCCATCCATCCATCCATCCATCCATCCATCCATCCATCCATCCATCCATCCATCCATCCATCCATCCATCCATCCATCCATCCATCCATCCATCCATCCATCCATCCATCCATCCATCCATCCATCCATCCATCCATCCATCCATCCATCCATCCATCCATCCATCCATCCATCCATCCATCCATCCATCCATCCATCCATCCATCCATCCATCCATCCATCCATCCATCCATCCATCCATCCATCCATCCATCCATCCATCCATCCATCCATCCATCCATCCATCCATCCATCCATCCATCCATCCATCCATCCATCCATCCATCCATCCATCCATCCATCCATCCATCCATCCATCCATCCATCCATCCATCCATCCATCCATCCATCCATCCATCCATCCATCCATCCATCCATCCATCCATCCATCCATCCATCCATCCATCCATCCATCCATCCATCCATCCATCCATCCATCCATCCATCCATCCATCCATCCATCCATCCATCCATCCATCCATCCATCCATCCATCCATCCATCCATCCATCCATCCATCCATCCATCCATCCATCCATCCATCCATCCATCCATCCATCCATCCATCCATCCATCCATCCATCCATCCATCCATCCATCCATCCATCCATCCATCCATCCATCCATCCATCCATCCATCCATCCATCCATCCATCCATCCATCCATCCATCCATCCATCCATCCATCCATCCATCCATCCATCCATCCATCCATCCATCCATCCATCCATCCATCCATCCATCCATCCATCCATCCATCCATCCATCCATCCATCCATCCATCCATCCATCCATCCATCCATCCATCCATCCATCCATCCATCCATCCATCCATCCATCCATCCATCCATCCATCCATCCATCCATCCATCCATCCATCCATCCATCCATCCATCCATCCATCCATCCATCCATCCATCCATCCATCCATCCATCCATCCATCCATCCATCCATCCATCCATCCATCCATCCATCCATCCATCCATCCATCCATCCATCCATCCATCCATCCCCATCATCTCCATCCCCATCCATCCATCTCCATCCATCTCCATCCATCTCCATCCATCTCCATCCATCTCCATCCATCTCCATCATCTCCATCATCTCCATATCCATATCCATATCCATCCCCATATCCATCCCATCCATCCATCATTTATTCATCCAATTTATCTTACAGGAAGATGTAGGATATGTCATAATTCATGCTGTTCATAAACTTATATACAATATACAATAAGAAGTGCATATACAATATGTAGTTAATTACAATAAATAGTACATTTCTTCCTAATTTTACAATAGTGAATTTCTTCTTCTAAAGTCAATCGTGGGCTGGCTGCAGGTGATGTCACTGGTGAACTAGTTCTCTTCTGTCAGTTTTACCTCTCAATTGCATGAAACAGAAAAAAAAGTTGTTAGTTGAATGTTTAAAGCTACTATTATATAATTTCTCAAGACTTATCTATATAACTCATATATTCTTCCACTGAGTAGAACTGGTTGAGATTTAGGAATTTGTGAATTTCGTTTTTAAACTTAGTTTCTGATTTAATACTCTTTAGATATTCAGGGAGTTGGTTATATATTTTTATGCCACTGTAGTTAAATGATTAATGGAAAAGTTTAGTTCTGTGGGCCTTTATAGAGAGTTTGTTTTTGTTCCTGGTGTTATGGGTATGTTCGTTGTCATGTTACCCAAATTACCTTTAACATGAATTAACATTTCTTTTATGTAGAGGCTCAGAAAGGTGAGTATGTTCAGTAGTTTAAAATACTCTTTACAGCTTTCTCTAGGAGAGATACCCACTATGATTCTTAGCACTCTCTTTTGTAATTTGAAAATTGAATTACTATAACTTGAATTTACACATAGCTTTATTCCATGTAATAGTAGTGGGAGCCATTTTCAAGAAAATCAAATTTTTCCATGTAAAGGGTAGTTTAGGACAGAGGAATTTTCTTCAAAATCTTCATGTCGCATCCTTGAAAGACATTAAATACTAACTTTGGTTTTTAACCAACTTTTTGTTTGGTTTTTTTTTTATTCAGGGAGCCTCAAAACATATATTTCCGGTGAAATCTCGACATTGAATTTTTGAGTGGAATACAATACCTCATCTACTTACTGTAGGTAGTAGAGAAAGTAAAACTGTTGAATGATGTTTGCGTTATTAATAGCAACTAATGATAAACATATCCAGTTTGTGTTGTACAAGAGTATTGGGAGAGAGTTTGAGATTTGCATAACCATGATGTTTTTCCTTATTATTTGAACCAGATATATGTATCTTGATCTTGGTATTCAATTCTGCTCAGCATTGCCCTACCATGCTGCAGCTGTTTGAGGAGCATACCTTAAAACATTACAGTTATCTGAGAGATACAATGCCACATTTGGTACCTGCATTAAAGGTAAGTAGCATTTGCACAATTAACTTTGTTTTGATAATTAAGGAATATTGAAGCTTTTAACAGTGAAGCAACAAGATTCTAAAGTAAGAACAAATTAGAAACTAAAAACTTCACTTATCTTAGTAATATTGCAAGTTCTTGGTGCCAAGCTGACTAAAGTTTCGAGTTGACTCCAACTCATTCTCAAAGCTATACAAACAAATTTGTTACCAAAGCTACAGATGTTCAGTTTAATCACTAATCTCTGAAAACAAAAAACATAGATACTGATGCTCATTTTAATTACCAATCTCTGAAAACAAAAATCTATAAATACAATCTATAGGATGTGTTTCAAAGTTCATAACACGGTTCCTGTTTTTTAAAATAAATATTTTTTCCCAAACCATTAAATCTATAGGTCCACTTAATTGTTTTAATAATTTAACTTCTGAATTAATTTGATGATTAAATGACCAAAAATGATCTGCCACATCTGATTTCTCAGTTTGTTTACATTTAATATTTCTAAAATGCTCTTTTATTCTGGTTTCTAAATGACATTTAGTTTCACCAATATAAACCTTATCACAATCCAAACAGCTAAATTGATAAATGCCAGATTTTTTATAATTTGGTATTTTATCTTTTTTAGAAAAATTTAGTAAATTTTGTATATTAAATTTATTTTGAGGGACCAAATTTATTCCATATTGTAGAAAGAAATATCTTCCAGACTGTTATGCCTTGGTCTGCTGGAGATCTGTCTTCCAGACGTTTCGTTTACAACTGCGGTAAACATCCTCAGTGGCATTGTCGAAGTCTCCTCGTGGAAGGTATCACTGCGACTGATGCGTCGACTGTCTGTGGGGCTCCATTTATACCATGCGCAACGTGCGCTGATTGGCCCGGGGCGTCCAGAGGCGTGGTGGCTGGTGGAGGGGGTTCTATCTCTCTTATGCTGCTGGTCTCTTCTGATTGGCTTACCTTGCTATCCTGCTTCTTGTGATGTTCTATGACCCGATGCCAGTTGCTGTTTAATCTTAAGGCCTCTTCCTTCTTATTAAAGTTGTTAGGGTGCTTGTAAATTTCAATAGCCTCTCGCTGTAGTTGGGCATGGTAATGTATGGTAGATGCAAGGATGCGCGTATCCTGGAACTTAATACTGTGTTCACCGACTGCATTAATGGCATGTTCAGCGACTGCAGACTTATCAGTTTGGCCCAGGCGGCAGCTTCTTTTGTGTTCCGTGAGTCTGGTCTTAACACTGCTGAGTAGTTCCAATGTAAACTGAGCCACAACCACAAGGAATACTGTATACTCCAGCCAGTGACAAAGCTTCTCGGGGATCCTTGGGTGATCGTAGTAAACTGCTTAACTGTCTGGTGGGTTTAAAGATCGTCTTGACGTTATGTCGCTGTAATATGCGATCAGTTCGGTCAGTGACATTTTTTAAGTATGGTAGGACCACAATGCCCTTACTTTTGGGCTGATCTGGATTCCGGATGACAGGTTGAGTCTTAGGAGGCCGGCAAGCTCTTCTTACTTCTTGGATTGAATAGCCATTGGAAAGTAATGCTTGTTCTAAGTGGCCAAGTTCTTGTTTTAAGAAGTGCGGCTCACAGATGCGGGAAGCACGGGTTGCAAGCGTCTTGATCATTGCACACTTCTGTCTGGGATGATGATTGGACTGTTTGTTTAAGTAGCGGTCAGTATGGGTAGGCTTGCGGTAGACCGTGTGTCCAAGTGTCCCGTTGGCCTTCTTGCTAACCAAGACGTCCAGAAATGCTAGTTGTCCATCCTTTTCTTTTTCCATCGTGAACTGAATGTGTTGATTGATGCTGTTCAGATGTTGAAGTCCTGAAGGGCGTTCTCTCCGTGGGGCCATATGACGAAAGTGTCGTCTACATATCGGAACCAGACCAATGGTTTTTGTGAGGCCGTTTCTAGGGCTAAGGTTTCAAAATACTCCATGTAAAAATTAGCAACCACAGGACTCAGGGGGCTGCCCATAGCGACACCATCTAGCTGTTCGTAGAAGGACTGGTTCCACTGGAAATAAGTCGTGGACAGCACATGGTGGAAGAGTGCAATATATCATCGAAGAAGATGGGTTTCAACTGCTCAAGGGCTTCATCAACAGGAACCATGGTGAAAAGTGATGTAACGTCGAAGCTGACCAGTAGATGTTGAGGTAGTATGGTTACACTTTGCAGCTTCTGAATGAAGTGGGTCGAACCCTTGATGAAAGAATCCGTCGTGCCAACATGTGGTTGTAATAAACCGGTTAAGTATTTGGCTAAGGCGTAGGTAGGAGATCCAATAGCGCTGACAATGGGCCTTAGTGGTATTTCCGGTTTGTGGATTTTGGGTAAGCTGTAGAGACAAGGAGGCTGTGCTTCAGATCTGGTGATTCGGCATTTGTCTTCTGTTGGCAGGGAAGAGCTCTTAATAAGCAGGTTCGTTTTCCGAAGAATACGTGCTGTGGGATCTCGTTGAATTTTGCGATATGTTTCTGGTTTCAGAAGATCCAGGATTTTCTGTTGGTAGTCACATTGGTTCATAATTACCGTTACATTCCCCTTGTCCGCAGAGCAGACAACGATGTCCTTGTTGGTGTTGAGCTTTTTTAATGCAGTCCTCTCTTCATGAGTTAAATTATTAGGTGGAGCCTTGGCACGTTGAAGAATCCTAGCAGACTCCCGACGTATCTCATCAGCTGTTGTTCTCGGAAGGCCTCGTATCCCTGACTCGATGTTAGCAATTATGTCCTCAACTGGTATAGTCGGAGGGACCACTGCGTAGTTGGGTCCTTTGGAAAGCAGGGAAGTATCGGCTGGTGACAATTGATGATCCGACAAATTCACAACGGTACGACTTATATCTGGTGGAGTAGGTCGTATGTTGGCAGTCGAAAGACGTTCAAACTTCTTCATTCCCCGGGTCAATCAGCGCACGTTGCGCATGGTATAAATGGAGCCCCACAGGCAGTCGACGCATCAGTCGCAGTGATACCTTCCATGAGGAGACTTCGACAACGCCACTGAGGATAAGAGGTAGAACTGGAACTTAAAAATTCAATGCCACAACTGGGATTTGAACCACAGACCTTCCGCTTGCCAGGCGGACGCTCTACCACTGAGCTATTGTGACAAACTGCCAGAATGGCATTAAATTCTCAAGTTAGTTCGTATTTTTTCCTGGTAAACCACAAAGGCAGTCTCACATCAGAGACAATTACCCCAATGGTGACTTACTATTGCAAGTACTTTGTATCCCAGGATTAAATAACCTTCACATGGTAATTATTATTTATTTATGCCAACAAACTTACTGTTGGTGTTTTTAAACACACAAGCCGTGTGTGGGCAAAGTTTAAGAGGTAGAACTGGAACTTAAAAATTCAATGCCACAACTGGGATTTGAACCACAGACCTTCCGCTTGCCGGGCGGACGCTCTACCACTGAGCTATTGTGACAAACTGCCAGAATGGCATTAAATTCTCAAGTTAGTTCGTATTTTTTCCTGGTAAACCACAAAGGCAGTCTCACATCAGAGACAATTACCCCATGGTGACTTACTATTGCAAGTACTTTGTATCCCAGGATTAAATAACCTTCACATGGTAATTATTATTTATTTATGCCAACAAACTTACTGTTGGTGTTTTTAAACACACAAGCCGTGTGTGGGCAAAGTTTAAGAGGTAGAACTGGAACTTAAAAATTCAATGCCACAACTGGGATTTGAACCACAGACCTTCCGCTTGCCGGGCGGACGCTCTACCACTGAGCTATTGTGACAAACTGCCAGAATGGCATTAAATTCTCAAGTTAGTTCGTATTTTTTCCTGGTAAACCACAAAGGCAGTCTCACATCAGAGACAATTACCCCAATGGTGACTTACTATTGCAAGTACTTTGTATCCCAGGATACAAAGTACTTGGCATAAATAAATAATAATTACCATGTGAAGGTTATTTAATCCTGGGATACAAAGTACTTGCAATAGTAAGTCACCATTGGGGTAATTGTCTCTGATGTGAGACTGCCTTTGTGGTTTACCAGGAAAAAATACGAACTAACTTGAGAATTTAATGCCATTCTGGCAGTTTGTCACAATAGCTCAGTGGTAGAGCGTCCGCCCGGCAAGCGGAAGGTCTGTGGTTCAAATCCCAGTTGTGGCATTGAATTTTTAAGTTCCAGTTCTACCTCTTAAACTTTGCCCACACACGGCTTGTGTGTTTAAAAACACCAACAGTAAGTTTGTTGGCATAAATAAATAATAATTGCCACTGAGGATGTTTACCACAGTTGTAAACGAAACGTCTGGAAGACAGATCTCCAGCAGACCACGGCATAACAGCCCGGAAGATACTTCTTTCTACAATTTAGACGCCGGCCGTGAAAGCCTACGTAGCTTTATTCCATATTCTTTAAAAATCTTTGTAAATTTTTTATTGGCCCATGGATGGTAAGTAAACTTTTTAAAAATACAATCATCTTATATTTTTTTGCAATCTCTTATTTTGTTTTGCAAAATAATTCATACAATCATATGAATGTTATACTCAGCGCCAATTAAGAAGGGGATTGACAGATGTTAAGCACGTGACAGAAAAGCATAAATGAACGGGAGGGGATGAATGCGTCTTAGTAGTTGTCATAGCTATGAAACTAAGGACCAATTAGAACTAAGGTGTTATAATGGCATTTCCATAGAAAAGGTACACACAAAGACCCTGTTGCCGATATATAACATGCACGTAACACATGATTAGCAAGAGGAACCCATCAGAAACAAACTGCTTGTGTTATGTTCTGCTATTGCGGCATATGCTGCAGCCCGAGCCTGCAATGCAATGCTTGCATCAGTTAAGAGATTGCCTGTGTGATGAGAAGTTTGTTCGCATCATTCTATATAGATGATTATTTGCCTTGTGTTTGTGTGTCTGAGTCTGTGTATCTGTGCATGTGCTGTGAGCTTTTGCAACTGTACCAACACTTTTAATGTGTATTTAACAATGTCGAAAAATAGTGACAAAGATAGAGCTGCCAAAAGAAAAATTAAACGTACTCGCGAACCGAATAAAGCTGTGTTTGGTTAAGATATACCAATTAAAGGACAAGCGCATGAAATAATACGCTCTGTAAGAGAATATTTTGGAGAGGAGAAATTCACCTGGGGACCTCTTATTCCAGTTTCAAAGGTAATTGATAGGACTTCACATGCTGTAGGAATCGGTAAGAAGAAGAGCAATGGGGATATCAGCAGCATTTTCCCATTAGAATAAGCATCAATATTTCACAGGTATCCTTCTTTTGTTAACACAAATATTTAGACTGATATATAATTGCACATTCTATCCTTTGAATGTAGATACAATGTACTGTTGTCTTTGCATATGAATATAAATAATATGCACTCAGCATTCCAGGCGCAATCCAATATCCTTTGTACACATGATCATAACGTGCTCTCCACATGGTCGTGGTTGCAATAAGTGGCAACGTTGCCTCTCCCTCACTGCAAACTGTCAACCCCTTTCTTGGTTGGCACCAACATTAGGTGTTTTAAATATTTAGAAGTAAAATAGCATATGAATTAACAACTATAACATCATTTTGACAAGTACTTTAAATCACTATAAAGAAAAGAAAAAATAGAGACAAGCAACAGTGAATAACAGAGGAAGACGTGATTTTAATTTCTAGGTATGTTTTATACTAGTTTTTTTTTATTAACGACCTCCAATGTAATGTCATATTGGACGGTGAATGAATGAAATGGATGAAATGATCCTCAAATGAGCCCGAGGTCAATGGTGCTTTAAGTTACCCGACATCCGTCTTATCACGATAAGGAAAAACCTTGGGGAAAAAGCCTTACCTGGATAACTTACCCTAAGTGAGATTCGAACTCGCGACCTCTTGAACGTGAGGCAGACAAGCTAACCATCATGCTACCAGGGCGGGCTTTATACTAGTTGCGGATGTGTACAAGTGTTCAAATTAGGGTTTTTATTTCAAGCATGTATGTTCGTTACACGCAGTTCTTGCTATTGAGATTTGGTTGTACGTACCCTTTTTTTTTTTCTTTTTGTACTCCATTTAGATATTTTCTGTTGTATAAAATATACTTATTACTGTCATTTTTCATCATACTTATAATCTGCGCAAAAGTTAAAGGCACATGGAGGCCGGCTATTCTGCAGACTCCAGCAAATCCCAAGCTTGCCCCTCCTACCAGTGCTGCCAAATGTTAGAGGCACATGGAGGCCGGCTATTCTGCAGACTCCAGCAAATCCCAAGCTTGCCCCTCCTACCAGTGCTGCCAAATGTTAGAGGCACATGGAGGCCGGCTATTCTGCAGACTCCAGCAAATCCCAAGCTTGCCCCTCCTACCAGTGCTGCCAAAAGTTAGAGGCACATGGAGGCCGGCTATTCTGCAGACTCCAGCAAATCCCAAGCTTGCCCCTCCTACCAGTGCTGCCAAAAGTTAGAGGCACATGGAGGCCGGCTATTCTGCAGACTCCAGCGAATCCTAAGCTTGCCCCTCCTACCAGTGCTGCCAAATGTGGTACATGTATCTCACGTGCTCTTATGTACAGATTTAATTTAATTTCCTCTAAAACTGAATCACAATTCACAACTCTTGACCTTGCAATTGAAGCTGTTCTTTTCTGTCATAACCTGACACAAACATCACTCATTTGTATACAGCTTGCTCCAAAAATCAACTGCTCACAGACAAACTGACTCATTCTTCTTGGTACATGCCTTCTCACTTATGTAGTCGAAAATTACCATTGACTTTTCTGGAAATAGAGGTTTCTCGAAGTTTGTCATAAACAGTCCCTGCACATCGAAAGCTTCCAGAAAGCGCATGCAACAGCATTTGTTCTAAGGCACCTATTGCTGTGTGTTGCTTAATAGTGTGAGGCAGCTGATCTTGAGTCATCTTTGAAGTGCGTGGCCACCACATATTAACCATTTCCAAAGATTGTTTGTTACTGATTTGAATTTCAGATACACTTTTTTCAAATGGTAAGTTGCTATTTGTTTGTTGCTTGCATATGCAAGGGCTTGGAGTTTCAAAATCATTAAATAGCAACCCACTTCTTAAAAACCTGGCTCCCATTTTAGCCTATTGTGCACTTGTACCTACAACAAAATGTTAGCTAATTCTGGATTTCTGACAATGAAGTCATTAATCCTCTTGGTCTCCAATATTTTTCACTGATGGATGGGGCACTAGAAGTGGCCGGGCATATTTGAAGGTGTTCTCGGTCCATTTCCTCTTGCAGATCACATAGAGGACAGAGTGGTGAAGAATATATCCCAATTCTGTTCAATTATTTTGCCAGACAATCATGTCCTGTAATCAACCTGAAGGTTGCAACTGCCGTTTTTTGAGGATACTCAGGAATTACAGTTTGACTATTTGGTAGTTTCCATCTTTCATTTTTTGAATTTTCATACTAATATTCTGCAATAATTTTTTTAAATTCAGAGTTGACTAATTTTTAGATTAACTATAGATTTCTGTACACTGCTGGCACCCTTTTTTGCAAGAAAATCAGCTTTGTCATTACCACTCAGTCCACAGTGAGCTGGTATCCATTGGAAAACTAGGTGTTTCTGAAGTGTTGTATGATGGGTAAGGATTTTCCAACATTCTATAATTGTTTGGTTTTTTGGTGACAACTTGGAAGTAAAATAAGGAAAAAGGAAGTAAAATAAGGAAAAATTAAAGCTATTAACAGTGAAGCAACAAGATTCTAAAGTAAGAACAAATTAGAAACTAAAAACTTTTGATGTAATTGCTTTATTTCCTAGCATTCCTAGAAAAAAGCTTTTGATTTTTTTTAAAAAAATGGTTAAATTCTTTAGAATTAGACAATGACTTAATAGATGATTTTGTAAAACTTACAAATCTTTGTTTAGATCAAAATTTCTTTAGTTTTAATGGTAATTTTTTTCAACAAACTTCTGGCTTGGCAATGGGTAGTCCACTTTCGCCATTTCTTGCTAATCTTTTCATGAGTTTTTTTGAAACTCAAATTACAAAATCATTCCCTCTAATTTTTAAAATATGGTATAGATATGTGGATGACATTTTTGCTGTTGTCCCTAAAAAACAGATAAATGATGATTATTATTTATTTATGCCAACAAACTTACTGTTGGTGTTTTTAAACACACAAGCCGTGTGTGGGCAAAGTTTGAGAGGTAGAATTGGTTCAAATCCCAGTTGTGGCATTGAATTTTTAAGTTCCAGATCTACCTCTCAGATAAATGATGCTTTAAAACTTTTAAATTTACAAGATAAAGCTATACAATTCACTTTGGAAACTGAGAATAATGGATTCCTTTCATTTCTGGACTTAAAAATTAAAAGACATAACAATAAATTAAAATTTGGTATTTACAGAAAATATACTCACACTGATAATTACATAAAATATAAAAGTTTTAATCCTTTTGCACATAAATTTGCTGTTTTTAATAGTTTAATTTATAGGTTAATAAATATACCCCTTAATAAAGATGACTTTGACATAGAATATAAACACATTATTAACACTGCAGTAATTAATGGTTTTAATACAGATTTTATACATAAAAGGATAGAGGAATTTAAGTATCAAAAAGCTGTCAAAGAAGTTTCAACCCTTAAAAAAATAAAAGATAATTGTATTTTTAAAAAGTTTACTTACCAGCAGAAATGAATGAAGGCCACTTGAAGACCTGTGAAGCATTAATATCAGAAGAAACTACAGTTCAAAAGTATTGGAAAGCACGAATGCTAATGGCTTCATTGCCAGATGCAAGGCACTAGAAAACAACAACAACTTACCATCCATGGGATAATAAAAAATTTACAAGGATTTTTAAAGAATATGGAATATATTTGGTCCCTCAAAATAAATTTAATATACAAAATTTACTTAATTTTTCAAAAAAAGATAAAATACCAAATTATAAAAAATCTGGCATTTATCAATTTAGCTGTTTAGATTGTGATAAAGTTTATATTGGTAAAACTAAATGTCATTTAGAAACCAGAATAAAAGAACATTTTAGAAATATTAAATATAAACAAACTGATAAATCAGCTGTGGCAGATCATTTTTGGTCATTTAATCATGAAATTAATTCAGAAGTTAAATTATTAAAACAATTAAGTAATCCTATAGATTTAATGGTTTGGGAAACAATTTTTATTTTAAAAAACAGGAACCGTGTCATGAACTTCGAATTACCATCTATAGATTGTATTTATAAATTTTTGTTTTCAGAGATTGGTAAATAAAAATTGAATAATTTCAGAAAAAATAAAAGATTGTAGCTTGGCAACGAGTTTGTTTATATGGCTTTGAGAATGAGCTGGACACAGCTTGAAACCCAGGGTCAGCAGCAAATCATACTAAGATAAGTGAAGTTTTTAGTTTCTAATTTGTTCTTACTTTAGAAACTTGGAAGTAATTGCTATAATTGTCACCCTGGAATCTGAGAGAATAACTGCTTGATAAAAATGTGAAATTCTACACAAAAGATTTTGTAGGGCCATTCAAATTGCTTCAATTTCTCCATCAAAGTTTGTAGTTCCATAACTTAAAGATCTGTAATAGGAAAAGAGGTGACACATGACTCCAGCCCTTGCTCCATCTCGGTTTGATATCAGTGATTCATCAGTATAAATATGGAGCCATTCGTGTTGCAGAAATCTAGTATTGATTGTCTCTAATGCCAATAATTTTAGAACACTAGTTGGAATATCACTTTACTGAACTTCTGTCAGGTGTAAATATGTCAGTCAAATATTTGTATGGGATTGACTTTATATATGAAGTTTTCCTTTGAATTATGAAGGTCTACATTCTTCTTGATGTCTTGAATTTTGGAAAGAAAGACCTCCTGAGTCTTTAGTGTATTTGTAAAATTTCTCTTGTTCCATGTATTAAATGGGAGTCTGATTAACTTTTCATGTTGAATAAGAGCTGCTTTTTCTATTTCATATTCAATGGGGTATTGGTTGGTTAGTATTTCCATAGCTGCTATTGGTGTGGTTTTGATAGCACCTGTAATTAGTCTCAGCCTTTGGTTTTGAAAGATTTGAATTGTTTTTGTGTTTGCTGTTACAAGAACTTCGCTGCAGTAAGTAAATAATGGCTTTATATACACATTGTATGTCGTTAAGAGTTGCTCTGGAACATCCCCATTTCATTCCTGTTAGATGTATTAACAGTGAAAGGCAACTTTCTGCTCTTTGTATTACAACAAAATGTGTAAGTGTATAATGAAAGTTTAATCTAGTTAGCATGAAGTGGGTAGAGGAATATGTTTTGTAAGAATAGTTGTAGAAGAGATAGTTGAGAAAGTGATGTGATTTGGCATGTTGTTTAAGCTGGGAGGCACCAGACGCACAGCAGAACTAGTGCCAGTGGAAACAGGAACAGCGCAGTTCCTTCATTCGATGCTTGCTCGTGTGGAGGCAGCTCCCAATGCTAGAATTCGAGAAGAACTGATGGAAGCAGCGCAGCGAGACTTGGCTCGTTTAGCAGCCATTGACAGTGCAGTAACTGGAGCAGCTCAGTTCTCAGCACTGTATATCAGCAGCCAGCTCCTCATGGGGAAACTGCTGTCAAACAAGATGTGGGCCAATCCATCCACGCTAGCGTCTCAACAAGCAAATATCATTCGCAATTCCATCACGCAACTGCTGCAGCATTGTCTTAAGTAAGTCCACCTTTTCAGTTCAAATGTCTTATTTTAATATTGCTTAGAAATAGAAACAAGAATTTCAAGTGCTTTAAAACCCAAATGATGCATGCATATCAGTTTTAACAAATTAATAGACATGCACAATCAACTGAAAAATACAATTATGGTTGTCGCAAAATTTAATGGTGCCTGATAACTTACTATTAGTATTGGTTTTTCTTATGCAAATATATTTTGTGGGTGGAAAGAAAGTATTCATGGTTGATGAACTATCCTTGAAATCTGGCCATGCTGCTGCCCTTACCACCATTGTTTAAATGCTATCAAATATGTGTGGGTTGAATTAAAAAGAAATATCATCGGAGAATGCTCTCTGCATACAAAAAGTACGGTCATAATAGAAAATGTTTTATGAGACACTGATGCAAAATCACACTACCATATTATATCAGAAATACGAGGAAACAGACAGATGGACACAGTGCCACTCTAAAAATGAAAAGTCTGTTAAAAATCAAAGTTGGTATTTAAGTTTAACGTCTTTTAAGGATGTGATATGAACAGTTTGAAGAAAATAGCCCCACCCTAAACTACCCTTTACATGGAAAATTTATCGAAAATTTTGATTTTCTTGAAAATGGCTCTAGCAATTTTGATTATAATGACATATGTTTAAGATATTTGTATGGCAAATGAAATATATATTTTGAATTTTTTGGCTATAGCCTATGTAGTCCTGTTTACTCTGGATGACTTTTGAATAACTCGTAAATCGTAAGAGATAGACAAAATCTTAATATACAAAAAATATAGATCTTGCTAAAACACACAGTCTATGTCTAAATACATTTTTTTGTAGAGTGAACCATTTTGGAGATTTCCTTGTTATTTGTGTCAGTTTTGGAAAACTTTCGTGAAATGGAGCATCATTCATTTTTTTATGTTAATTGTGCAAAGAGAACAGGATCTCAAGGCTTTAAGATTTGACTATTGCTCAAAGCCTACTGTATTGCCATATTCCCCTTGTACCTACTAGGAAATAAGCAATAAGATAATTTGTACAAATTTTTATCTCAACTATCACGAAGATATAGAAATGAGTTTGTAAGAATGGTTAGTACAAGAGTTGACAAAGTCATATGAGTGCAACACATCAGATTTTTAATAGTAGCTAAGGCTTCCATAAATTATTTATTCTAATTTAGTTTCTGCCTTAGTGGTAACATGCTTTAATTTATGTTTAATGCAAGTTATTGTAGAAGCTAGCTTTATAAGCTTATTAAGCAGACACTGTATTGCAGACTGCAACATCTATTCGTTGGCCTGAAGGAAGAGGATTTAGCTGCAGTAAAACAGTTCAAATTGAAAGCACTGGCTCTGCAGTTGGTGTATATTGTGAGAGCAAGTAACTCTTCTGCACTGACACTTTGTGACCATTTCCTGGAGCAAGTAGAAGATACTCAAAGGTAAATATTCAGGTCTGTGGAGCACAAAGGAAAGATAGGTGAAGATTCCATTTCACAAATCATTGTTAAGTTTTAACACTTAAAATAAGCGAAGGAAGTTTTCTCTTTAACCTCTGTTATTAGACTTGGCCATGTAAGTTCTGAATTTTGGTCATTCTTTTATTAACAATTCCAAACATATGCATGATTTAACATACTAATACAGGATTAATGACTTCATTGTCAGAAATCCAGCATTAGCTAACAACAACATACTAATACATCCATAAATAATAACACATATTAATCACATCATCTGCTTTATACTGAAACAGTAGATATGGTTTGTCCCCAAAATATATTAAGTACATTATGAATTTTACTTACTTTTGGTTTGTAGTTACTTTCTTTGTGTTGCATCGTTCTTCTATTGTTGGGAATATTGTTAGTTTATCAGTGTCATAATTGTTAACTATCATATTTTGATTTAATGTATAAAATTTTAATGGCTATTTTAAATATAATGCCAAAAATGTTTGGAAGTTAGATTGGGATCGCTTTCTTAGCATTTTCGGGATTAGTGGAAAATGGTGTCATAAGGGATGCTAATAAAATGCGCATATATGCAGATGGATACATGCGCATAACTAAAATAATATGACAAGATCAGTCTTTCTCTTCATCAGTAGCATTAGTCGAAGGTAGATGCACTTTTGATATGTGTGCGATATAAGGTAGTAAAAGTGAAATATTAATTAACCATAATACTTTAATCGATGCAAAGTGTACAATTAAATAAAAGGACATAATATAGTGGCAAAGCACAAATTGATGGAAAATGCATTTAGCAAAATATTGCTAAATAACTCATACATTATATTATGGTGACGATGTGAGACAGAATATTAGAAGACCCCAAAAGAAAATCGTTCATGTAAATGTTTGTTAAAAGTGTAATTCGTTTTTTGATGTTGGTATGAGATAATTAAATGACGAAAACATGTTGATAAGGTTCATTGTTACGAACAACTAAGTTTGCACAAAGACGTCATAAATCTTTCCATATTTGATTTTAATATATGTGTATAAATATTAGAATTGTTTGTGTTCCATAATAAAAGTAGGGGACGATGAATGGGATCGCTTCCCTAACGAGAAAGAACTATTTGCGCGGATGAATATGAAAAAGGCGGTGTCGCGTCAAAACGACGCCAAAAAACAGTTCATTAGCGTCTATGTCATTGGTGTGGATGGACGTATTTTTATGTGTACGCGTCGATAAGATTTAAAAATTGTGAACAAGAAGGTGCAAATAAAATGTTTGACTAAAGTTAAACCCGAGTGTATGTTCATTCCATCTGTTACCAAGCCCTGAGATCAAAAAGATCTCATTAGCTTAAAGACACAGCGTCGATAATAATTGCAAAAACAGCACCAAAATGGCTTGCCCAACGTGGAACACGAATTTAGGATGGGATGGAAATAACAGGAATTGAACCTACGATAAACATCAAGTGACGCCATATCATCGCGCCAAAAGGAAAGAAGACGCCATAAGACCATCGTTTGATATCGACATCAGAACACCGATGAACGGATAATCAACGATACATCAGAACACCAATGCACGGATAATCAACGCGGGAAAACACCGGAGATCGTCTAGCAAAGCCAACTGCCCAGGAGACGTACATAACTGGACAAATCAACGAAAAAAAAGTAGGATCAAAAATTTTTATTTTTACATCCAGTTTATTTTCATTTTTATGTTACTGAGAAGCGGCAAAGTAGTGGGACTTTTAACCCTAAGTGAATTGAATAAAGAAACTAAAATGTCGCGAAAAGAGATAGAAACAGGAGTGGGGATGGGGCAGATAGGCCTAGTTATCAAATAGAACCAGAAAGCGAGGAACAGGTAGCGATAGGAAGAGACCAAAGGTTATTAATGATCATGTTTGAAAGACTAAAACAAAGTTTAGGTCAGAAAATAGAGGGAGTGAGAGAGGACTTAGAACAGAAAATGGAATTAGGAAGACAGAACTTAGAACAGAAAATAGAATTAGGAAGACAGGAGTGTAAAGAAAATATGAAAGTAATGGAAACTAATTTAAGATTAGTACATAAAAACTTAAATGAGACAAAGGAAGCCTTAGAAGCTAGTATAGAAATCATAGGAGATAGGATGGGAAAAATAGAATCAGAAATGAGAGAAAATAAGATTGTATTAGAAGAAGAAATTGCTAGATGTAGAGATGAAATAACAGAATGTAATACAAGTGTAGACTGTAAGATTACAAATGTAAAAGCAGAAATAACTGAGGAATTAAGGAAAGAGATTGAGGTAGTAAAGAAAGACATTATTAATGAAACTGTAGAACAAATTGTAATTCCTAAAATTAAGACGATGACTAATGTAGTACATTCGCAACAGGATGCTATAAATGATATGAAACAAAGTCACTTAGAAATAAAGAATGATTTAAAATCAATTTGTGAAGAAATGAAAAAAAGGAAAGAAAGTTTGGCTAATGTAAATGATGTTGTGAATGCACTACAAAGGCAAGATGATTTAGATGTAAGTAATGTACAAGATGAGAGTTATTTGAATAATGTACAAAATGTTGACTCACCATACAGAGAAAGAGGTTCGCAACCAAACAATGACACAACACACAACACATGCTACACCAACAGCATACTACATGAAATCACACCACCTACATTTGACGAGGAGAAGGGAGACGATCCAAAACTCTTTGTTAAAGAGATGGAAGAGTATTTTAAAGTGAAAAGGATACCAAATGAGCTTAGGATGATGATAGTCAAGAAAAGCTTAAAAAACAAGGCATTAGAATGGCTCAGGTTAACACTAGCTGGTCATGAGTCGTATAGCTCATTCAGAAATTTATTCCTATCAAGGTATTGGGGCCCAGCTAAGCAAAACCAAACTAGGGTAGAGCTAGCAACAGGTAGATATGATCCAACCAAAGGGTTATCGCTAGTCGATTATTTTATGAAAGTAGCCAACAAAGGAAAGCTATTAGACCCTAACTTGTCGGAAGCAGAGCTAATTGCCAGCATAACAAGACATTTCCCAGACACGGTGAGAACAGGGTTAATTGTAGCGAGGCCAGTAGATTTTGCAGATATGATAGAATTGCTGACAGCCTTCGAAACACAAAATGGTCGGCCTAATGAGCATAGACATAGGAACGGTCACCCAAACTCACCCATCTTAAACCGGAGCATGGCTACGAACAACCAGAATGAGGGAGAAGATAGAAATACTAGGAGCACCCATGAAAGGAGGAGAGGGGCACACCATTTCCCACAACCACACAATCATGGCGAGAGGATGGAGAACACAAGACAGCGGTACCATGACACAATACCAAGGGGTGAATCGAGATACAGAACGCATAGATATGATCGGGGGAGACCAGGAGACCGTACCCATCAAGTGAATCACATACGATTCTGTAGGGAATACTTGAACAGCCAAAGGTCGTCATACAATAGGGGTTCACGCCAAAGGGGCACAAACCAATGGAACACCGACAACGTAAGACAACAGGAACAGAATGAAAATGTGCCGGATAGGACCGATGCTGCGCAGAATACAGAAACAACAATCACCTCCAACGCCCAGGAAAACTAAGTACAAGTCAACTTTGTGTCCCGGAAGTTGACCTGTGTGGCAGTAGGGGCAATATTGACCAACATAATATAGGTAGGTACCTTGAGAAGACAGGCAAGTGAAAGAAAGGAAATAACCAATCCACCAATGATTAGGCTGAAGGTATGGGGTATCGAATTGCCAGCAATGATTGATACAGGAGCCAGCACATCAGTATGCGACGAACAGCTATTCCAGGAATTAATAACTAAGAGAAATGCTGAAGTCTTGCCTGTGTGTGGAGTGTATTGCAGCACAGCAATTGGCAAGAAAAAGGAACATGTTAAATACCAGGTAAGGCTGGTAATAGAAATCGGAAGCTGGAAGTTTGATTTTATTGCCCTGGTAATACCTAGACTAACAGCTACCCTAATCATTGGCAGTGATTTGCTTAATCTTTGGAGGTCGGTGATCGATTATGACCTACATGAATTCATTATCAAGGAAGGAACCTCAGAATGCACTGCGAAGTTCCTGGAAGAAGAAACATGCCAGGAGGAACCAGACCAGACAGGGATCCATCCGGATGAGCAGTTCTTTGTGGAGAACATCAACGTCCACAAGAATGGGTTGGTAGACCTAAGGGTAAGTAAGGAGAAAACAGGTTGGACGAGTGAGGAGGAAACTAATGTTTGCAGCCATTGGATCTGCACAGAAGACGAGTATGTTACCTCGAACAACTACCAACCTGAACCACTACCAACAGATGGAGAAGAACCGATGTCACAGCTAATCGACGAGAAGGTCTGGGGGGCACATGGCATCTCTGAAGAGGAAAGGAACCAACTTAGAAAAATATTGATTAAAAACAGGAAAGTTTTTAATAAAAAGCCAGGTACTTGTAATAAGTACATACATACTTTTAAAGTAAAAGATATCACCCCCTATTCACATAAATCCAGGCCCATCCCCAACTCCATCAGGGAGGAAGCTGACAGAGTGATCCAGAAAATGTTGGCAGACGGAATAATAGAACCGTCGGACTCATGTTATGTGAATCCAGTGGTATGGGTCCATAAGAAAGAGGGAAAATTGAGGATGACCATCGACGCAAGGAAGATAAATGTGCATACCTTGCCAGATCATTACAGGCCTGAGGGGGTAGACCAACTGATATCAAAATTGAAGGGAGGTCAACATTTTACAAGTCTTGACTTGACAGCATCATTCTGGCAAATTCCTCTTCATCCAGACGTCAGGAAATATACCTGCTTCCTGCACAAAGGAAAGGTATACCATTTTTTAAAATGTGCCTTTGGATTATCGACCAGTAGCAGTGCACTACTGAGGGCTCTAGACAAAGTTTTCGGGGATACTATCGAGGCTTTTGTAACGCAATATGTTGACGATTTTTTAATATACAGCAAGAATCCCGAGTCACACTTACATCACATAGATTATGTATTGTCCAAGTTTCAGGAAAGCAACATGACCCTAAACTTGGAAAAGTGTGAATTTTTCGTCAAAGAGGCAGAATTTCTAGGCCACATCATTACGCCTGATGGTATACAACCTAATCTGGAGAGGGTCAAGGCCATAGAGTGTATACCACCCCCACGTAACTTGAAACAGTTGAGAAGGTTTCTGGGCATTTTACAGTACCAGTCAAAATTTGTGATCAACTACGCTAAGGAATTAGTACCCCTTAGAGAACTGTTGAAGAAGGATACTAAGTGGGAATGGAATACCGAACACCAGGTAGCCTTTGAGAAAATCAAAGAACTTTTTAAGCACAGTATTCTCCTGGAACGACAGAATCCAAATTCACCTTTTCTAATATACACCGATGCTAGTGCGCACTCATATGGAGCAATATTAGCACAAGAAGATGCAGATGGCAACAAACATGTGATTGCCACAGCTTCTAGATTTCTAAACAAGATAGAAGCCAATGCCTGCATAACAGAATTAGAAATAGGTGCAATCCATTTTGTGTTACAAAAGTTCAGGCAATATATATATCATTATAAAATAATTATATATACTGATCACGTAAGCCTGTCCATCCAAAAATGCAAGCTAACTAACTCCAAAATCTCGAGGTACATACACGAAATAACATCGCATGACATAGAGGTCAAACATATCCCAGGCAAGGAGAACATCTTTAGTGACTTATTGTCAAGATTAAGATCGGAGAGTCACATACCCGAGACGATATACAATCCACACCATGAAATTAAAATCATGCAGATAAATAGTAAAGAAAGCAACGAAATCTTACAAGACTTCAAAAACATAGCGAAGCTACAGCAAGAAGACCCTGAATTGAAGAGGCTATTCGACAAGGCTCCAGACATAGTACCAAAATTGGAAGCCAAGATAGGCAAATTTAGGAACATCCTATTTAAATTACATGGTCGCGACGTAAGGAAGTGGAAAATGATGGTACCAAATTCCTTACAGGACAGGGTCATTTTGGCATTCCATCACTCGATGCTTCACTCTGGTACTGAGAGAACAATGCTTGCAATTGAGGAAGTACTGTACATCAAACATCTTGGCAAGAAAGTCAGGAAGTTAATTTCCTCATGCGACCTATGTCAGAAGGCCAAGCCAATTAATGTAAGATACGATGTCGTTCCACAATCCATCGTGAGAAACGAGAAAAATGCATTGCTATGCATCGACAAACATGGCGAGCTACCAAGGGGGAAAGATGGAAACGATACATCTTTGTCATGTTTGATGTTTTCACAAAATTCACTAAGATATACCCCATTAAGAACATTAAAAGCAGAACTTGCCTAGATAAAATCATCAAGGACTACATCCCAAAATATGGGAGAATAAAATCTATTTTATCAGACAATGCAACAATGCATAAGAGTAAGTTATTCCAGGACACCTTAAGAACATTAGGAATAAAATTGTACTATTCCTCAACGTATTATCCCCAAGGAAACCCGACTGAAAGAACCATGAGGGATATAAGTATATATTTCCGCCTACTTTGCCACAAAGACCACACTTCCTGGACGGAAAAATGCGGGTACATAGAGGAGGTGATTAACCATTCGGTGAACCCCACGACCAAGTTCGCCCCAATCGAATTGATGACCAACACAAAACCCAAGAGATTGACAATTGACATTGACACTACGATGGCTGCTCAAAGGGAATTGACAGAGAAGGAAAAATGTCAATTGGCATTCAGAAGGTTACAGCAAAAGGCTGAAAAAGGGAGGAACGAGGTAAAAAGATTCGTCAGGAAATGGTCCCCACAAATTGGAGAAAAGGTGCTCTTAAGAAGCCACAAAGCATCCAAGGCATCTGAGAAAAGATCTGGAAAGATGGAACTACTGTACACTGGACCACTGGTCATAACAAAACAGCTGGGTGACCACACGTATGAGCTACAGAATACAAATGGCAAGTTGGTAGGAAGATACCATAAAAATAAATTAAAACCATACAAAGAAAGGACCAAATAGTCTTTGCCAACAAATATGTAAGGCAGGAATAGTAGAGATGATGGAAAATAACAATTTTTAATGGGTTACTTATAGAAAATTATGTTCAGATTAGAAAATACAACAAAAAAGAAAATCAACATAGTCATTGGCTATATTGACCACAAAGAGCATTGTCAACAAAGACAGATGAGAACACTGATTGTCATTAAAGAAATGAATTATAGCGACGGAAAATAATGTGTTTTTGACATAAGGATGTCAGGGACAAAAATAAAAAGGAATCAATTGTGATGACAAAGATAAAATATTTCGACACAAAGATGTCGAGGGTGAATTGAGAAGAAAAATAATACAATTGCAGAATAATTATAAGTATAGAAGTTTTCTCTTATAGAGATAAGAGACAAAGAGGTGACAATTAGTGAAGTAAGAAAAACCATAATCAGAAAAGCAATGCCCATGAATTAAGATGGATATAGCCAATGCTAAGCTCGAAGAAATGTTGAACCAAACAACAATGAATAATAACCCAATTAAGAAAAATAGTACCATTAGTAACATCAGAGTTTAAGAACCGACTCAATGACCTGCCTATACATAATAAACTTACAAGACAAAAAAGGCAAAGAACTGAATAAAATATTGCCATAAACATGATCATAATCATTAGCTCAAAATTTGTATCCGGTTTTTCTCTCCTCATAACAAGGAACATAAGTCAAAAGCCACATAATAAACCATGATACACTTAAATTATATTTGTGTCAATGTCAAATGTACAATAACTGAGTATGTGTTGTATAATAACTGAACATATGTTGTATAATAACTGGATATGTTGTACAATAACTGAATATGTATTGTATAATAACTGAATATGTTGTATAATAACTGAACGTGTTGTACAATAACTGAATATGTATTACATAATAACTGAATATGTGATGTATAATAACTGAACATGTATTGTGTAGTAATTGAATATGTGAAATTTGTAAAGACATGCTGTGTCATGCCAAAACAAAAGACAAAGACAAACAGTGAAGAAGACTGTAAAGAAAAAAAAAAATATTGTACAAAGTGATTGCATCAGAGGAGTAGGGAGAAGTATTGTATTGTGTTTCAAGATTGTAAATATAGGTGACAACTTGAAAAACAAAACAAGGGGCATGTGAGACAGAATATTAGAAGACCCCAAAAGAAAATCGTTCTTGTAAATGTTTGTTAAAAGTGTAATTCGTTTTTTGATGTTGGTATGAGATAATTAAATGACGAAAACATGTTGATAAGGTTCATTGTTACGAACAACTAAGTTTGCACAAAGACGTCATAAATCTTTCCATATTTGATTTTAATATATGTGTATAAATATTAGAATTGTTTGTGTTCCATAATAAAAGTAGGGGACGATGAATGGGATCGCTTCCCTAACGAGAAAGAACTATTTGCGCAGATGAATAGCGCGGATGAATATGAAAAAGGCGGTGTCGCGTCAAAACGACGCCAAAAAACAGTTCATTAGCGTCTATGTCATTGGTGTGGATGGACGTATTTTTATGTGTACGTGTCATGAAATAGTAAAAGTGAATTTACAAAGTGTTTAGAGACCTTTAATTAAATTTCGGCGATGCTAGGGAATTTGATCCGCTAAAATAAGACTTTCTACTGTGATAAGATTTAAAAATTGTGAACAAGAAGGTGCAAATAAAATGTTTGACTAAAGTTAAACCCGAGTGTATGTTCATTCCATCCGTTACCAAGCCCTGAGATCAAAAAGATCTCATTAGCTTAAAGACACAGCGACGATAATAATAGCAAAAACAGCACCAGATGTTAAGAAAGTCGATCCACTAACAAAAAGGACTTACTATTGTGATACTTATTTAAAATACTGTGAACAAGGTGCAAATAAAGTAATTCATAAAGACTTAATCCCGAGTCAAGAATTATTTCACTCTGTACTATGGCCCAAGATTGCAAAGAACCAAAAGCTCTACAACCTGCCATTATTTAAAACCACACCAACACAAAATAACACATGTTTGAATGGCAACTTAATAGTAAATGTACATCACAGTGTATTATTTCAGGTATCTAAGTGAACAGGGCTTGCAGCCAGAACTGTTTACAGCTTCTGTTTTCAAAGAGATGAGTCAGCTTGAAGATACGAGACCAGGACCTGTAGCAAGATGTTTACTGCCCCTGCTTCAAGTTTCAGCACCTGCGCCACCTCCTCGTCCAAATACTGCTGTAAGTGTTAAGTGATAAAAATGTTACATAGAAAAGAATAAAGTTGTTGTTGTTTTGTTGTTGTTTTCTAGTGCCTTGCATCTGGCAATGAAGCCATTAGCATTCGTGCTTTCCAATACTTTTGAACTGTAGTTTCTTCTGATCTTAATGCTTCACAGGTCTTCAAGTGGTCTTCGTTCATTTCTGCTGGATCGTTACACAGGACACATATTGGTGAGGCTGAGATACCTATTCTGTAGAGATGACTTGCTAAGCAGTCGTGATTTGTCAATAGTCGGAAGGCTGCAACAGCTGTTTTCCGTGGTCTCTGGGGGATTATATCTGGATTGGAAAGTAGTGTAATCCATTTTTTATCTTTGGCATTTGTTTCTATTTCTTGTAGATATGAATGACAAAAATTTTTTATGATCAAGCGTTTTATTGAGGAATATGAGAAATTGAATTTAGATTTTTGTTTTATTGTTGTGCCTTTCTTTGCAAGTGAGTCTGCAGCTTCGTTCCCCATGACTCCACAGTGTGCTGGAATCCATTGGAGATGAACAGTCTTATTAACTTTTTGGAGTTTTGTTAACATTTTGTAGCATTCTCTAATTTTTGTTGACTTCTTTGTAGTATTTGAACATATTCCCTGAATTGCAGCTTTAGAATCTGAAAGAATTACTGCCTTGTTAAATTTATTTAAGGGAAGATTTAATAATTGTCGGAGAGCAATGTATATAGCCTCTATTTCTCCATCATAATTTGTTGTGTCTCTGCCAACTGAATGATAAAAGGAAAAATGTGAACACGTAACTCCAGCTCCAGTAAGGTTTTCCTTGGAGGATCCATCAGTATATATGTGCAGCCATTCTTCTGTGGGATACCTAGTATTGATTGTTTCCAGAGCTAGAAGTTTTTGTATTTCTTTTGGTGTGTCTGATTTACTTATTTCCTCTATTAATTCCAAATTGAAGGTAGGTTGCAATAATTCCAATGGATTTTCTCTTATAAGTAGATTTTCTCTGGTGTTAGGAATGTTCAATTTGGATTTAATCTGCGTTACCTTTTCTAGGAAACTACTATGAGTTTTAAGGATTGAAGGGGGGAGGTTCTCTTCTGTCCATTTAGAGTATGGCAGTCGTAACATTTTCTCGTGTTGGTGCAATGCTTGTTCTTCTATTTTTGTTGTTATTGATGGGGTCCGTGTTAAGGCAAGCATGGCATCAATAGGTGTGGATTTAACTGCTCCAGTGATTAGGCAAAGAGCCTGATTTTGTATTTGTTCAAGTTTATTGATGTTAGCATTTGCTGCTGTTATTAAAGCTTCAGAACAGTACAAGAGGTTTGGTTTAACATACATTTTGTATGTTGTGTTAAGGACTCTCCTTGAGCAGCCCCATTTAGCACCAGCTAACCTTTTCAGGATTTGCAGTTTCTTTTCAACTTTTTCTGAGATGTTTGTTATATGTTTTTTCCAAGTTAGCTTTCTGTCGAAAGTGATGCCTAAGTATTTGGCATCATCAACTGCTTTGAGTGGTTTACCATTATAATTTATGTTAATATTAACTGGTTTGTATTTTAGTGTAAATAATTCATAATTTGTTTTTTCCACATTGATAGTCATGAGGTTTTTGGAACTCCAATCATGGACTTTGTTTAGGGCTGTTTCTATTCTGTCTTTAATTAACTCAGGTTTTTTTGGAGAGCCTGAAGTCCAAATGACTACATCGTCAGCAAATAAAGCAATTTTGGTTTCTAAAGTTTTTACTATTGATGGAAGGTCATTTATATATATGTTAAAGAGTGTTGTGCTCAGAACAGCACCTTGTGGAAGTCCTCGGTGTGTTTGTTTATATTTGGAAATGTATGTATTATATTTTGTGGCACAAAATCTTTGTGAAATAAACTGAGTTATCCATTTAAGCATGTTACTTTTCACACCTATTGATTGCAACTTCTCAATTAATTTGTTTCTCCAGACTGAGTCATATGCTGATTTAAAATCAATGAATACTGCTAAGGTATCCTCCTTTCTATTGAAAGCTTCCTTGATGTCTTGGCTTAGTAGGAGTACATTTTCACTTGTACTATGATTCTGTCTGAAGCCGGTCTGTGAACTATTAATTCAGTTGTAATATTCTAGGAACCAGTTAAGTCTAGATGCCACCATTCTTTCCATCACTTTTGCAATAACACTGGTCAAAGATATTGGTCTGAAACTATTAATATTGTTTGAAGGTTTGTTTTTCTTTAAAATCGGAATGATAATGGCTTTTTTCCAGTCGGAAGGTACAGTCATTCTCCAACACATGTTATACAGTTTAAGTAGGATTTCTTTTCCTTTCCTGCCAAGGTGTTTAATAAACTCTGGGTGGATCTTGTCAGGTCCTGGAGATTTTTTGTTCTGTAATTGTTCTATTGCTAAATCCAGTTCTGTTTCGTTAAAATCCTGAATAAAAATATCATTTCGTATACCTTTTGGCTTATTAGTTTCTCTGATAGTTTTTTGGATAGCTTTATCTTGTTTTTTATATGCTTGGGGTATTCTTTGTGACTGAGCCTAAAACTTGTTAAGGGATTCTGCTATTTCCCTATCTGTAGTTAAGCTTTTGTTATTATGTTTTAATGGTTCAGTTGTATTTTTTGATAATTTTGTTTTATTAAGGAATTTGTATATTTTATTGCCATCTTTCCTATAGTCCATATGTTCTACAAAATTTGTGAAACTGGCCTTCTTTGCTGTAATTAATTCTTTCTTAAAAATGGCTGCTTTTCTTCTCCAGTTTTGTACATCTTCTGGACACTTGGTTCTTTCGGCTTTGACTCTTGCTATATTTCTTTCGTGTTTTAACTTAGATAAAGATGGAGACCAAAAGTAGCTATATTTCTTTAACTTTCCTTTGGGGATATGTGTTTTGGCTGCTGTCAATAATATTTCACAAATTTTTTTATTCATTTCATCTGTTGACTTGAACTCTGATTCTAACAGTATATTACACTTCCCTTCTATCTCATTTTGGAAACTGGACCAATCTGCTTTTTTAAAATTCCAAGAAATTTTAATTTTTGGTTTGTTACTTTTCCTCCAAGGAAAACCTTACTGGAGCTGGAGTTACGTGTTCACATTTTTCCTTTTATCATTCTGTTGGCAGACACACAACAAATTATGATGGAGAAATAGAGGCTATATACATTGCTCTCCGACAATTATTAAATCTTCCCTTAAATAAATTTAACAAGGCAGTCATTCTTTCGGATTCTAAAGCTGCAATTCAGGGAATATGTTCAAATACTACAAAGAAGTCAACAAAAATTAGAGAATGCTACAAAATGTTAACACAACTCCAAAAAGTTAATAAGATTGTTCAGCTCCAATGGATTCCAGCACACTGTGGAGTCATGGGGAATGAAGCTGCAGACTCACTTGCAAAGAAAGGCACAACAATAAAACAAAAGTCTAAATTCAATTTCTCATATTCCTCAATAAAACGCTTGATCGTTAAAAAATTTTCTCATTCATACCTACAAGAAATAGAAACAAATGCCAAAGATAAAAAATGGATTACACTACTTTCCAACCCAGATATAATCTCCCAGAGACCACGGAATACAGCGGTTGCAGCCTTCCGACTATTGACAAATCACGACTGCTTAGCAAGTCATCTCTACAGAATAGGTATCTCAGCCTCTCCAATATGTGTCCTGTGTAACGATCCCGCAGAAATGAATGAAGACCATTTGAAGACCTGTGAAGCATTAAGATCAGAAGAAACTACAGTTCAAAAGTATTGGAAAGCACGAATGCTAATGGCTTCATTGCCAGATGCAAGGCACTAGAAAACAACAACAACAACAACTTTTATTTATTAGACCTCATATGGAGTTTATGGTGATTCTGTGGCCTGAACCTGGGTCTTCTATTATTTCTCTTTTTGTATTGTCAATTATGTCAGATGATACCATCAGAAGATCAGGATTTGTACCTGAACCATTATAATGAAGGTAAGTGGGTGGATCATTTGGATTAAATATTAATTCCATTGTTGATGAGTTTAATAGGTCTTCTATGACTCTTCCTGCTGAATTTATATCTCTGTAGCCCCACCTAGGGGAGTGTGCATTAAAATCACCTATTAAAATACTTTTGGGTTCTATGGGAATATAATTTAGATCTAGTGTATTGTCTGGAGGATTGTAGATACTGTAAATTCTATAGTGGTAGTTATTTTTCCATACTTCGATTTTAACTATTTCTGATTTATCTTGTTCTTCCATTGTTTTTTGGATTTGGATAGTAGCTTTCATATTTCTTTTAATTCCTGTAAGAATACCACTTGCTATTTGACGAGCCTTTGGAAGTATATGTGTAGTGTACTGATCCATTTCAAAGTATATTTCCTGTTCTTCTGATATATTGGCTTCTTGTACTGTGAAGACATCTATATCTTGGTCTTTTAATATTTTCATTAGCTCTTGTTTTTTAGGCTGGGACATGCCTCCTGCATTCCATTGTAGAATTCTTAAAGTATTGGAATTGTTGTGATGAAATTTGCCTAAAGATGTCCCCACCTGGAGATCCGATTGGGGGACAGTTTTAACTCCGGAATGTTTATCTTTTGGACTCATATTCATGTATGTGGCTTTCATGTAACTGTTTTCTTAACGGGCACCAGTTTTACAATGTGGCAGTTACATCACCCGACTTAAACCCCCATTTTGCAAGGGGGACCACACCTATCGTTGGTCAACGGGTCCATCGGACCTAGCCGGGAGGACTAAATAAGTGGTATTTAGATCCACCGACCTTCCCCTCATGTGCCTCTGAGGGACGCTGTTGTGCTGTGATAGGCCAGCACATATGTAAATGACATTTCCTCCATTTTAGATGAAACAGTTATACCGCTGTGATTCGGTCCCCAGAGCCTCATCTGTTAAAAGCAAGGTGCACCACGGGCAGGACGAGGATGGGAATTGGGTAGGAGAGGCTATAGGAGGCGCATCACTACCCCTTACTACCCCGAAAAGAATAAAGTAATACATGTTAAAATAGATAAGTTACAACAAAACGGGAAAATCCAGAAGTCTTATTACTTTTCTATCACTTTATTGTCATCTAAATTTTACTACGAATGCACAATTTCCTTTTCATTGCTAACACAATTTATACTTCTCTATTATTATAATTCACAATTGTTCTTCTGATAATCTATCTCAGCCTCTCAATGTCTTTCTCCACTTTCACTGTCTTATGTCTTCACTATTACGATACAGTCACTTGACAACACATACGTACTCGCTGACAGGCTGGCCGACTCACTCTCTTTATCAGTCTTTCAATGTCTTTCTCCAGTTTCACTGTTTCGTATATTTTAACTATCAAGATACAGTTACTCGACGACACATACATACTTGCTGACAGGCTGGCCGTTGCACTTTTGTAACTAAAACTTACTGTACATGATGACTTAAACTACACAAAACTACTCTGACACTCACTCAAACTCTGACACCCTACTACTCTAACTAAACACTGACTTGACTCCTCACTGTCTGCCCTATTTATACTGGAGCCGGCATGACGTAACCTCCTTCGAGTGCATTCCTTATGCACACATGTACAATGATTCAACAGAATCATAAGTGTAAACTACGGTAGTTTTTCTAATAGAATTGGTCAGTTAAGAACGTACCCACATTACCTGTATGTTCGGTGTGTTGTATATCTATCATAAGTAACTGTAGACTATTGTAGTTTTCCTAGTACAATTGAGCGTTTTTTCAAAACTCGATAGATGCAAAATTTTACGAAATTGGGTTATATATAGTATCGGCATAATTTTCACCTTCTGCATCATTCTGTGAAATCAGATTTTGCAAAATTTGATTCTTGTCCTGTGTAGAAGGTAGGGAATATGAGCAGTTTTTTCAAAACTCGATAGATGCACTTGCTCAGTTAAAGCAAAGGTCAATAGATACAATTTTATGATTTTATTGTCCAGAGTGTAGCAACCTCAATTCTATGAAACGCATGTTGGCATTGACTACCATCTCACTGTTGCGATTCTTGGAATTCTCAATCATTTCTGCAAGCTTTGTACACTGCTGCATCATTGGCAATAACTGCAAACTCGGGTTGTGCGCTTGGATTTCATATTCATTTCTGCAAGCTTTTTTTTTGTTCCATTTATATCCCATCTGTAACTGCAGAGGTCATATCGGCGGCCTTGCCTATTGGCAATGGTGTTACATGTTTAACAGTGGGTTTTTTGGTCTTTGGGGGTTTTTGTACGTTGAATTCACACATACTTCCAGACTCAGGGAAGGATGAAGAATAGTCTTGGCTGGAGAAAAATTCCTACCCCACTGCCGGGAATCGAACCCGGGACCCCTTGCACAGCAGGCAGGTGCTTCTGCAACCTTTGTTATACTTAAATTCCATTTTTATTCTTAGTTGAGACAGTGGATTTCACCAACACCTTTCCATGCTCAACAAAATTGATCAAGATAAATTCCTTATGAAATATATGAGTATTTCCTGTCCTAATCGCAGAGTGGTGAATAAAGAGGCTGCAAATAGAAAGCAGACAGTTAGCATTAAATACAGTGTGAGAACTAATGATGGCCGAGTATTGCCAGTATGTGCTGCAAGCTTCGAAGGAATCACAGGGGTGTCAAAAGATAAATTATCTCTTCTGGCTAGAAAATTTCACTTATCTCAGAATGCACTAAAGGAAACCAGAGGAGGTGACAGAACAGGAAAATTACAGAAGGGCATTACTGCTGCTATAAAGCAAGACATTAAGAAGTTCAGATGTAGAGAAAGCCACTATGGAAGACCAAAATCAAGGAGAGGATATTTACCTCCAGAACTTAATATCAGAGAAATGTGGACCAACTTTTGCAACGAAAGAAGATTAAGAAATCTACCAGTCGGCTCATTGTCAAAATATAAAAAACATATTTTACAATTTCTTCAATCTTTCATTCCACACTCCACACACTGACACATGCTCAACCTGCAAAATGAGACTGATGAAGATTAAGACAGAGGCAGATGTGGGAAAAAGAAACAAACTAAGAACCACGTACAGACTGCACAAGCACTAATAAAGGTTAAAGCTTACTTATTTATATTGTTTGAAATCTCTTTGTGTGTATTCAATATGTTTGTTATATAAATAAAACAAAATATATTGTTATTGTGAATTTAGCAGTACTTGGTTTCTAAGTTTACAGCTAATAAAATAATCCTTATAAACATTAATATGTTGGTTGTATAATACATTATGTATTATAAAAAGGTGAAAATAAAAAATAATAAATACATAAATAAAAAGCAACAAAAACAATAAATGACAAAAATAATAAAACTTCATGTGTTAATTTCTCACTCACACAGAAAAGTTAATCAGCATCTATCGGTTTTTGAAAAAACTCTGCATTTTCAAACCCAAAATTTGCACTAGTTAAACTATGCTATTTGTTTCTTTTCACATTCAATGAGACAGTATCAGGAAGGAGAATTGAATGATTAATGTAGTTGCTGTGCTAACCAATTAGTATTGCCAATAAATAGAAAAAAACGTTTTTCTCAGAAACGCATTTTGTGCATCTATCGAGTTTTGAAAAAACGCTCCTCAATTGGTTAGTTAGGAACCTACCCACATTATCTGTACTTTAGGTATGTTGTATATCTATCATAAGTAAATGTAGACTGTGGTAGTTTTCCTAGTAGCATTGGTCAGTTAAAAACATACCCACATATTGGTAAAACTAAACATCACTTAGAAACCAGAATAAAAGAGCACTTTAGAAATACTAAATATAAACAAATTGATAAATCAGCAGTGGCGGATCATTTTTGGTCATTTAATCATGAAATTAATCCAGAGGTTAAATTATTAAAACAATTAAATGGACCTATAGATTTTATGGTTTGGGAAAAGATATCCATTTTAAAAAACAAACAAGAACCACGTTATGAATTTTGAAATACCACCAATAGATTGTATTAATTATAAGTTTTTGTTTCCGGAGGTTGGTGACAGACTTTTTTAAGCTGAACTTTGGTAACTATGGTAACTTGTTTGGATAGCTTTGAAAATAAGTTGTATACAACTTGAAACTAGTCAGCTGTGAAAGATTTTGCAATAGATCCTCTACAGTTCAGATCAAAAGCACTGATAGTGATCACAAGTAATATTATTGTGAACTGAAAAGTACAATTTTAATTTTGATCACAGTGACCAAACTCATGATTACAGCTGTTGATGATCATTACGTTTGAATTTCTCATTAGATGTCTTAATTCGTTGTATTTTGTATTGTTTCTTTCTGTGCCAATACTACTGGTAATCCTATCATTTACATCATCAATGTACTGTACCAAAATAGCAAACTGTAGTTTTCATAGAGCGCAAGTCTAGACACTCCACAGTTGGAGAATTGTTGGTTTAGCCTACTTTATCATGAAACTTAGCATTTCTTTATTTTGCAGGTTCGCATGTCTACAGCAGTGATCACGGAACCTACAGGAGAGGTAGATGCTGCTTTGAAATTTACTGCAGGACTTGTTATGGGTGTGCCTTTAGACGCAGATCTGTGTAACGTGCGCAACACTGCAACATTGCGTGTGAAAGTGAAATATCCTGATCAGCAAACACAACTGATCATACCAAAACATTCAGATTTCAGACCACTTCTCAGATCAGACGACAGTAAAACCAATGTACCTACCGAGGCATGCGATACTGATTTCAGATTGTGGACAACAGTGCTTGTTTCACATATGGTGTGGACAGAAGCCTGCACAGTTGACATTAGTCTAGCTCTCGATCTTACAGACGTTGAAAGTGGATTGGGACTGGGTACTGGATTATCAGGAAGGAAGATTGGTGCCTCAGGTATTGGCAGGACTGACGGGGATCCCTGTGTTATAGATCTCTGCAAGCCTGTTAAAGTGTGTGTGTCGCCCAAACCTGTCAAGAGAGGCATTTAAAACACCACTGACAAGACTGTACTTAAGGGACTATAGTCAGTCCAGCCTTAGAACCAGACTTGATGTAAACATTTTGGATAATGTTGCATATTTTCCAAAACACTTCAAATGGACTTTCCTGCATTTTTAACATTCTATTGCACTGTTTTATTGTACAAGTGTGGCAGTATTTTTATTTTAGAAGATCTAGTGGTGAGATTCTTCTCTTCAGGGTGTTATTTGGGTTAGCAGATACATGATGGAAATGATTGATGTGTTTCCAAATTTCTGCCACAAAATTATTTTTATTATAATGCAGTAACAATACCACAATAAATAGCTTCAATTTTCACAGGTTCAACTGTAGTGGGTTTCTGGAGCTATTCGATTCAATATCTCTGTGTCTCGGATATACTAAGTGCAAGATATCATATTCCATAAATGTTACTTGTTGTTTTAAATGTGATTGCATGCTGCACACAATATCCTGCAATCCTTAATCAGATATTTCTCGGCAACGCAATCCAATATTAGTGATTGTCAATTCATAGCTAGTTACTTTATGTACATCTGTATCATACGACGTTTTGGTGAATAGTCCTTATAGGGTATTTTATTTATACTTCTTAGCTACAAGTCTAGCAACTGCCGCTTCTGTGTTATCGATTGTAAGGGGTCACGATCGATCTTGGGCATGTTTTCTGTGATTTGAATAGCCGGGATGCAGGTTGCAAAATATAACCATGAGGTGGATACAACTTGACATAAATTTTCATATTAATTCATTTGGACATATAATTTCTGCCACACAAGTATTAAGAATATGCCTTTAGGAACAATAATTGACACATAATACATTAGTGTTCTGTAAACTGCATTTAATTGAGGCAAGGTGCACAAAGTGAAACAATTGAATGAAATTATCTCCAGGCACTTCACCCCAGGCATTACGGGAACATTTCTCTCCAGCTCATCCCTTCCCTCTCTTATGGAGATATTGCCAACATAGGCACTCGAAACAGAAGCATATGGTGTTGCGTGAATCATTTCCTGCATATGCTGTTGACAGTTCCTAGATTTCATACTTTGGCAATAACACCTCCTACTTCGCTTGTGCCCCTTCTACATGCCTTCTGTATACAGCGTCTAGGTTTGAAAAAAGGTTATTTTCGTGCTTTTAAGAGTTTCAGGAGGCAATATCATGATCTTAAAACAATAATGATGTATGATATTAGTTATCAAGGTACCCAATATTCCCTAATGTAGGTATTTGTGACAAAAACTGAAGTTAAGTAAATACGCTACATTATCCAGCATTTTATATCTGTCCACGTTTAGTGTCATGTTCAATCAGCTGTGAGGAATAAACATTAACACCTGTCTCATGTTTATAATGAAGCGGAACAGTAATAATAATGATCATAATAATAATAATAATAATAATAATAATAATAATAATAATAATAATAATAATAATAATAATAATCAGGGCTAAGAATTATATGTAATACAATTGGCTAAACATGAACATACATATGGTTTACAAATTCTCAACAAATGGAGTAAAACACAGGCTAAAAATAATAATTTAATCAAAGTGTGAGTTATAAATATACATTCATATAAAAATGTAAAGAAAGCTCGCAAAACAAAAGACTATTGCTATAGTTTCTTTATGGAAGGGGGCCACAGCTTAATCTTCTAATGAGAATTGCCCAATCACGAAGCAGTGAGTTGCAAAATACTATTTTAAAGTTTTGAAACTGCGTGTATTGTTTCTTAAAATTGTTTTGTACTCAATGAAACTGCTCAACATCACAAGAAGTTACAGGGACCATTCTAAACCTTGCCACATATTCAGGAGCTAAATCCAGATCTAGTTTCACACTTGATTCACCACTTAAAATTGTATAATTTTACACACATCATGTCATGGATTCTTGAATAGCGCTGTGTTTTAATGCTTGAGTTTGTTTTTATGAGTCACTTTTTTACACTCACCTTCATTTTGAAATGTTAGATATATTGTAATGTTTTTGAGGTTATTTGACCTCACCCTCTCTCTGCTGTGTTGCCATCGTGTGTTAGGTGTGCAAAGTTGAACTTCATTCAGTGCCAGGATTTCAGAATTTATTACATTATTACTATTTTTTATAATGTATATTTGATCCCAACTGTTCAATTCTATTGATGAAGTGAGTGGTTTTAACAATTTTTATATTTTGACCAATGTTGTTATCTACCCAAAATGGTGTGACACAGCAGACTTTTCTGTTTGTTTTAGTTTTATGTTTCTTTGTTGTTCCTTCAGTATGACTTCCAAGTTTGTTATCATTTGGTGTGTGTAGCATTTCTCACAGTCCTCACAGCTGATCCGATAGATTCTGGATTTTAAAGTATTTGGGGTTTTATTTTTAAGTGCTTGTTTAGCAGGTAACATAATTTGTTTTGTGGTGCTAGTCTTACCCTACCCCAGTGCAACAGCCCATGAAGGGCCAAGACTTGTCGCCCAGCTGCTGTGTCCCCCACCTCAACCCACTGTGTCATGGTTGGTTGTTGTTGTAGTGTTTAACGCCCGCTTTTACTACTACGGCACCGCAGGCGGTGACACTGATGATACATGGAAGGAAGATGGAGCACCAGTGGAATGAGATGGCGGGGGAAACCGGAGCACCCGGAGAAAACCCACCCTGATGCCGCTTTGTCCACCACGAATACCACATGCGGGTCCCTGGGATCGAACCCGGGCCGCCTAGGTGGTAGGCGAGCGCGCTAATCGCTCGGCCACGGCGCTGCCCGTCATGGGTGGGGTGCAGTACCGGAGGGTGGGACATGGTCAGTGCCCCGAGCCCTCCCGGCCAGTTATGCGGCCTTCACGGCCTGAGGTTGCAGCTTCTTCATCAAGTAGCCCCTCAATTGGCCCCTCCAGGACCTAATGAGGCTGAGTGCACCCCATGCCAGACCTCACACTGAGGGAAAATTCCCCATGCCAGTACCAGAGATTGAACCCAGATCCTCCACACCAGAGGCAGGCGCACTACCAACTGCACTATGGAGGCAGTCCATTAAATGTATTTGGAGGTGATAATAATTTTGGGTTTTGTACATGTTCCATGGTGATATGTTGTTTTTCAAATAGAAGATATAAAAACATGTATCAAGAGCAAAGATTCACAGACCATATATTGCATTACTAAGAGAAAATAGTAATTACCTGCTGTTAATGGTTACTTTAATGGAATGCCTATTGAATATTGAATTTCTGCCTCTATCTATGAAACCCAATGCAATAATCGAGGAACTGTGATCTCTAGCCCATTTCAATGTTGTCCAAAGTTTCAAACTTTGATTAACATACTCCTTGGAAACTCAGATAATTGTGCATATTTAAGATTCTATATGCTTTGATTTCCTGTGTATCACACCCAAATTAATTAGGTCAAATGTTTACATCAATTTGGGTTCTAAGAGTGGAGGAATTAAAAGTTCCATTAGAGTGTAAGGCATGAACATCTTCATGTTTTTAAATAGTGATCCAAATCAGTGTTGCAAATGTACAAGGTATGTTGGAATGTTTTGGTTTAGGATTAGCAGAGTATATAAAGAAACTTGAGTTTTCTATTTTCTTAAAGCAATATTTATTTACAATTTGGTGATTACAACAATAGCAATAGATTTCATCAAAAGTACAACTAATGTACCTATTACAGTATATTTAATAAACACTATTTACATATTACATTTACTTTCTGTATCAAATTCCTGTATAGAGGATGTTTTATTAACATTTATACAATCTCTCTTTAAAAAGTTGAACATTTATGGTAGTTATTTTGATGGAAGTGAATTGTCTACTACCTTGTAATGCCTGGGATTATGATAAACTTAACCTAACATGACGGGACGTAATGAGAAAGTCTAACACAAATGGAGCTACTTATGGTCCACTTAGTAATAAATTGTGTTTCTCTATGTAACTATTTGCATCAACACTCTTTGTCTGTTTTATTTCATGCGGTAAACACAGCAGATTCAACTTGTAAACAAGAGCATGTGTCTGTTTATAGGTTAAGTATGAGTAGTTTAATCTTATATATTTAAATGAGCAGTTCTTGTATATATACTTATAAATATATTTCACGCAACTTGGAAACGGCTCTAACGATTTCGATCAAATTTTGTATTCAGATAGGGTTTTGCTGTTTAAGTTCATCTATATAGGTGTAATTCCTAAAAAATGTGATTTATGCTTAACAGTCACAATTATTCTAAACCTTATTTTGGCCATAATTTCTCTGTTAATGGGCCAATTTTAACAAATAAGCCAGGATATTAAAGGTCTCGTCATGGAAATGGCTCCAACAGTTAGGATGAAAATTCATATTTAGTTCACATTTTGCTTTTCAAGTTTATCTAAATAAATATTTTCTCCCCCCTAAAAAAAACATGATTAAAGAGAAAGGAAAAGAAAAAAATCCCAGTGAAGCTTGGTCGCTCAGGTACTATTATATAATGGACGATAGCAGTTTATAAGAAGCTGTGAGGCCTAGACCTAAAATTTAGGATAAGAATAATGTGGCTTTAAAAACCCAGCTTTAAAACAAAGGATATGGGAAGTTATTGCAGAAACAATAGATGGTATGTTTGGTAATACATTTGAGAAAAGTAAACTTGCTCATTATCATCAGGAATATTTTTATGAAACCTGAGCTTCATGTTCTCTTTCTTTTCATTTTTAGATAAACGTAGCCACAAAATAGAAAATTGCAGCTACTTTGTGTATCCGCCGTGTCTGCTGAGTTGGTCAATGGCACATTATGTTACCAAGATATATTCTTCTTCTAATGGCCTTCCTTCTGAGTTTAATAACCAATCAGAATCATTCTCTTTACGTAAAGTTAAGTGCATCCTAATAACTCATCCAAATGCTCCATTATCACCTTTCCATTCATCTATTTCACTTGCATTTGATATCATCCTCTTCCTCACTATCATACCTGGTGCTTGGCTGACAGGCATCTAACCCTAGGCACTGGCTTGTAAGTCCTACATAAGGGGAGGGTAATCACTTCCTCACTCTCATACTTGCAGGTGTTCACTCTGTCTGGTACATAGGTTCCTGTGCTCCCTGACAGACATCTGACCCTAGGCACTGGCTTGTAAGTCCTACATAAGGGGAGGGTAATCACTTCCTCACTCTCATACTTCCAGGTGTTCACTCTGTCTGGTACATAGGTTCCTGTGTTCCCTGACAGACGTCTGACTCTAGACACTGACTTGTAAGTCCTACATAAGGGGAGGGTAATCACTTCCTCACTCTCATACTTGCAGGTGTTCACTCTGTCTGGTACATAGGTTCCTGTGTTCCCTGACAGACGTCTGACTCTAGACACTGACTTGTAAGTCCTACATAAGGGGAGGGTAATCACTTCCTCACTCTCATACTTGCAGGTGTTCACTCTGTCTGGTACATAGGTTCCTGTGTTCCCTGACAGACGTCTGACTCTAGACACTGACTTGTAAGTCCTACATAAGGGGAGGGTAATCACTTCCTCACTCTCATACTTGCAGGTGTTCACTCTGTCTGGTACATAGGTTCCTGTGTTCCCTGACAGACGTCTGACTCTAGACACTGACTTGTAAGTCCTACATAAGGGGAGGGTAATCATTTCCTCACTCTCATACTTGCAGGTGTTCACTCTGTCTGGTACATAGGTTCCTGTGTTCCCTGACAGACATCTGACCCTAGGCACTGGCTTGTAAGTCCTACATAAGGGGAGGGTAATCACTTCCTCACTCTCATACTTGCAGGTGTTCACTCTGTCTGGTACATAGGTTCCTGTGTTCCCTGACAGACGTCTGACTCTAGACACTGTCTTGTAAGTCCTACATAAGGGGAGGGTAATCACTTCCTCACTCTCATGCTTGCAGGTGTTCACTCTGTCTGGTACATAGGTTCCTGTGTTCCCTGACAGACGTCTGACTCTAGACACTGTCTTGTAAGTCCTACATAAGGGGAGGGTAATCATTTCCTCACTCTCATACTTGCAGGTGTTCACTCTGTCTGGTACATAGGTTCCTGTGTTCCCTGACAGACATCTGACCCTAGGCACTGGCTTGTAAGTCCTACATAAGGGGAGGGTAATCAGGTAAAGAAAGAAATAAAGATGTTTTGTGGTATTTATAGTCTGCGTGAACAATTTGAAGTCTTTACTCACATAAAGGAAGGCTTCATCAACCACATAGACAATTGTATGGCAGGGATCACATCTTGATACATCATTTATTGTCATCGTCCATGGCTTTAGGGGTAACAAGCTAGTCTCTAATTCCCGAAGTTGCAGGTTCAAACCAATGGAAATTGATTACAATCTGTAATCTGTAGCACAGACATTAGCAACATATACAGCAGTGAAAATAGTCTTTGTAAGTAAAGTGGAAAATAATCAAGACTATTGTTGCCTATTATCACGGACTACTCATGATAGTCCAAGCTTGTCTCCTCTTATAAGCAGAACAAAGCTCACTACCATCATTGGCATCTGCTGCATAGGAATTACGCCATCGAGTTCTGCAACTGTTTTAACACACTAAAGGTTATCTACATACACCAAAGACGGCTTGCATAGGCCACCTGATATATCTGAATATATGAATCAAATATTATTTATTTTTTTACTTTTAAAAAGTAAAAGCTATTTTGAATTTTCAAATCCCACAGAAACTATGACGTTAACAAACTATAATATTTCCCAACAATTTAAAGTTAGTTTTTTAAAGTAGAAAACAAACAGTGACTGCAAAATGAACAAAAGGTGTGGAAAAGAGACCACCCTGATGCTCATTGTATTTTCTATCCATGAGTTCTTAAGCTAATACACTTAGAGTATCGTGTGTACTTCATACCGGATGTGAATGAAGGTGAAGGTGAAGGTGCTCCAGAAAGGATGACATTTATTTATTTATTTATTTTTCAACCATAAAAACATATACATGTTGTGGTTGTGTCACTAAAAAAACTACTTACAAATATAGTACTTACATACATAATATTCACAGGCACAATCTATCTACAAACCCTCATCTAAAACTCAAGATCAAAATCCTCCAGACTACAAAGGACACCTTGTACCAGATACTGTTTCACCGCTTTCATCCTTAGATCTGCATTTACCTCAACAATGCAAAAACTCATCAGTTGAATAATAACACTTTTCCATCAAAAATTGCTTGAGATGTTTTTTGAAACGGTGAATGGAATTTATATTTTTTACTTCAATGGGTAATTTGTTGTAATATTTAATGCCTCTGTAGTAAAAACTATTTTCAAACAATTTTTTGTTATGAATGCATGGTGCATTTTGAAACAGCATGCATATAGATGTCTCAGAGATGTCACGTCACCAGTTGTGGGTTAAATACCAACTTTGGTTTTTAACCAACTTTTCATTTTTGAGTTATGCTGTCCACAGACTGACAGACACACACACACACCATTTTCTAAAAATGCTTTTTTTTTTATTCAGGGGGCCTCAAAACATGTATTTCCAGTGAAATCTCAACATCTAATTTTTGGATGGAATACAATACTTCCTCTGCTTACTTACTGTATGCCCACGACAAGAAGGCTAGAGGGGAATGAAGGGCAGAGGGGGCTTGAACTGTGTATTTACTCCGGTAGCAGACCTGTTTACTAGGAAATGAGAGTGCATATTTCTAGCTATGGGTGAGTAATGTGACAACATTGTGTATTTTAAACGAGCCTAGCATCCTTGTCATACTCGGAAACTAGGCATAACTCCGTGCGGGAAGCACAAAATGATTACGCTACACATTCCTAAGACTTGCCTTCTTGTCCTGGGCACACAGTACTTAGTAGAGAAAGTTAAAATAGAACACTATTAACAGTGAAGTGTACTTTACGTTTAAGTTCGATTTTTTGAATCACTTTGTTACATATACCTTCACTTTAAAATGTTGGAAATACTGAAACATTTTCAAGATCATTTGATGTCATCCTGAGCCATTGACTGACTGAAGCTGCATTCATCTGCTGCTATGTTCCTGCTGACATCTGGTGTTAAGAGCACAAAGTTTTAACACTTCATTCAATGCCAGGATTTCAAAATTTATTACTTTATTACTGTTTTTGATTATCTATATTTTATCCCAAATCTTCAGTTCTAGTGATGAAGTGATTTGGCAATTTCATCTTATGGCCAATATTGCAATTTGCTTTCTAAAAATGGTGTGACACAGACTTTTCTGTTTCTCTGTTTTTTTTTGGTATGTAGCTACTCTCAACATTCTCACAGCTGATCTGATAAGTTCTGGATTTTAAAGTGTTTGGGATTGTATTTTCAAGTGACCTTTTTAGCAGGTTCTTCAGATTGAAATTGTTACACACTTTAGATTACCTTCACCTGTATGTATGTGTGCGTGTGGGTGCATGGGGGTGCGTGTGTGTGCATGGGGGTGCATGGGGGTGGGTGTGGTTGGGTGCCTGGGGGTGCGTGTGGGTGCATGGGGGGTGCGTGTGGTTGCATGGGGGTGCATGGGGTGTGCGTGTGTGTCTGACAGAATCTTTTGACATAATTTTCACGAACTTAAGCTTTGTGATTGACTTGAAAATTTGCACACATGCCAAGGACCGATGGCAATACAATAAGAATATCACTAATATCACTTTGTCCTAATGTCCTGACCAGGATCATCAGTGACTTGGCTAAATTTATCAATGTAACGCAATTTTCACCAACTTGAGTCGTCTGATTGACTTGAAAATTTGCAAAGATGTCAAGGACTGAAGACAATACAATGATTTCCTGACTTTGTCCTGTCCTGACCAGCTTTATCAGGATAAAATGTGACTTGGCTACATTTTACAATGTGACATAATTTTCATTAATTAAAGTCGTCTTGAGTGACTTGAAAATGTGCACACAGGTCAAGGACTGTGACAATGCACTATCCTAATGTCCTGACCAGGATGATCAGGATAAAAAAGTGATTTGGTTAAATTTATCAATGTAACATAGCTTTCATTAACTTAGAGTTATCTGACTGACTTGAAAATTTGTACACATGTCAAGGATCGATAACAATATAGTAATATCATGACTTTGTCCTAATGTCCACCAAGATCACTAGGATAAAAAAAGTGACAGCTAAATTTATCAAAATAACAAAATTTTCACCAACTTAGATTCATCTGATTGACTTGAAAATTTGCACACATGTCAAAGATCGATGACCAAATCATAATATCTTGAAGTTCTCCTAATGTTTTGACTTGGAACTTCAGAATAAAAAACGACTAAGCTAAATTTATCAATGCAAAGGAACCTCTCGATGTAATTCTCACCAACTTGAGAGTTGTCTCATTAACTTCAAAATTTGCACACATGTCAAGGACCAATGGCAATATAATAATATCATGACTTTGTCCTAATGTCCTGACCAGGATCATCAGGATAAAAAATTACATGAACTTATCAATATAACAATCTTTCGATGTAATTTTCATCAACTTAAGAGTTGTCTCATTGACTTGAAACTTTGTACACATGTTAAGGACCAATGAGAATGCAATATCACAACTTTGTCACAATGTCTGTCATAAAATGTTATAAGTAGTTCATTGGTAGCTATTTATAAAAGTAAAAATATGACAAAAATATCTAAAAAGCACCCCATGCATTTTTACAGTAAAATGTATTATTTTGTTAATATAAATGAGTTTTTATTTTAAATGAATTACAAAATTTTGCAATATAATGAACTAGTTGTCTTTATATCGTTATAGAACAAACTCTTAATACTTAAACATTATTTTTTACTTTTTAGTTCACTTTGTTACAAAAGCGTGTCTTTTTCAGTTTTTTAAAACTATAATTGATTTTGGAATGTTAGTCTTATGTTTAAGTTTTTGAAGATCAGTTCAAATTTCCTGAAAGCCCAACGATGGTAGGCAAATTTTCTATTTTGAAATCCTGACATTGAATGATGTGTTAAAACCTTGTGTCCCTTACACCAGATGGCCACGGGACAGTAACAGCAGGGATAGGGAGCAAGAAGAAGCTCGTGTCGATCACCCAATGGTCAAGGATGAGATCAAATGATCATGGAAATGTTTCACGTTTTTCAATGTTTTAAAGTGAAGGTGAGTGTAAAATACTGTCTCATGTGGCTCAAAAAATCAAACTCAAATATGCATGTAATCTGCCGTTCTGGGAAACTAGAACAAGAAATCTAAGAATATTGTGAAATATTCTTTCCCATTTCCAGACCTGGGCGAAAATGTCACTGATAGTAAATACACATTATGATACACATATTTTGACTTTGTCATTCTCATTACTGTAGTAAATTACTGTATATCAAACTTAACATGAAACTTCACTCAACTAGGATTCAGAAATAGGCCCTTAGAACAAAATGTAAGTTTTATTTACATTTACAAGGAATCTGTTTGTGTGCATTAATGTGCCTCTGTAAGCCTATCTGTATCTATATCAGATTCAGTTAGCCTCTCTGCATTTATGTCAGCATATTCTATCTTAGTCTGTACAAACCATTGTGTATTTCATTTTATATAATACCCTATCCTAACCTGGCTCTGTATATTTAATACTATGTGACCCTATCCTAACCTATCCCAGCATACTTAATTTTACGTCAGCCTATCTATACAACTGTAGCTCCACCTTAGCCTGCTCTAGCATATCTCTTCATATTTAACTCTAACATAGCCTCTGCTAGCATATCTCTGCATATTTAATTCTAACACTAGCATATCCCAGCCCATCTCTGTTTAACCCGACCTTAACCACTCCTAGCCTATCTCTGCATATTTCAAACTATCTTAGCCTATCCTAGCCTATCTCAGCATACTTAATTATACCTAACAATATTTCAGCCTATCTCAACCTACTTAAACCTACCTTAACCTATCTCTGCATATTTAATATTACCCGAGTCTTTTCCAGCCTATCTCTACTCATTTAACACTACCTTGGGATCTCCTAGCCAATCTCCCCTTATTTAGATCTGTCTTAGCCTATCCAAGCCTATCTCTACATATTTAACTCTAACTTAGCCTCTGCTAGCATATCTCTACATATTTAATTCTAACACTAGCATATCTTAGCCCATCTCTATTTAACCCGGCCTTAGCCACTCCTAGCCTATCTCTGCATATTTAAATCTATCTTAGCCTATGCTAGCCTATCTCTGCATATTTAATTCCACTTTAGCCTATACTAACCTATCTCTGCATATTTAATTCCACTTTAGCCTATACTAACCTATCTCTGCATATTTAATTCCATTTTAGCCTATACTAACCTATCTCTGCATATTTAATTCCACTTTAGCCTATACTAACATATCTCTGCATATTTAATTCTACCTTAGCCTATACTAACCTATCTCTGCATATTTAATTCCACTTTAGCCTATACTAACCTATCTCTGCATATTTAATTCCATTTTAGCCTATACTAACCTATCTCTGCATATTTAGTTCCACTTTAGCCTATACTAACATATCTCTGCATATTTAATTCTACCTTAGCCTATACTAACCTATCTCTGCATATTTAATTCCACTTTAGCCTATACTAACATATCTCTGCATATTTAATTCTACCTTAGCCTATACTAGCATATCTCTGCATATTTAATTCTACCTTAGCCTATACTAACCTATCTCTGCATATTTAATTCCACTATAGCCTATACTAACCTATCTCTGCATATTTAATTCCACTTTAGCCTATACTAACCTATCTCTGCATATTTAATTCCACTTTAGCCTATACTAGCCTATCTCTGCATATTTAATTCCACCTTAGCCTATACTAGCCTATCTTTAATATTTATTTCCACCTTAGCCTATACTAGCCTATCTCTGCATATTTAATTCCTACTTAGCCTATACTAGCCTATCTCTGCATATTTAATTCCACCTTAGCCTATACTAGCCTATCTTTAATATTTATTTCCACCTTAGCCTATACTAGCCTATCTCTGCATATTTAATTCCACCTTAGCCTATACTAGCCTATCTCTGCATATTTAATTCCACCTTAGCCTATACTAGCCTATCTCTGCATATTTAATTCCTACTTAATCTATACTAGCCTATCTCTGCATATTTAATTCCACCTTAGCCTATACTAGCCTATCTCTGCATATTTAATTCCACCTTAGCCTATACTAGCCTATCTCTGCATATTTAATTCCACCTTAGCCTATACTAGCCTATCTCTGCATATTTAATTCCTACTTAGCCTATACTAGCCTATCTCTGCATATTTAATTCCACCTTAGCCTATACTAGCCTATCTCTGCATATTTATTTCCACCTTAGCCTATACTAGCCTATCTCTGCATATTTAATTCCACCTTAGTCTATACTAGCCTATCTCTGCATATTTAATTCCACCTTAGCCTATACTAGCCTATCTCTGCATATTTAATTCCTACTTAATCTATACTAGCCTATCTCTGCATATTTATTTCCACCTTAGCCTATATTAGCCTATCTCAGCATATTTAATTCCACCTTAGCCTATACTAGCCTATCTCTGCATATTTAATTCCACCTTAGCCTATACTAGCCTATCTCTGCATATCTATTTCCACCTTAGCCTATATTAGCCTATCTCAGCATATTTAATTCCACCTTAGCCTATACTTGCCTATCTTTAATATTTATTTCCACCTTAGCCTATACTAGCCTATCTCTGCATATTTAATTCCACCTTAGCCTATACTAGCCTATCTCTGCATATTTAATTCCACCTTAGCCTATACTAGCCTATCTCTGCATATCTATTTCCACCTTAGCCTATATTAGCCTATCTCTGCATATTTAATTCTACCTTAATCTATACTAGCCTATCTCTGCATATTTAATTCTACCTTAGTCTATACTAGCCTATCTCTGCATATTTAATTCCACCTTAGCCTATACTAGCCTATCTCTGCATATTTAATTCTACCTTAGCCTATACTAGCCTATCTCTGCATATTTAATTCTACCTTAGTCTATACTAGCCTATCTCTGCATATTTAATTCCACCTTAGCCTATACTAGCCTATCTCTGCATATTTAATTCTACCTTAGTCTATACTAGCCTATCTCTGCATATTTAATTCCACCTTAGCCTATATTAGCCTATCTCAGTATATTTAATTCCACCTTAGCCTATACTAGCCTATCTCTGCATATTTATTTCCACCTTAGCCTATCTCAGCATATTTAATTCCACCTTAGCCTATACTAGCCTATCTCTGCATATTTAATTCCACCTTAGCCTATACTAGCCTATCTTTAATATTTATTTCCACCTTAGACTATACCAGCCTATCTCTGTATATTTAATTCCTACTTAGTGTATACTAGCCTATCTCTGTATATTTAATTCTACCTTAACCTATACTAGCCTATCTCTGTATATTTAATTCTACCTTAACCTATACTAGCCTATCTCGGCATATTTAATTCCACGTTAACCTATACTAGGCTATCTTTGAATATTTATTTCCACCTTAGCCTATAATAGCCTATCTCTGCATATTTAATTCCTACTTAGTCTATACCAGCCTATCTCTGTATATTTAATTCCTACTTAGTCTATACTAGCCTATCTCTGCATATTTAATTCTACCTTAACCTATACTAGCCTATCTCTGCATATTTAATCCCA
>CM060965.1:182213391-182272401 GCA_030765045.1 Tenodera sinensis | reverse complement strand
CGACAGCTAGGTCATTTGGGCCCCTTGAGAGAAAGAAAAAGTGGAGAAAGGAGTAAGTCAAGGTTACCAGAAGAAAACAGCTTTAAGTTGTAATATCACGGACTGTTAAATACAGTAATTTTTTTGCAAAACTTTAGAAGAAAAATAAACTTACAGAAGAGAAGCTGGACTGATTTTATCAGTTTGCCGCATGGTGTCAGAAGTGGCACAAGAAACTGCCTTAATGATACACGACTGCAATAATCGCCAGCCATACCTGGCGTTATTTGAGTCCAGGCCCTGAATGTATAACATTCTTTGTCTAAGGTATTCATAGTCCTTCCTCTTCCTTAGGAATTTAATATAGCCTTCTCCTCTCCACATTCGTATTTCTCCTCTTTCATTTTTTCCATTGCAGTACGTTCTTCCTAAAATTACTCCTAAACACCGGTAGTTTCAGACAATATTGTTTTCACAATGAATACATTTCGTAAAGAGAAAAGTTGGACCGTTAGATGTTCTATTTTCTTTCTTGAAGTTTCGCCGAGCGCTAATTTAAGGCAACATTCGTGAAAAGGACTAAATAACAGACGAACAGAGAACTTCCCCTTTATTCAGGAGCAACCCTGTTAGAGAATTCCGCATCGACATTTGCCACCGGTAAAACCAACAAAATAACAAAAATAACGGGTTAAGGAAGGATGTTTCAACCACAAAGAAAAGAAAGGAAAAGTTTTGTCGCGCGTTTTCTTTATTGTCAATACAAGTTAGCAAACAAGCTTTCGTCATTTCTTTAGTGGAGTTCATTGTGTAAAAGTTTGTCTTTGTTTTGGTCTCTCCATACTGGAGAAGACGTGAGAAAGTTTATAGGACAGGAAACTAAGATAACAATGTGTAAATACATTCTAATAGAAGTGTTCCAAGCGTGAAATATCTGTACCACCTCATTCAGTAATGCAGTCGCCCCCTGGGCGACAAAACATGGTGTCAAAACAGGTGCACGCATAACGAACTTAACCTAACTTTCTATTACAACACCGGCAAATGACAAACTTGCAGTTTATACAGAGAAACCCAAAAACATCCGAACCGCTGCGTGCGCAGAAACAGATGACAGTGGCCAGTTTCAGCATTTGTTTCAATAACACTGCTAATTAAAAAATTAAAAAATTATTCAAGATCTATTTTCTCCCACAAAAATCTAGCTATAGACCTAAAAATATTTTGTAATATAGTTTATAATTTGGGTACTAAAATGTCAATTTGGAATTTCGATATTGGCTATAATTTTAAAAACATAAAAAGTCAACCACCCTATAGTCCCAATTTGGCACCATGTGATTTTTTTCTCTGACACATTCAATCTTTATCCAATTCTATTGTTCCTGCTTCAAAAATATCGTGACAATGCATTAGACAGCTAGCTTATGCTAGACTATGTTTCTCTCGCCATTGCGCATGCGCGTGACATGGTAAGGGAGAGTCCATTTGCTCAGAGGTAAGGTAGGTTAAAGTTCCAACCTTGGTAAACATTGTTGAAGTTTTATAAAGTTATGGCCATGCCAGGATTGACATATGGTAGGGAAGTGATAGAAGAATGGTGGAAACAGGAGAAATGGTTATTTATTTATGGCTACTCAAGTTATTAAATATATTTACTTCCAGAAAGTAAACATAGCATAACATTGCCAGAGACCGCCTGTGGTCCGCTACCCACCGGTTAAGAAACTCTGGTTTAGGCACGAAAATGTTAATACTAGGCGTGTGATATTTCCTTTGCGCTGGTACAGATCATAGTCACAAACGCAGCGAGGGCACTGTTTCAACTGTGTGAAATACAATACTGCGGTAACCCTTTGGAGCAAGGCTTGCCAACCTGCACTCCCTAACCTACCATATTTGGCTCGTAAACTGACTAAATATTTTTTTTTTGTAACGTGAACCATTTCTGAGATATTCCTTGTTATTTTTGTGAGTTTCGGAAAGCTTAAAACTTTGGTGAAATGGAACATCGTTCATTTTTTTATATGTTAAGCGTGCAAAGAGATCGCGATCTCAAAGCTTTAAAAGATTTGACTATCGCACAGATCCTATTGTATTCTTAATGGTTAGTAGAAGAGTAGAGAAAGTCATGTGATCATCAGATTTTTTTAAAAGGTAAATTTACTTAAACTAGTTTGGAAGAGCTTAAATGAAGGTGTGTTTTGTATGCAAACATATTCTAAATCTTTTCACTGAGTTTTACAGTTCCATTGAGGTTTAGTGCAGAACGTACATGTGAGGAAGTTTCTTTATGAGTGAGAAAAAACGAACAAAAGGACATAAAGTAAACATCCAGTGTAAACCACCGTTTTAAATAGTCCGTAATTTAATGCTAAAAACCTTGAAGTGGTTGTCTGGGAATTCCTGGCTTAATGAGCAAAATAAAGTTGGAACATTTGCGGTTAGAATTTTAATTTTAACACTTGAGTTACTGAAGCCCACCCCCAAGCAAGTATTGCTGTTTAAATTAATGATTAAAATGAAAAAGGATCTCACTTATGTCTCCCTCCATACTTGCTGTATCTACTTGCTAATTTCTTTGTAGCTACAAGGAAAATATGAGAACTCAGTAGGCTTTGCGTCTGCATCTATAGGAAAAGGTCCCTGTAAGTTAGTAAATGCTGTTCGGTGGATAATTTACTTAACATTTCGTATTTGCTTTCTGCATTATGGATAGGTGAAATAAAAAAATGACTGTTTCTCCTATTTCTGCATTCCCACACCAGGTCATCGTTCCTTAAACCAGAGTGAAATTTACGTTCTTCCGGAAAGCTTATACTTGTATCACATCCAGGATAGTTCCGAAAGGTCCCGCCGAGGACTAAAAAACAGCCGGAGTTACCAGAATCAGCGCCAGAATCCGTGAGCATCGAACCAGGCCCCACCTCACAATGTTTTTACAATTCTTTTACAGCTTGTACAGGTTATGTCTGACACTAACGACTCAAATACGCATATTTACCTTTGTAGACGGCCGTACTTAATTTTGCGGCTGGAATTATGGATATACGGGCACTAATCAGCAAGCTCTAAATCAGTTAGTTTGTCACTGTGACTGTGTATTGTGATTTACCGTGGGTTTTGTGTGATTAACTGCTGCGTGTGCAGGTCAAACGACTGTATTGGATTTTCACGTTCTAGTAACGACATTCCTAAAGTGCGTAGGGGTGCTCCACTGCCCTATTACTTTGTCTGGATCATAAATACATGATAGCATTTCCCAATGACGTCTCAAATGAACGGACCAATATGGTGAACTTACTGCCAAAAAAAGGAAAAGCATTTTTAGTAAAAGGTCCACGTGTCTCTGTTTTGTCCGTCTGTGGACAACATAACTCAAAAACGAAAAGTAGGTTAAAGACCAAAGCTGGTATTTAAATTTAATATCTTTTAAGGATGCGACACGAAGATTTTGAAGAAAATAGCCCCACCCTAAACTACCCTTTACATGGAAAATTTTTCGAAAATTTTGATTTTCTTGAAAATGGTTCTAACGATTTTGATTAAAATGTCATATGTTTGAGACAATTTTATGACAAATGAAATGCATATCTTGAATTTCCTGGCTATAGCCCCTGTAATCGTATTTACTCTGGACAACTTTTGCATAACTGGTAAACCGTTAGAGATAGACCAAATCATACTATACAAAAAATGTATAGCTTGCTAAAATACACAATTTATGTCAAAATAAATTTTCTTGTAGGATGAACCATTTCGGAGATATTCCTTGTTATGTGTGTGAGTTTCGGAAAACTTAAAACATTCGTGAAATGGAACATCGTTGTTAATGTTTTTACATGTTAAGTGTACAAAGAGAACGGAGTCTCAAAGATTTAAAAGATTTGAGTATCGCACAAAGCCCTCTGTATTCTAATATTCCCCTTGTACCTACAAGGAAATAAGCAATAAGATAAGTTGTACAAATGTTTATCTCAACTAACGCGAAGAAGATATAGGAATAAGAGTTTGTAAGAATGTTTAGTAGAAGAGTAGAGAAAGTCATGTGAGTGCAACATATAAGATTTTTTAATGTAAAATCGCGTTTTTCTTCAGGAGAGATACCTATAATGATAAACTTAGAAAAACCTTATTTGAATATAAAAGTATATCCTAATCGTTAGGGCAGTATATATGTATATACAAGAATCGCTCGTTTAAAGCTATTATAAAGTGATTGTACTAACCGCTTTGTCAATAAAAGGTACAAATATTCGTGTAACTAGCCACAGCTAATTAATTCTTGTTGTAAAAACAAAACAGAACTGAAGGTAAATTCACAAAACAGGCCGTGGAGGTAAAAACTGTTCCATTAATTGCTCCTATGATACCATTCAATTATATTTGAACCCTTTTTATGTTGACAGCTTAATGAACACGTTGCCACTGCAAAGAAGTGCAATCTTTGTACATAAAGCTAAAGGAACATACATAATCGAATAATTGTAACGATTTGAGCAGATAAAGGAATAATGCTATAATGGAATAATATTTACTAAAGAAATAACATATTAGGTACATTCATATTTATAAATATGACATACTTATCTTATACTATTTATCAACAGCTGACTATGTTTATAGCTTTAAAACAAATTAGAGAAAAGAGTTTAAATTAGCACTATTTGGCAATGAATTCACTCCCATGATGAATGAGCCAGCGAAGTCGGAGCGATGCCTGTTTATAGTTCATTGTTTATGCTGCAGATAGCACCACAATTCTGAAGATAAAAGGGGCTTCAAAATTCATGTTTTTTGGTTGAAATCTTGATATTTGTTACTTTTTCTACTACTTATAGTAGGTAGAAGAAGCATTGTATTCCACCCAACAATTTGGTAGATTACATCAAGAAAGGTTCTGTGTAAAAAATCCGTAGAAGAGGTCCAAACTCAGACCATGTTTGGTGGAAAGCGATTTATCTTCCTTCACTTCACTTTCACGTTTTCCAAGAAGTTGACAGACCGACACCTTGGAATGCGTGTCGGAAAGCCAAGAGCGCTAAATCATAGCATTTTCACTGTTATCTCAGATACTATCTCACGCGAATAAATTGGTGTAATGAATCAGACGGGAAACAAAGGCAGGGAAGTCCTAGGCCTACGTTTTTTTTCCCGTATTTAAAGAGCAAACATTTGTGAATACTAGCAGAGACTAAGATTCCCACAATTCATTGTGCCACACTGACTCCCGGAAATTACATTTTCTTTTCTCTGGAAGTAAAACAATAAACGCTTTTAGAGGGAAATGCCGAGAGCGGATACCGGCCTTTTTCAATATAGCCCGAAGAAAGGGCGCTTCTTTTGTTTGGTGAAGCGCACAGGACTGCGAATTAAATAAAAACTGATACAAATTCTCTGCTTATCCTTTAAACACACAACTCTACAAAAATCCAAAAGATTATCGTAGTCAAAGCAAGTTGTAATTCGCTTCTACAAGTTTAACTAACTTTTATTATTTGAAAGAATTGTTCAAGTGGAAATTGAGATGACACAAAAATTTTTCTTCCCTTCTTTAACTTCTCGTTCTATTTATTCCTTCAGACTATTTGTTGGATTAAGAATAATCTTAAAGGATAAAGAAAGTACGGGATAGAAGGAAGTAAAAACTTATAATTAGTTCGAAGCCATAGATATTGCATCACAATTTTTACTGTTGTAGCAATGAAAGCCCCAAAAGAATGCTCAAAACTTCAACGTTTCTAAATATAAGAAGGGAGCTGCTTATAAAATATGGAACGCTTGCCCCATCTGGCTCAAAGAAGCCCCTTTAGACAGTTGGTAATACAAATAAACAAAGAAACACTGGCCTGGGTTTTGACCGTTTTAGTTACCCTGGTGTCAGGAGTGGTACAGGTCGAACTGTCAACGAAATCCAACATTTACATGTATTTCCAAGTTTTCTTGTTATAACAGACAGCCAGATTATAATGTCAAATGAATCTAATTTTATTTTTAACATTAACAAACAAGTTTCTTCTCGAAAAATGCACTAATCATTAAAAGAACAGTTGTCAAATTGCAATGCAGTTCTATTTTCATTATAAATCAATTGCAATGTGTCATAAATTGTTTTTCAGCGATTTATGGTATACAGTTGGCGACACTCACTAAACAAAAGAATGCCCTAGTGATAATTTGCACAAAACAATTATAAGTACATCATAGTTTAACACATCTCTCTCTCTAGCATTAAAAAATATAATTTTTTTCACATTTTGAGTTTCGCCACTAAAATGTGTCAGAATACAAGAGGAATTGGTTGCTACAAAGTTAATTAAATGTATATTTGTAAATAATTCTCCCTCTAAGCTTTTTTTATAGAGTCCTAAAATTTTTTACAACCGTTCACAACACCAGAGGTCTATACTGATTCTGGTCAAAGTTAAAAAGACACCCAACAATTTAATTTTCATCTCTGAACAGGAAATTGATTACTGAAACTTCTGAAAATTAAGCTTAAACTTTACTTTCGGCGATAGTAGGCGGAGTGCGACCCTCAAAAGTAGCAGCTAGATTCATTCCAGCTTCCATGAGGAGATAACTGGGTTTTATAGCGGACGTGAATTGTTTAGTTGGACGACTGCAAATATAAATAATTCACTTTCAGGAATGTTTAGGTTCTGAGGATCTGAGGATTATACTAATATAGGAACAAACTCACGAAAAATGACAAAAACGTGGATATTTGCTTAGGAATGATTAAGAAGCGAATGAGGTTGTAAAATTTGTCCTAGCAGACAAAAATTGCTCTTAAAATTGACTTAATGTTACTCGAAATACTATGGGTCAGTGAGTAAGTGTTCAGTGAGTGAGGAGTGAGTGAGTGAAGATTGAGTGAGTGAGTGAGTAAGGCAGACACGAACCGGTCGGCAACTAGAAAAACCTGTGTTGCACTCACATGACTTTCTCTGCTCTTGTACTAACCATTCTTACAAACTCTTATTCCTATATCTTCTTCGTGTTAGTTGAGATAAACATTTGTACAAATTATCTTATTGCTATTTCCTTGTAGGTACAAGGGGAATATTAGAATACAGTAGACTTTGAGTGATAGTCAAATCTTTTAAATCTTTGAGATTCCGTTCTCTTTACACGCTTAACATATAACAAAATGAATATCGATGTTCCATTTGACAGAAATATAAGTTCTCCAAAACTCGCACACATAACAAGGAATATCTCCGAAATGGTTCACCCTACAAGAAAATTTATTCAGACATAAATTGTGTATTTTAGCAAGATCTACATTTTTTGTAGAGTAAGATTTGGTCTATCTCTTACGGTTTACCAGTTATGCAAAAGTCGTCGAGAGTAAATACGACTACAGGGGCTATAGCCAGAAAATTCAAGATATACATTTCATTTGTCATAAAAATATCTCAAACATATGACATTTTAATAAAAATCGTTGAGGCCATTTTCAAGAAAATTAAAATTCTCGAAAAATTTTCTATGTAAGGGTAATTTAGGATGGAGGAATTTTCTTCAAAGTTCTGGTGCCGCATCCTTGAAAGGCGGCAAACTTTAGCGTGGCTTTCACTCAGTGTGCTATGGAAGCATAGGTCCTGGTTTGCCTAGCTGGTAATGAAATGCAAGTCTCGTGGTATAACCGTGCGCCAAACTTTTGTGTCTGGGGGACAGGCGGACGGACGGGCGAGTTGTGGACGGGCGCCGGGGGGGGGGGGGCACGTACCACATGCTGTGGTGAACATACATACATACATACGTGTGTGTGTGTAACAGATACTTTTCGCGCCAGCTTTCCTAATGAGCGTCGCTGTGGATTTAAATTAGTGCAGCACTGCACAGTTTACTGCCTCTCCCAGAAATTTGACAGTTTGTTGCAAAAATGTCATCCCGCACTAAAAACTAACCTAGCTTCAAGGTATACGACTGTAAGCAAGCGAACCACAGCCTAGATATTTTCATAACCTCAGTGCTTATGTGCTGCGCCCACGTGACCTGTTGTGATAAAATGGCAAAAGTTCAATTACTTTTTCTGTCACTTTACATTTCTCCTAACGCAGTGGTAGCACGCGTGGACAGCATAACTCAAAAACGAAAAGTCGGTTAAAAACCAAAGTAGCTATTTAAGTTTAAGCTCTTTCAAGGATGCGACATGAAAATTTTGAACAAAATACCCCCACCCTAAACTACCCTTTACATGGAAAATTTTTCGAAAATTTTGATTTTCTTGAAAATGGCTCTAACGATTTTGATTAAAATGTCATATGTTTGAGATATTTTTATCAAAAATGAAATGTATATCTTGAATTTTCTAGCTATAGCCCTTGTAGTCGTATTTACTCTGGACGACTTTTGCATAACTGGTAAACCGTTAGAAATAGACCAAATCATACTAAACAAAAAATGTAGATCTTGCTAAAATACACAATTTATGTCTGAATAAATTTTCTTGTAGAGTGAACCATTTCAGAGATATTCCTTGTTATCTCTGTGAGTTTCGGAAAATTTAAAACTTTCGTGAAATGGAAGATCGTTGTTCATTTTATATGTTAAGCGTGCAAAGAGAACGGAATTTCAAAGCTTTAAAAGATTTGACTATCGCACAAAGTCTACTGTATTCTAATATTCCCCTTGCACCTACAAGGAAATAAGCAATAAGATAATTTGTACAAATGTTTATCTCAACTAACACGAAGAAGATACAGGAATAAGAGTTTGTAAGAATGGTTAGTACAAGAGTAGAGAAAGTCATGTGAGTGCAACCCATCAGACTTTTTGCTTTACATTTATATTCCTCCTAATTCAGTTTTGCAGTTAATTTATAGAGTATAAATATATTTTTGTTAAAGTTAAAACTTCGTAAAGACTTTCTTTGATAGGGATAATGGGGAGTTGACTCAAGTATTAATACGCGTAGCAGGAATTGACTCATGGGATAACACACGTGGGAGATTGCTCTGGAGGACAGCTCATTACGGAGTACACGGGGGTGCTGAGGGACTGATACACTGACCCTAGATTACACACAAGGCATCTACCTCGCAAAACAAAACCTCCATGCCAAATACTTTATATATAAACTCCTGCAGAACCTTAAGAAACGCTAAAAATTTTATCAGAGCGTTTTGTTTGCCTGTGGCGCCCTCCTTCTTGCAGTATTCATAATACATCGCGGAATGCATAAGGAAGTTGTCCTGACCAAGTTGGGGCAACTTTTCCAGCGCTGCCACTCTAACAAATATAACTTCCCTAAACAGAATATATTATCTCTAGAGTAAAGAGAAGTAATTCGGACAGTGGGTAATATGAATAACGCTAAGCATTTGGCAACATTGAGAAAACCATTTGTACAAGTTACCTTATTGCTATTTCCTTGTAGATGGAAGAGGAATATAGGAATACAGTAGGCTTTGAGTGATAGTCAAATCTTTTAAACCATTGAGACTCCGTTCTCTTTGCGCACTTAGCATATAAAAACGTGAACAACGATGTTCCATTTCACGAAAGTTTTAACTTTTCCGAAAGTCACACACATGACAAGAAATATCTCCGAAATGGTTCACCGTACAAGAAAATTTATTGAGACATAAATTGTGTATTTTAGCAAGATCTACATTTTTTGTATAGTATGATTTGGTCTATCTCTAACGGTTTACGAGTTATGCAAAAGTCGTCCAGAGTAAATACGACTACAGGGGTTATAGCCAGAAAATTCAAGATATACATTTCATTTGTCATAAAAATATCTCGAACATATGATATTTTAATCAAAATCGTTAGAGCCATTTTCAAGAAAATCAAAATGTTCGAAAAATTTTCCATGTAAAGGGTAGTTTAGGGTGGGGCTATTTTCTTCACAATCTTCGTGTCGCATCCTTGAAAGACATTAAACTTAAATACCAACTTTGGTTTTTAACCGAGTTTTTGTTCTTGAGTTATGCTGTCCACAGACTCACAGAAACACACACGGACCTTTCTCTAAAAAATCTGATGTGTTGCACTCACATGACTTTCTCTACTCTTGTAGTAACCATTCTTAAAAACTCTTATTCCTATATCTTCTTCGTGTTAGTTGAGATAAACATTTGTACAAATTATCTTATTGCTTATTTCCTTGTAGGTGCAAGGGGAATATTGGAATACAGTAGACTTTGTGAGATAGTCAAATCTTTTAAAGCTTTGAGATTCCGTTCTCTTTGTACACGTAACATATAAAAAAATGAACAACGATGACCCATTTCACGAAAGTTCCAAGTTTTCCGAAACTCACACACATAACAAGGTATATCTCCGAAATGGTTCACCCTACAAGAAAATTTATTGAGACATAAATTGTGTATTTTAGCAAGATCTACATTTTTTGTATGGTATGATTTTGTCTATCTCTAACGGTTTACCAGTTATGAAAAAGTCGTCCAGAGTAAATACGACTACAGGGGCCATAGTCAGAAAATTCAAGATATACATTTCATTTGTCATAGAAATATGTCAAACATATGACATTTTAATCAAAATCGTTAGAGGCATTTTCAAGAAAATGAACATTTTTGAAAAATTGTCCATGTAAAGGGTAGTTTAGGTTCGTGCTGTTTTCTTCAAAATCTTGGTGTTGGATTCTTGAAAGACGTTAAACTTAAATACCAAATTTGGTTTTTAACCGAGTTTTTGTTTTTGAGTTATGCTGTCCACAGACTGACAGAAACACACACGGACCTTTTTCTAAAAATGGGTAGAATAGAATACTTTCCTGTACTTAGCAATAGAGAAAGTAAGAGTTTAGAAGCTATTTATTCAACTGGAACATCTGTAGGTCTGAGGACGCTTTTCATAAAGCGTGTTGTGGAACATATTCTGCCTCCTTGGTATGAGATATACATATTTATCACGTCTCGCTTTTCGACGCATTATTTTGAAAAACGATGCTGTATATTAATGCTCCATATTTCGAGGCCTAATAAGAACGCGGGGCAGAAGATGTTTGTGGGTACGTGAGAGGAATTGAAGCCTTCCTCTGGTGCTCTTCATCTGTACGCCCCCAATATCGCGTTAATACCAACACCCTGCAGGAATTAATTAACCATAGTAGTACTGCTTCTAGCTTGCAAAGAGGCAAAGAATGCTGCAGCCTACATGCCGCCACTGCCGCCCCCAGCAGCCTCGCAATTATGAACCTTTGATAAAATCGCTCTCAGCAAGTCTTGTTGCAAATGTTACTTCCCTTTAATTAATATATAACATACATAACTGAAATATGAAAACTTAATTTCTGTACATACATATCTCTGATAAAAAGAATTTCTATTGAATAATCATCCCTTTATTGTTAATAATAATAATAATAATAATAATAATAATAATAATAATAATAATAATAATAATAATAATAATAATAATAATAATAATAATAATAATAATAATGATAATAATGATAATAATGATAATAATAATAATGATAATAATAATGATAATAATAATGATAATAATAATGATAATAATAATGATAATAATAATAATAATAATAATAATAATAATAATAATAATAATAATAATAATAATAATAATAATAATAATAATAATAATAATAATAATAATAATAATAATAATAATAATAATAATAATAATAATAATAATAATAATAATAATCATAATCATAATCATAATCATAATCATAATAATCATAATCATAATCATAATCATAATCATAATCATAATCATAATCATAATCATAATCATAATAATCATAATAATCATAATAATCATAATAATCATAATAATCATAATAATCATAATAATAATCATAATAATAATCATAATAATGACGGTGACGATGACGGTGACGGTGACGAGGACGGTGACGAGGACGAGGACGGTGACGGTGACGGTGACGGTGACGGTGACGGTGACGGTGACGGTGACGGGGACGGGGACGGGGACGGGGACGGGGACGGGGACGGGGACGGTGACGGTGACGATAATAATAATAATCCATTTTGTTGTTCTGAAAGTATGTATTCATTTATTATATTCAATCTAAACTTGAACTATTTCGGAGATATTCCTTGTTATATGTGTGAGTTTCGGAAAAATTAAAACTTTCGTGAAATGGAACATCGTTGTTCATTTTTTATGTTAAGCGTACAAAGAGAACGGAATCTCAAAGCTTTAAAAGATTTGACTATCGCACAAAGTCTACTGTATTCTAATATTCCCCTTGTACCTAGAAGAAAATAAGCAATAATATAATTTGTACACATGTTTATCTCAACTAAGACGAAGAACATACAGGAATAGGAGTTTGTAAGAATGGTTAGTACAAGAGTAGAGAAAGTCATGTGAGTGCAACACATCAGATATTTTGCAATAGAAGTCCAAAAGATGACGTTTTTGTTCAAACAGGCTAAAATATCACTTCGGAGTTCCCTTAAGCAATTAAAGCAGCAAATTGTGAAAACAAGCGAACTACTAGCAGGTGACTTTCTCTTTGGATCGGCGTTTCGATCCCCTGGATAAGCATGTATACAAACGCTTTATATGAAACTACATTTGATAACCAGAACTTTCTTTTTACGTTGAAATATATGTATTTTACATGGATAAAGTAAGATGTTCTTTTTATTAAGGATTCAGTGAATACTGCAGTCCGAAAAATGGTGCAGATGTGTGCTGAAAGTGTAAGGGTATTAAGGGACTCAAACATTGACCAGGAACCTGCGAAGCTTGCACATCCAAGACTAACTTTATGACTACAACCATTCCCTCCCTCGCACTCTGGCGTGCTACACAAACAGGATCCAGTCGCTCTAAAATTCTACCTCACTACAGATGTTCGTTTTTATTTTCTCTACTGCGTATACTAAAGTAGAGGAAGTGTTGTATTCCACCCGAAAATACGATGTGGAGATTTCAACGGAAATATACGTTTTGAGGCCACTGAATAAAAAAAAAAAAAATAAAAAAAAAAAGGTCCGGGCGCGCGCGTGTCTGTGTGTCAGTTTGTCTCAACAGCATAGCTCAGAATCGAAAAGTCGGTCAAAATCCACGATTACTACTTAAGTTTAACATCTTTTAAGAAAGCTTCATCCTAAACCACCCTTTATGTAGAATATTTTTACAAAATGTTGACTTTCTCGAAAGTGGTTCTAATGGTTTTGATTAAAATGACAGATGTTTGTTATATTTTTATGACAAATAAAACGTATATCTTAAATTTTGTCCCTATATTCCATGTAGCCCTGTTTACTCCGGATGCCTTTTGAATAACTCGTGAAGTGTAAGAAATAGACAAGAGTTTCCTGTACAAAAAATGGTTATCCTGCTAAAACATACAGTTTATATCTGAATAAGTTTTCTGTAGAGCGAACCATTTCGGAGATATTCCTTGCTATTTGTGTAAGTTTTGGAAAACACAAAGTTTCGTCAAACGGAACGTTATCAATTTTTTATCTGATGTGTTGCACTCACATGACTTTCTCTACTCTTGTACTAACCATTCTTACAAACTCTTATTCCTATATCTTCTACGTGTTAGTTGAGATAAACATTTGTACAAATTATATTATTGCTTATTTCCTTGTAGGTACAAGGGGAATATTAGAATACAGTTCTCTTTGCACGCTTAACATATAAAAAAATGAACAACGGTGTTGCATTTCACGAAAGTCCTAAGTTTTCCGAAACTCACACACACAACAAGGAATATCTCCGAAATGGTTCACCCTACAAGAAAATTCATTGAGACATAAATTGTGTGTTTTAGCAAGATCTACATTTTTTGTACAGTAAGATTTGGTGTATCTCTAACGGTTTACCAGTTATGCAAAGGTCATCCAGAGTAAATACGAATACAGGAGCTATAGCCAGAAAATTCAAGATATACATTTCATTTGTTATAAAAATATCTCAAACATACGACATTTTAATCAAAATCGTTAGAGGCATGTTTAAGAAAATCAAAATTTTCTAACAATTTTACATGTAAAGGGTAGTGTAGGTTGGGGTTATTTTCTTGTAAATCTTCGTGTCGCATGCTTGAAAGACATTAAACTTAAATACCAGTTTTGGTTTTTAACCAACTTTTCGTTTTTGAGTTATGCTGTCCACAGACTGACAGACTGACACACACACTGATACTTCACTGTAGAGAAAGTAAAAACAGGCGGAAGGTAAGAACTAAAAATAAATGTTTGCTTATATTTTCCCGTCATGTCGTTAGTTGTGTAGAAGGAGTACAAATTAAGAGATGTTTCTTGTTTTCTTTTCTCTCTCCCTGTGTAGGATGAAGCAAGACGGAAAAGATGAAATAAAGAAGCCGGTCTAAATAAGAGGCAAATGTGACATTAAGAACAAACAGATACCTTTAAGAAGTCTTTGCAAGCATTCATTACTCCCCCTGTCAAAATTATCGTTTCCTTGTGCTTCGTTAACCGTCTTTCCTTCTCCTTTATTCTTTTGTACCACAAAGGAGTAATAATTCTGTAAAGGAAGACGAAATCCTTCCTTACCTTTGACTTGCGTCATTAACGCGAGACTGCCTCGGGATAGACTTGCTTCAAATAAATGTTAATGACTTAATTGTGCTGCTCCTTCTTTTAATAAAGGTTCAAGCGCCTCACCTTCAAATTAACTGCAATGATCGCTTAGGATTAGAGCACACAGAAATGGATTCTTTACTTTCTCCACTTTGTCTTTCTAATTAAAGAATTCCTCAAGCACATACATTAGTAATAGCATACTCACGCTCAATTAACTGCAGTTAACTGACAACCCTTTAATTAAGCAATGTCATCCCGAAATAAGAACCATACTTGAGGTAAACAAAGGTTAGAAAATAGTTCCCATATTTTCTTTATTGTATCGCCTTTAAAATTCACTAATGAATACATTTAATGATTTTATTGCAATGCACTGCATTGTTAACTATTATTTACAAATAATCACTTTACAGCAGTAACTGCTTATGCTGTACGTGCACTGCGCGCAGTAATACCAAAGTCTGTTTCTTAGAGCGGATCTATCGCAACTATAGACGTACTACTTGACAAAGCGATTTACGTGAGCTTATCGCACACCTGCAGTGAGCAGAGGTACTTTAGCAAGATCTACATTTTTTGTATAGTATGATTTGGTCTATCTCTAACGGTTTACCAGTTATGCTAAAGTCGTCCAGAGTAAATACGACTACAGGAGCTATAGCCAGAAAATTCAAGATATACATTTCATTTGTTATAAAAATATCTCAAACATATAACATTATAAGCAAAATCGTTAGAGCCAGTTTCAAGAAAATGAAAATTTTCGAAAAATTTTCCATTTAAAGGGTAGTTTAGGGTGGGGCAATTTTCTTCACAATCTTCAAAATCTGGTATCCTTGAAAAACAATAAACTTAAATACCAACTTTGGTTTTTAACCGATTTTAGTTATGCTGATCACAGACTGAAACACACACACACACACACACACACACACACACACACACACACACACTGAAACCGAAATTATAATGTCAATATATATTTGATAATGGAAAGAAACAAAAGGAGATTCTAGTCAATAGTTAAGGGGAAAATGTAATAAAGCTGAATATGTTAAAGTCTCAAGAATGGAAGCCTAGGCAGATTTAAATGAGTGATAAGGTTACAATTGTTGTTTGTACTCAGCCTTAGTGATTCAGCGGGCTGATTCCTATCTTACCATGACGTGCTCTAAAGTTAACCAATGGAAATCGCTTCCTTCTTGTTGCCCGCGCAAAAACAAATGCAACGCAACAGACACTCGTCTTGAATCGAGCCGAGAGTACACGTGCAACTTGGGAGTTGTACGTAAGCCAGCACGTATACATAATTCGGCGGTTGCTAAAGGGTGACAAAGTTAAAGTGTTATAACTTGTAGTTGAAGTTACAAAGTTACATTGTATTTAAATATCGTCGGCAGTTCTCTACAAATCTGGAAATTTACAAATAAAGTGATATGTTGGTTAATTCTTCGTTTGGTTCCATTCCTACCATAACTCACGCACACCCTGTAGATTAGGACCTCTTGCTGGAGCTAGTCCGGACACCAAACACGAGTTCTTATAGGTCTTAAAGGCGACGTCTTCGACGGAGAGGAGCGTTTGCGTCAACACACACAAACACACGTACCTTGCTTTTTTTTTGGATTCAGAAGGTCGCAAAACATATTTCCGGTGAAATCTCGACATCGAATTTTTGGGTGGAGTACAATACTTCCCCTACTTACCAGTAGAGAAGGTAAAACACCTTTGGACATTAAAGTTAAATTTGTTACATTATATTCATTAGACATTAATAAAACTGCCCTAATAAACTACGCTATTTTAGGCCTCGATCAAAATCTGATTTTCCTTCACCGGTTAGACTTCTGTAATATGACAAATTTAAGGCACACAATATAACAGTTCAACTATATGTTTGAGTTTTGCCCCAAGTATGCTTAAGTTTACTTAAATGTAATTTATTTAGTTAAGTTTACTAAGAAAAAAGCTTTTTGAGGTTAAAACATTCACAAACTATTAATATTTTTCCCAAACAAGAGATGGCAGCACTAATTATTAGCGTTTTAGTTATGAGGGTTAAACAAGAGATGGCAGCACTAATTATAGGCGTTTTAGTTATGAGCGTTAAACAAGATATGCCAGCACTAATTATAAGCTTTGTAGTTATGAGGGTTAAACAAGAGATGGCAGCACTAATTATTAGCGTTTTAGTTATGAGGGTTAAACAAGAGATGGCAGCACTAATTATAGGCGTTTTAGTTATGAGGGTAAAACAAGAGATGGCAGCACTAATTATAAGCGTTGTAGTTATGAGGGTAAAACAAGAGATGGCAGCACTAATTATAAGCGTTGTAGTTATGAGGGTTAAACAAGAGATGGCAGCACTAATTATTAGCGTTGTAGTTATGAGGGCTAAACAAGAGATGGCAGCACTAATTATAAGCGTTGTAGTTATGAGGGTAAAACAAGAGATGGCAGCACTAATTATAAGCGTTGTAGTTATGAGGGTTAAACAAGAGATGGCAGCACTAATTATAAGCGTTGTAGTTATGAGGGTTAAACAAGAGATGGCAGCACTAATTATAAGCGTTGTAGTTATGAGGGCTAAACAAGAGATGGCAGCACTAATTATAAGCGTTGTAGTTATGAGGGTTAAACAAGAGATGGCAGCACTAATTATAAGCGTTGTAGTTATGAGGGCTAAACAAGAGATGGCAGCACTAATTATAAGCGTTGTAGTTATGAGGGCTAAACAAGAGATGCCAGCACTAATTATAAGCGTTGTAGTTATGAGGGTAAAACAAGAGATGGCAGCACTAATTATTAGCGTTGTAGTTATGAGGGCTAAACAAGAGATGCCAGCACTAATTATAAGCGTTGTAGTTATGAGGGTAAAACAAGAGATGGCAGCACTAATTATAAGCGTTGTAGTTATGAGGGTAAAACAAGAGATGGCAGCACTAATTATAAGCGTTGTAGTTATGAGGGTTAAACAAGAGATGGCAGCACTAATTATAAGCGTTGTAGTTATGAGGGTTAAACAAGAGATGGCAGCACTAATTATAAGCGTTGTAGTTATGAGGGCTAAACAAGAGATGCCAGCACTAATTATAAGCGTTGTAGTTATGAGGGTAAAACAAGAGATGGCAGCACTAATTATAAGCGTTGTAGTTATGAGGGCTAAACAAGAGATGGCAGCACTAATTATAAGCGTTGTAGTTATGAGGGTAAAACAAGAGATGGCAGCACTAATTATAAGCGTTGTAGTTATGAGGGTTAAACAAGAGATGGCAGCACTAATTATAAGCGTTGTAGTTATGAGGGTTAAACAAGAGATGGCAGCACTAATAATAAGCGTTGTAGTTATGAGGGTTAAACAAGAGATGGCAGCACTAATTATTAGCGTTTTAGTTATGAGGGTTAAACAAGAGATGGCAGCACTAATTATAGGCGTTTTAGTTATGAGGGTAAAACAAGAGATGGCAGCACTAATTATAAGCGTTGTAGTTATGAGGGTAAAACAAGAGATGGCAGCACTAATTATAAGCGTTGTAGTTATGAGGGTTAAACAAGAGATGTCAGCACTAATTATTAGCGTTGTAGTTATGAGGGCTAAACAAGAGATGGCAGCACTAATTATAAGCGTTGTAGTTATGAGGGTAAAACAAGAGATGGGAGCACTAATTATAAGCGTTGTAGTTATGAGGGTTAAACAAGAGATGGCAGCACTAATTATAAGCGTTGTAGTTATGAGGGTTAAACAAGAGATGGCAGCACTAATTATAAGCGTTGTAGTTATGAGGGCTAAACAAGAGATGGCAGCACTAATTATAAGCGTTGTAGTTATGAGGGTTAAACAAGAGATGGCAGCACTAATTATAAGCGTTGTAGTTATGAGGGCTAAACAAGAGATGGCAGCACTAATTATAAGCGTTGTAGTTATGAGGGCTAAACAAGAGATGCCAGCACTAATTATAAGCGTTGTAGTTATGAGGGTAAAACAAGAGATGGCAGCACTAATTATTAGCGTTGTAGTTATGAGGGCTAAACAAGAGATGCCAGCACTAATTATAAGCGTTGTAGTTATGAGGGTAAAACAAGAGATGGCAGCACTAATTATAAGCGTTGTAGTTATGAGGGTAAAACAAGAGATGGCAGCACTAATTATAAGCGTTGTAGTTATGAGGGTTAAACAAGAGATGGCAGCACTAATTATAAGCGTTGTAGTTATGAGGGTTAAACAAGAGATGGCAGCACTAATTATAAGCGTTGTAGTTATGAGGGCTAAACAAGAGATGCCAGCACTAATTATAAGCGTTGTAGTTATGAGGGTAAAACAAGAGATGGCAGCACTAATTATAAGCGTTGTAGTTATGAGGGCTAAACAAGAGATGGCAGCACTAATTATAAGCGTTGTAGTTATGAGGGTAAAACAAGAGATGGCAGCACTAATTATAAGCGTTGTAGTTATGAGGGTTAAACAAGAGATGGCAGCACTAATTATAAGCGTTGTAGTTATGAGGGTTAAACAAGAGATGGCAGCACTAATCATAAGCGTTTTAGTTATGAGGGTTATAGAGTTTTTACGCACATGCTTCTGTTTTCAACTCTTTTTAATAGGTAGAAAGGTCAGGGTAATATTTGACGGATGAAACTTGCATGATTACGCCAAATAAAGTTGTCATCCCCAAACAATCTAATCATTTAGCATATTGTGTTATATTTTCAATAGCTTTAGTTTCAGTAGTTAGTGTAAAGATAATAAAAGTTAAAATATATAGGATAAGGTACGTTCCTGCGGTTCTTGAAGCGACTTAAAATAATAAATAATAAACAAAATAAAAATATAACTTGATTCAGAGGTTGGCTAATAAAGATGAAATAAAAAACTGTCATTTGTTTTTTTACAACAAAAACGTGTCGGAAACTCACCTTCACATTCAAAATGAAGCAGAAGAGTCAGGACTGCATCAAATAAAAGTGCTTATTTCTCGGGCTAGTGCTTTGTAAGTAGGTCATTTGCTGGGGATTTTACATATGAAGGGAGGCTATATATAGGTGTCCCAAAAATACACCGTCAAACTTTGGGAGCTGATACATAACATTATTTTAAACACTTTTTGTAAAGGAAGGTTTTTTTGCTGCGGTGTTTCGTTTAAACGCTAGACGAGTTGAATAAAATACAGCACTTCTACTATACGTAGAAGAGAATGTAAAAAATCAATGGAAGCATATAAGCCCAAAACATAGCGAGAACCTCCTGGGCCGCTTGCGTCTAACGGAGGGATTAAGAACATGGTAAGGGCTGGAGTTTTGGGAAGTAAATCAGGGCAGTTAAAGAGCATATTGCGTGTCCAGTTGGAGTTAACACTGGCAAGTGCTAATACCAACACAAAAGAGAAAGCTTATAGAAAGCGTCTTAATGCGTTTGTAACAAGAGCAGAAATGCAGCAACGTGAAATATACCGTTATACGTACAGGGTGATCCAAAAATGTTAATCCACTTATATTTTAATTTTATTGACCATTACGACAAATATATTCTCCATCACCAGAGCTTGATTCATTCTGACTTACACACACACATACACGCACACGTACCTTTTTCTAAAAATGCTTTTTTTTTTTTTTTTTTTTTTTTTTTGGATTCAGAGGGTCTCAAAACATATTTCCGGTGAAATCTTGACATCGAATTTTTGGGTAGAATACAATACTTCTCCTACTTACCAGTAGAGAAAATAAAAATGAATGTTAGTACTTAGGTTCAATGCTTATGCCATTCTAAACCGCTCGAACTAAAATCTCGAAATTCGGCATGTATATATATTTTTACTTTCCACAAAGAATTTATACAATTTGCTATATAATTGATATAGAAATATAATGTCTTAAATTCACAGAGCTCTCTCTACTCAGTTTTCTTCCAGTCGTTTATAAATGGCAGCGCTGTGGCCGAGCGGTTAGAGCGTTCGTTTACCTAGGTGGTCCGAGTTCGATCCCAGGAATCCGCTTATGGTATTCGTGGACGAAGCGGCGGCGTCTGAGCAGGCTTTCTCCGGATTCTGCGGTTTCCCCTGTCACTCATTGCAGAAATTTCTCCACTATCGCCTTTCCAATCATCAATCTCCCCTGTGTTTCATATCACCCTCTTCTTCACTATCTTAGCTGGTGCTTGGCTGACCATTCGCTTCCAGGTCTTCACTCTGTCCGGTACATAGGTTCCTGTGTTCCTCAAAAGGTATTTGCCCCTAGACACTGACTTGTAGGTTCTAGGGGGACTAGGGGGGCACTAAAAGATGTGGGGATAAAATTGTCAAACCTCGTGAAACGCTGGGTATTTCAGTGAGTAATAAGAAAACGACCATATAGAATATTTAAGTGGAATAAACTTTTTATACGAAAATAAGGTTCGTATGTTGCAATTATAATTTCCTGGAGACTTCTGACTAATCACTTTTCTGAGACTGTTAAGCTGAAAGCAGGGAGCACTCTTGCGTAATGAATGCTCTAAGCTAGTAGTGTTTTGTGGCAGCAGAGAAGAGAGATTTAATAATCCTACGCCTCCTCTAACACAGATATATAATGCTTTGTGGTTGCGTTGGCCGTGATATTCATTCGCCTAAATTAAATTCCTTGATGACTTATTGATGTATGAAATGTTGCTTATGCTCAACCCTAATATGTGGTAATGTTATTTGCACTGTAATTACTTTATCTTAATTCGAAAATAACAAGATTGTTAGTTCGTGCTATCGAGAATCCTGAGCTCGTAAAGTATTCCCTCCATCACCCACATTTATTAAAACTAGGGGCAAGATTATTGCAAAAATATAGATTTTAGCAGTAAAAGATCCCCGAATTACGGATTACAAGCTGTTTTTATATTAATGTACATTAAACAATGGTACAAGGTATGTTTTTGTTTGTTAGTTAGGTTATTTTCATATATGACGTCATACAATTGTAGCAATGCGCGAATACGGACTGGGTGTTAGGCCTAACGGGAGTGTGGTGAAGTACAAGCTAATTTGCTATCCTTCCTTACCTTCTTATTCACAGTCTGAAATAACATTTTGAAACAGTGTTAATTCAAAAATCTGATGTATTGCACTCACATGAGTTTCTCTACTCTTGTACTAACCATTCTTACAAACTCTTATTCCTATATCTTCTTCATGTTAGTTGAGATAAACATTTGTACAAATTATCTTATTGCTTATTTCCTTGTAGGTGCAAGGGGAATTTCTGTTGTCTTTACACACTTAACATATAAAAAACGAACAACGATTACACATTTCACGAAAGTTCTAAGTTTTCCGAAACTCACACAAGGAATATCTCCGAAATGGTTCACCCTACAAGAAAATTTATTGAGACATAAATTGTGTATTTTAGCAAGATCTACATTTTTTCTATAGTAAGATTTGGTCTATCTCTAACGGTTTACCAGTTGTGCAAAAGTCGTCCAGAGTAAATACGACTACAGGGGCTATAGCCAGAAAATTTAAGATATACATTTCATTTACCATAAAAATATCTCAAACATATGACATTTTAATCAAAATCGTTAGATCCCTTTTCAAGAAAATCAAAATTTTCCATGTAAAGGGTAGTTTAGGGTGGGGCTATTTTCTTCAAAATCTTCGTGTCGCATTCTTGAAAGTCATTTAACTTAAATACCAACTTTGGTTTCTACTCTTCTTTTCGTTTTTGAGTTATGCTGTCCACAGACACACAGACACACACACGGAACATTTTCTAAAAATGCTTTTCTGGATTCAGGGGTCCCTACTTAACAGTAGGCAAAGTAAAAAACGAACTGCTGTTTTTAAACCAAGTCACGATTGCTTTAACGAGAGACAAAGGTTACATTAGCGGATGTTTTAACAAGGTGCTTCAAATTTTCTGTGTTTTTTGCATTAGCTAACACAACACCAACATTAGAATAGAAATGCTGTATTTAATGGCACAGCGTTTACGCTCTGTGGCACGTTTACTGAGACAAAATAAATATTTAAGTTGTATGTTTCCCCGATAATGGAACAAAAATAAACAGAGTAGGTGTTTTTCTATTGCACTAATGTATGCAGAACGGTAATTACTTTCTAAAGGGAATAAAAACACTTCATCATTCCATTTCTTATAGGAGGAGCGCCGACTTCCGACGCCGAGTGTATGTGTGTATGTGACAATTAAAGATTTTTGCCTTGGGGAAAGAAGGAAAGAAGCCGCACCACTTCGCGAAATGTTAATAACCAGAGTTCTGTGGGAAAGAAGAATGATTAATGATAACCTTAATTGCGTTTTGGAAAACGTGTAATATAAGCTGATGTTTCATACAGAAATAAGCATAAAAATGAATATGTAACTAAGAGAAATATGAATGTGCTATATTGACTAAATATATTTTCTGCAATTGCTATTAAAATTTACTTTCTCTACTTCTTACAAACTCTTATTTCTTCGTGTTAGTTTATCTCAGCATTTGTACTAATTATCTTCTTGCTTATTTCCTTGTAGCTACAAGGGGAATGTTAGAATACAATAGACTTTGAGGGATAGTCAAATCTTTTAAAGCTTTGAGACTCCGTTCTCTTTGCACACTTAACATATAAAAAAACGAACAACGATGATCCATTTCACGAAAGTTCAAGTTTTCCGAAACTCACACACATAACAAGGAATATCTCCGAAATGGTTCACCCTACAAGAAAATTTATTTAGACATAAATTGTGTATTTTATTAAGATCTACATTTTTTGTATAGTATGATTTGGTCTATCTCTAACGGTTTACCAGTTATGCAAAAGTCGTCCAGAGTAAATACGACTACAGGGGCTATAGCCAGAAAATTCAAGATATACGTTTCATTTGTCATCAAAATATCTCAAACATATGACATTTTAATCAAAATCGTTAGAGCAATTTTCAAGAAAATAAAAATTTTCGAAAAAGTTTCCATGTAAAGGGTAGTTTAGAGTGGGGCTATTTTCTTCAAAATCTTCGTGTCGCATCCTTGAAAGACATTAAACTTAAATACCAAGTTTGGTTTTTAACCAAGTTTCCGTTTTTGAGTTATGCTGTCCACAGTCTGACAGACACACAGACACACACACGCACCTTTCCCTAAAGGTGCTTTTTTGGATTAAGGGGGCCTCAAAACATATATTTCCGGTGAAATATCGCCATCGAATTTTTGGGTGGAATACAATACTTCCCCTACTTACCAGTAGAGAAAGTAAAAATGAACAACGATATTTCATTTCACGAAAGTTTTAAGTTTTATGAAACTCACACACATAACAAGGAATATCTCGGAAATGGTTCACTCTACAAAAAAATCTATCTTGACATAATTTGTGTATTTTAGCAAGATCTACATTTTTTGTATAGTACGATTTGGTCTATCTCTAACGGTTTACCAGTTATGCAAAAGTCGTCCAGAGTAAATACGACTACAGGGACTATAGGGGATCAGACTTTACTGGTTTGTGTATCGTAGGTAGGAAATTCTTATAGACGAGTTGGTGGAGAATGTCATATGAACACTGATTTATTTAGCTATTTGGAGATGGAATTAGCCTTATTCAAGTACACTTGGATATACCTACAAGCTTTGAAGCGGATAATTTGATTTACGGGAAAGTTCCTTTCCCGTGTGCATAAGTTGGTAAGCTTGTAATCTCCGGGCCTGAAAAGTGATGTTGATCTGAGGGATGGAGTGTTATTCAGCATGATTTTGACGGTGAAAAGTGGTTTTTGTGCGGCAGGCCCGTCAGTCAGTTGGGATTACCCGGCGTTTAGGTTTGCTGCACTCAATTCAGTGTTTAGCACGTAATGTGTTTTGTTGAAACACGTCCAGCCGTCCATACACAGATAAAGCGCTCTTAACTACAGTTAAGAATTCCCATTATGCACTCTACTGGTGAGCTTGCAGGGCAGCCTTTTACCTCCAACAATCAATTCATTAACCTCATTTAACTATCTACCTTCTTAATCCTGCAGTGCTCATTAAGGGCCTACTAGGCCCCGCGACTGTGCGCGCCTAGCGGAGGGTTAGTACAACTTGAAAGGCCATACGTTAACCAGGTTTAATGACTGCAGCAGGTCTATCCAACAGTTTTGTCATTAAAGAGTGACAATTTGATACAAAAGAGTTCTTAAGGCATTGTTGTGAACCGTTTGTTTTCACTATTGTCTCATTCACTTGTTCAACCGAACCTCAGAACACCGAATTTCCTAACCCATTTTCGCACCATTCCATCTGACATTACATTTTCACTATAAACCTCCGATGAAATAATGTAGAAGGACAGAGCATTTGGAAAATTTAATTTATCCTGCCCAACGACTAGGGAAACCGCCAAAAAACCCTGGGTCAGTCGGCGCGGGATTCAAACCACGAGCTTCCGAATGTGGCAATGACGATGAATTCCAACAATTAACATTCCAATATTTAATTTTGTATTCCAGGCAATGAAATCATCGGGTTTTTCTGTTATGGATTAATAAAATTTTATTTTTCTTTAAATTTCAACACGAGCCAAGTGCGTTGTATCTTTATTCCCAGTAGTGGCAGATTATTTTACATTTCCCAAACCTGCTATAGTTCACAAAGGTGCAGTAACCATCTGTCGATTTGGGGGGGGGGGCATGTGTTTGATAATCGTTGGACTTTTTGCCTTCATCAATTCCGCAGTAACATCACTTTCTATGCTCTACAGTAATTTATTTATAGATTCGCCGGCCGGGCGAATGAGGGGTATTTTACCCTTGGGGCAGTGGTGTAACTATTTACTTGGCTCTTTGTGCCCCCCCCCCCGCCCCCCGATCGACAGGTTCCAGGCCTGCAGGTATGTCTATTATCTCCGGTATTTTGCGTCCAAAATATGGGACTGAGCGTACATTTTGATGAAAGGTGAATTGCATACATTCCCCAAAACATTGCATTTCTGAGTGATTAGGTAGGAAAATCAGGAGAGCAAATTGTGCTTCATTATTCTGATTGCGTTGAAATGCGGTACGCTCTGTTACCATAATGCATTGCTGCGTTGCAGGAGCTGTTATGTGCGAACTATTTACTCGCAAATTTGATGTTTGCGTTTTTATTTTCTCTACTGCGTATACTGAGTAGTGGAACTATTATATTCTACACGAAATTTTGATGTCGAGATCTTGCAGGAAATATATGCTTTGAGGTATCCTAAATCCGAAAAAAAAAAAGAAAAACATTTTCAGAAAAAGGTGCGCGCGCCTATATGTGAGTCCTTCAACATCATAACCTAAAAATCTGATGTGTTAAACTCACATGACTTTCTCTACTCTTGTACTAGCCATTCTTACAAACTCTTATTCCTATATCTTCTTCGTGTTAGTTGAGATAAACATTTGTACAAATTATCTTATTGCTTATTTCCTTACAGTTGTAAATAGACTTTGTGCGATAGTAAAATCTTTTAAACACCTGAATGTTTGCTTTCCTTATAATTTCTACGAGTAGCCACAGGAAATTTATGTGATGTGTATTTAATTCGGCTAGAACGCTCCTGACGCCATCCGGCGAGAAAATGAATTACAGCACATTTCTCTTCTGCATTTTGCATGGGGTTTAAAAAATAATAAAACATCCTCGCTTCGTAACTTCTACTTTCTCTTTTTTTGTTTTATTAAGGACTTTTAAGAAATAAGAATAATGCATTTCTCTTCTTGGAACTTTTAAAGTTTCTCTTTCGCATTTCTGTGCATTTCTTTTTACTTGCTTTTTTCTCCAACTTAGAAGATAACGTTGATTGCCTGATCTGGCGTCCATCAGACAGTGAAATAAAAGGAATAAGGCAAGGCAACTTGTTCACAAAGACGGCAGGTATTTGAGCGAGAGCGGAACAAATGAATAATACAATAATGCTTATTTTGCGTACTGGTTTTAGAACTACTCGTTCACGTTTTAAAATACAAGAAAAGAAAGATGAATTTAAACTCTCTTTGGATTCAGGGGAGCTCAAAACATGTATTTCCGGTGCTGTACTAAGGTAAAAATTATACATTATGGGCTTGAAGGATATTTTGAGTGGTAAGCTTTCGTCTCACTCTTACAGCTTACGATGTCTGTTTCCCTTTTACTCTTGACGTCACAGTATGGTAGTAAATGTTCCGTAATCAGATAATTGAATTGCTTCCTTGTTCTATTTCTTCATTGCCTTGTTCTGCAACACATTTACCCTCTATTAATGAGAAATCTGATGTGTTACACTCACATGACTTTCTCTACTCTTGTATTAACCATTCTTACGAACTCTTATTCCTATATCTTCTTCGTGTTAGTTGAGATAAACATTTGTACATTATCTTTTTGCTTATTTCCTTGTAGGTACAAGGGCAATATTAGAGTACAGTAGGCTTTGAGCGATAGTCAAATATTAACATATAAAAAATGAAAAAGATCTCCCACTTCGCGAAAGTTTTTAGTTTTCCGAAACTCACACACATAACAAGAAATATCTCCGAAATGGTTCACACTACAAAATACATTATTTAGACGTAAATTGTGTGTGTTTTAGCGAGGTCTACATGGTAAGATTTTGTCTATCTCTTACGGTTTACAAGTTATTCAAAAGTCATTCAGAGGAAATAGGACTACCTAGGCTATAGCCAGAAAATTCAAGATATAGATTTCATTTGTGATAAAAATATGGCGTTTTAATCAAAATCCTTAGAGACATTTTCAAGAGTTTAGGCTGGGGCTATTTTCATCAAAATGTTCGTATCGCATCTATTGTTTAATAGTTTACTAAAAGCCCAAAAAGTACATCTTATGCACAATAGATGTCACGCGTAAACAATATTACACTGAAAAACAATAATTTGTTGCTATCTGGTGTTGAAATCACTAAACTAATGCGCCCAAGAGGCTGGCCAAGGCTAAAATCTACCTTCTGAGCATTAACTACCCCTCAGTAGCGCAAAACTTGATTGTTTTATCACAATAAGTTGAATGGTTTGAGAGGTTTCATTAAGAAGTGCCACGCCTACTTATATTAATTTCAAATATGTGTTAAATGGGTTAGAGATTGAGTAAGTCCCATGCCGTTTAAAGCAGAAATACCCTTGACGACGTTAAAAAAAAAAAAAAAAAAAATTCAAGGCTATTTTAAGCCTATTGGAGTGAAATCTTGGTGACATAGGGGCAAATTTGTGCCATTTCATGATAACGTTATTCTCAACCTCCCCTAACCTGCCTGCGGTTGGGCATCCCTGCTGGAACATAAAAACAAAGCCAGAACGCTCCACAAACGGTTATCTACGCGGTTGGTAACATGTCCCACTTCTGTCACGTATAGAAGACAGAACCTAGGTAAAGTGGACGGAAAGGAAAGCAGAATGCAGTAAAAATAGCAGCATCTGAATGGTACAAGACTGACTGACAGACAGTGAGAAGTGAAGATGTCAGCTTGCAATCATCGCCTTCTTGTTTTCATTTGGTATTCATGCCTTCGTACCCTTTCAAATGTTTACATCTACGACAGACACATGTGCCGTAATTTGCAGCGCCACTTGAGGGAGGGAGCAGGTGCCATTTCCTTTTATTTCGCGAGTAAACACCAGGATGAAGGAAAGATACAAATGTGGAAACAGTCGACACTGACACTTTCCCTTTTTATCCCCTCACCTGACACCGCGAACTACCCCAGTGAGACCACCTACTTTCAATTGTTGATGAATCCCATACGGTCCTGCGCAACAAATAATTGATAACTGCTTCAGTAGTGGCACCTTTTGGCTGCAGTTTTAGCACCACTAAACTACATTTTATAGTGAATCCTTTCCTGCAACGAAATAGCACGTTTTAGCAATACGGTTTCCCAAAACATCTCACTAAACGTATAGTCTGAACGTACAGGTTATAATGATGGTGTTTACTTCTCTCCAGTAACAGTGCTACTGGCTAAACATAGTTACAAACAATGACAGGTCGATCAGAAAAAAAAAAGTATTGATTTTTTCTGGTCACTCAAAATATCGTTACTTATTAACCGTAACTGTTGCTTGGTTGATATTGATTGGTATGCCGTTTACACCTGGCCGGATTATAAAAGAAAGAGAAAAAGGAAGAAAATAAAGGGAAAAAGAAATATACAAAGAAACAGAGATAGAGAAAGAGACTAGACAGAGACACAAAGAGAAAGAGAGAAATAAAGAAAGTTTGAGAGAAGGAAACAATTAAAGAAAGAACGAAAGAGAAAGAAATATAAGGAGAGAGAAAGAAATAGAGTAAGTAACCGATAGAAATATTGAAACAATAATATTAATAGGAAACAATAAAAATAACGGTCAATCAGCATTAGTTATAATTTTTTCCTGTTTTGCCAAATTGTAGAATAGCTTTTTATAAATCATTCTCTGTAGCAGCAATTCCGAATAGTAAAATGTAATTATTTTACAAGCATACGTTCTACTTACCGTTCGGCCAATGTGGTTGCGACCCCTTTCTTTCATCATGAAAATAATAAAGAACAAACGAATATCACGGTGTTTCATGCACATTGTCTTTATTTTGATTCGACGTTTCGCACATTATAGGAGGGTAATTGGTAAAAATTTGACTATCGCTCAAAGCCTACTGTATTCCAATATTCCCCTTGTACCTACAAGGAAATAAATAGTAAGATAATTTGTACACGAAGAATATATAGGAATAAGAGTTTGTAAGAATGGTTTGTAGAAGAGTAGAGAAAGTCATATGAGTGCAACATCATATTTTTTAAAATTCGTATACTATATTTGTAAACATACATCAATGTATTGAATAATAACTGTGTTGTTTAAGTCCACATTTTCATTACGCTTTGTGACGTGGAAGTTTAAATCTATTGAGGTAGTTTGATATAATAATTAAATTAATGGTTTAACAACCGTCACTAACTTTATAATAAACGATTTTCCATCAAAAACACTACATAGAGCAATTTATATATCAAAGCAAGAGGCACTGACGACTCTTTGACTACATTATGATAGAGGCTTTGTCAGCCAGGTACAATGTTTTTCCCATGTTGGTACTAAACATCGCGATATCATTGTGCAATATTACAAACATTAACCTTTTAAATTTAACCTATTCATTAGTGGCGATCGATGGCATAGAAAAACTCGCCCAGTATACGTCATGTCTAATTAACCAATACAATCAAATGTACTGGGTAGATTTAAAATATGACACTCATAATGGAACAAATGATAAACCATTTTCATCTATTTTAATTGTTTTAATTTCCGTTCTGTCCGTTCTTTTTGCACACGTAACATATAAAAAAACGAACAACGATGATCCATTTCACGAAAGTTCGTTTTCCGAAACTCACACACATAACAAGGAATATCTCCGAAATGGTTCACCCTACAAGAAAATTTATTTAGACATAAATTGTGTATTTTATTAAGATCTACATTTTTTGTAGAGTATGATTTGGTCTATCTCTAACGGTTTACCAGTTATGCAAAAGTCGTCCAGAGTAAATACGACTACAGGGGCTATAGCCAGAAAATTCAAGATATACATTTCATTTGTCATAAAAATATCTCAAACATACGGCATTTTAATCAAAATCGTTACAGACATTTTCAAGGAAATCAAAATTTTAGAAACATTTTCCATGTAAAGGGTAGTTTAGGGTAGGGCTATTTTCTTCAAAATCTTCCTGTCGCATCCTTGATAGACATTAAACTTAAATACCAAGTTTGGCTTTTAACCGACTTTCCGTTTTTGAGTTATGCTGTCCAGAGACTGACAGACACACAGACACAGACACACACACGGACCTTTTTCTAAAAATGCTTTTTTGGGATTCAGGGGGCCTCAAAACATTTATTTCCGGTGAAATCTCGACATCAAATTCTTGGGTGGAATACAATACTTCCCCTACTTACCAGTAGAGAAAGTAAAAATGAACAACGATGTTCCATTTCACGAAAGTTTTGTTTTGTAGAGGTTAACCAGTGAAAGAAGTGTAGGCGAGGTTGTGTGTGCGCGTGTGTGTGTACGCGTATGTGTGTGTGCGCGTGTGTATGCGTGTGTGCGTATGTGTGCGTGTGTGTGAGTGTGTATGCGTGTGTGTGTTCCATTTCACGAAAGTTTTGTTTTGTAGAGGTTAACCAGTGAAAGAAGTGTAGGCGAGGTTGTGTGTGCGTGTGTGTGTGTGCGTATGCGTGTGTGTGTGGGTGTGTATGCGTGTGTGTGTGCGTGTGTGTGCGTATGTGTATGCGTGTGTGTGTGCGTGTGTGTGCGTATGTGTGTGCGCGTGTGTGTATGCGTGTGTGCGTATGTGTGTGTGCGCGTGTGTGTATGCGTGTGTGTGTGCGTGTGTGTGCGTATGTGTGTGTGCGCGCGTGTGTGTATGCGTGTGTGCGTATGTGTGCGTATGTGCGTATGTGTGTGTGCGTGTGTGTATGTGTGCGTGTGTGTGCGTATGTGTGCGTGTGTGTGAGTGTGTATACGTCTGTGTGTGCGTATGTGTGCGTATGTGTGTGTGCGCGTGTGTGTGTATGCGTGTGTGCGTATGTGTGCGTATGTGTGTGTGTGCGTATGTGTGTGTGCGCGTGTGTGTGTATGCGTGTGTGCGTATGTGTGCGTATGTGTGTGCGCGTGTGTGTATGCGTGTGGGTATGTGTGCGTGTGTGTGCGTATGTGTGCGCGTGTGTGTGCGTATGTGTGTGCGCGCGTGTGTGTGTATGCGTGTGTGCGCGTGTGTGTGCGTATGTGTGTGCGCGCGTGTGTGTGTATGCGTGTGTGCGCGTGTGTGTATGCGTGTGTGTATGTGTGCGTGTGTGTGCGTATGTGTGCGCGTGTGTGTGCGTATGTGTGTGCGCGCGTGTGTGTGTATGCGTGTGTGCGCGTGTGTGTGTATGCGTGTGTGTATGTGTGCGTGTGTGTGCGTATGTGTGTGCGCGTGTGTGTGCGTATGTGTGTGCGCGCGCGTGTGTGTGCGTGTGTGTGTGATATTGTTGCATTGCTACTACCCACGTTTGCCTACTTCCTCCACATTAAGGGCTTGGTATTATTTTTAACGCTTGAGCTCAGGTGTTTTGTGAATTTGGCAGCCTCCTTAATCCTCTTAGGAAAACCCGTTGGAATTTCCCAATTAACTGTTGTTTGAGAGCAAAGCTCCATGTTTATGGAAAGTATATCTGGCCCTTTTTTCCCTAATTGTTGTCATAAGCATCTTATCATGGCCCTACTTGTTGTTTTACGGTAATGTGCTTATATAAAACGAGAGCTTGCCATAAAAGGAGAAGTTATTAACAAATTGTCCAGCCATAGCGGCCGCCCTATTTGAGTATAAGCTTTGACACTTACTGCTGTGCAACCACTTTCACTGTAATACAAGCTGCAGATTCAATTTTATTATCTACTTGCACCCTTTACCCTTTTTAGCCCTGCCTGGTACATAGAGAAGGTACCATTGGATTCCATCTCCATCTAAAAATTTACAGGACACAAATCTCTTTAAAAAGTCCCATGAATTAAAAAGTAATTAATTAATTAATTAATAATAATAATAATAATAATAATAATAATAATAATAATAATAATAATAATAATAATAATAATAATAATAATAGAACAATATTGTGACAATCACGATTTTCACTGTGGCAGAACAAAGCGTTTTCATATTCTTCACGAGATTTCTGACTGCGGGCTTATTTGCAGGAGATTGGAATTAAAGGTAAATTTCGTGAAAAATCCGTGATACGTCATTTTCCTGTATATAAGCGAGGCAAGACTGCGAGGGAAGGGGGCTTTTGTGATGAGGTCCTGAAAAATACACAATTTATGTCTGAATAAGTTTCTTGTAGGACAGTCATGTTGGAGATATTGCTTGTTATTTGTGTGAGTTTCGGAAAACTTAAAACTTTCTTAACATCGTTGTTCATTTTTACTTTCTCTATTGGTAAGAAGGGGAAGTATTGTATTCCACCCAAAAATTCGATGTCGAGATTTCACCGGAAATATATGTTTTGAGACCCCTGAATCCATAAAACATTTTTAGAAAAAGGTTCGTATGTGTATCTGTGTGTCTGATTGTGTATCTGTCAGTCTGTGGACAGCATAACTGAAAAATGAAACGTAGGTTAAAGACCAAAGTAAGTATTCTAGTTTAGTGTCTTTCAAGCATGCGACACGAAGATTTTGAAGAAAATAGCCCCACCCTACACTACCCTTTACATGGAAGATTTTTCGAAAATTTTGATTTTCTTGAAAATGGCTCTAACGATTTTGATTAAAATGTCATATGTTTGAGATATTTTTATGACAAATGAAATGTATATCTTGAATTTTCTGGTTATAGCCCCTGTAGTATTTACTCTGAACGACTTTTGCATAACTGGTAAATCGTTAGAGATAGACCAAATTATACTATACAACAAATGTAGATCTTGCTAAAATACACAATTTATGTCTCAATAAATTTTCTTGTAGGGTGAACCATTTCGGAGATATTCCTTGTAATGTGTGTGAGATTCGGAAAATTTAAAACTTTAGTGAAATGGAACATCGTTTTTCATATTTTTTTTGTCTGTTAAGCGTGTAAAGAGAACGGAATCTCAAAGGTCAAAAAGATTTGACTGCCGCACAAAGCCTGTATTCTAATATTCCCCTTGTACCTACAAGGAAATAAGCAATAAGATAATTTGTACAAATGTTTATCTCAACTAACACGAAGAAGATATAGGAATAAGAGTTTGTAAGAATGGTTAGTGCAAGAGTAGAGAAAGTCATGTGAGAGCAACACTAGATTGTTTTAATACACTTGTTAAATCTGACAAACACAGAACGTAAAAGCATGATATATCTTAAGTGTGGAGACTGATATAAAAAATAATATTGTAAGCAGTAATAAAAGCAAATGAAATAGACCATGGAAAATGACTGAGGGGAAACGCAGTAAAAATGATGAAAAACCGGAGTGGCAAGGAAATAAAAATGGCTCATCTTTGGCTTGGCCATCTCAAATCGAATATATTTCTGTGGGCTTAGTGATCTCATCATGTTTTCCTTCCTTCCCCGGGCGGGCGGGCGGGCCAAGTAAACATTTCATTCAACAACACGAGATTCAATCCGATTTGTGCAGCTGAATAAACAATCCGCAGATACGTACGCACGCACGCTCGTATCTGTCTGTCTGTCTGTCTGTTTGGTATAAATCGCTTCTTCTTCGTGGAATAAGTCCCCGTTTGTAGAATGCAGTATAGACCGTAATTGAATCAGTCTTATGGAAGTAATGAAAAGAATTTTCCTTCTCGATTTCAATTTCTTCAAGAAGATAACAGCTTTGGCACACATCGCAGCGCATAATGGATTTATATTTTTATAAGTATACTTAGAGTAGGTTATGGAAATATCGTATTACAACCAACAATTTGATTCCAAGATTTCAGTTGGAATATACGATTTTAGAGTGCAAGGAAACCTACATTTTTAGAAAAAGATATCATTGTGTATGTGCCTGAGTGTGTGTGTGTATATAACAGGTCACATATTCCACACAGTTACACACACGACTTCCTTCGAACTAATGTTAGTGCTGCTCCTTATACTATCTTCTGTGTCAGGCCTGGCGCGAGCATACGCTGATTAAATGAATAGCTTACACGATGAAAGAAGGAGGTTACAGCCTCTTGGTTTATTTCAAAAACTTTCTCCAACCCTCTTCAACATTTATTCTCGATGGTTCCCTGATGTAAACTCAATAACAAAAAAGTTTCACACTGCGTAACTTTTGCAGTGCACAGATATCAAACTTTCCGTAAACATTTAATTTAAAAAATTGTAACACTTAACTGAATAAACATAGAGAATTAAAATTAGGCAGGTAGCAGCACTATAGTTTACTCTAGCTAAGAAAAAATATAGAAAGTTTTCTGAAGAAATATGGGCTTATAGAAATGTATAATGACTTTAAAAAGGATATAACCTGATACAGAAAAAAATTCTGCGTAGGATAATGTGTACAAACCTGAAATTTATAACAACTCAATATTTACACCACGCTGTTAGGAACCTGGCAACAGCGCGAGAGTAGAAAAGGACGAGGCTAGATAGAGACAAATATATCCTTACTGCTATCTAAGGGTGGGACTAGGTATAGCTCTGTGAGACACCCTGTGCAAGTCAAGGAAGCCCTCCCGCCCGCCTGGTAGTAGGTGTAAGCTAAGTAAACATATTGGTGCGACAGACAAGCCAGTCGCTGGCTGGCTGCCTGGCTGGCTAAGTGATGGGAACTGAAGGGCTGCCTGTCACTCAGTCACCAGGTTGTTATGTAAACACCAAGGGATGGAGCAAGGAAGCTTTTTGACCTTGCCTAATTAACTGCTTCACTGTACAATCCATTACGGGGCTATCATTGGTCCTTGACGTCCTTGCGCCACGCTCTTGTACCCGTCCACCACTCTTATACGTTCCAAGATGCTCGTTAATGTATTAATCCACACACACACACCACACACATACACGCACGCACGCACACACACACACCACGCACACACACCCCACACACACACACTCTCTCTCTCACACACACACCACACACACCACACACATACACACACCACACACATACACGCACGCACACACACCACACACACACCACGCACACACACACACTCTCTCTCTCACACACATACACACACCACACACACATACACACACCACACACACATCACACACACCACATACACACACCACACACACCACACACATACACACACCACTACACACACCACACACACATACACACATACACACACCACGCACACACATACCACACACATACACACACACCACACACATATACACACACTACACACACATACACACCACACACACATACACACACCACACACACACCATACACACACACCATACACACACACCACACACACACCACACACCACACACACATACACACACCACACACACATACACACACCACACACATATACACACACACCACACACACACCATACACACACACCACACACACACCACACACCACACACACATACACACACCACACACACATACACACACCACACACATACCACACACATACACACACACCACACACATATACACACCACACACACATACACACACCACACACATATACACACACACCACACACACACCATACACACACACCATACACACACACCACACACACACCACACACCACACACACACCACACACATACACACACCACGCACACACATACCACACACATACACAGACACCACACACACACCACACACATATACACACACTACACACATACACACCACACACATACACACACCACACACATATACACACACACACCACACACAGACCACACACACCACACACCATACACACACCACACACATACACACACCACACACACACATCACACACACCACATACACACACCACACACATACACACATACACACATACACACATCACGCACACACACCACACACACATACACACACCACGCACACACATACCACACACATACACACACACCACACACATATACACACACTACACACACACATACACACCACACACACATACACACACCACACACATATACACACACACCACACACACACCACACACACACACCATACACACACACCATACACACACACCATACACACACACCATACACACACACCACACACAGACCACACACACACAGACACACACACCACACACACCACACACACATACACACATAGTATACACACCACACACATATACACACACCACACACACATACACACCACACACACATACACACACACCACACACATATGCACACACACCACACACACATACACACACACCACACACACACCACACACACAGACACACACACACCACACACACCATACACACACCACACACACACCACACACACACACCACACACACGCAGACACACACACACCACACACACAGACACACACACACCACACACACACGCACACACTTAATCTTGTAATAAAACCTGAACATAGCTACCCCTCTGTTACGTATAAAAGTAGCGGAAATATTTCATCTAAAAGTTGGAGTAATATTTGTAAACGTTACTGCAATTCAAGCCGAACGTTGAGGTGCTATTGGAACGATTATTCATTGGACCGAGTTATTGCTCACAGCCTAGCATCAGTCGAAGAGCTAGAAGACCTTATTACTATTATCACAGGGGCAGTACATATATACTATATTTATGAAAGAATAAATATAATTTTTATTGAATGTCTCAAACAATTTATTAACACTCAAAAATCGCCAGTCTTCTCATGAATCCTTTTACAATGTTCTGGCTTCAAAACATATATTTCTGGTGCAATCCCGACATGGAAATTTGAATCAAACATAATATCGTAGTAGAGAAAATAAAAAGCGGGAGATAGGATGTAAGTTCAAGGGGTATTCACCACATTCGTAGTGTTTGCTTCAAGTTCAATTTCAATTTTGGACATTAAAGCCATAACGCTTTCATTTTCACCCATCGGTCTGTATTGAGCTTTGTTGGCAAGCCTGGCCAAAGGAGATTAGTGGAGATTACAAACCAACTCTCCACCAGTTATTAACCGCACCACACATAATCTCCTTGGACAAGAAGTTTCTAAATTAAAAAATACTTAATGAAGATTAATATATCTTTAGATGTAGTTATCGCTTTTCATATGTAATGAAAGGCAGACAGATAATCTCTCACAACATAAACTTTCAGACCGTACAAGTTTCAGACCCTTCATGCGTAATCAGATTTCGAAATGTGTGTGATAAGGGCCGAAATTTTAATGACCAAAATAACAGAGAAATACGCAATAAAATTTCTATAAATATGAACTTAAAACATATAGTTGGATTTATATAAACTTTTTGTTGATCTTTATGCACTCACATGACTTTCTCTACTCTTGTACTAACCATTCTTACAAACTCTTATTCCTATATCTTCTTCGTGTTAGTTGAGACAAACATTTGTACAACTTATCTAATTGTTTATTTCCTTGTAGGTACAAGGGGAATATTAGAATACAGTAGACTTTGTGGGATAGTCAAATGCCTGAGATTCCGTTCTCTTTGCACACTTAACATATAAAAAAGTGAACAAGGATGTTCCATTTCACGAAATTTTTAAGTTTTCCGAAACTCACACACATACCAAGGAATTTCTCCGAAATGGTTCAACCTACAAAAAAATTTATTTAGACATAAATTGTGTATTTTAGCAAGATCTACATTTTTTGTATAATAAGATTTGGTCTATCTCTAACGGTTTACCAGATATGCAAATGTCGTCCAGAGTAAATACGACTATAGGGGCTATAGCCAGAAAATTCAAGATATAAATTTCTTTTGTCATACAAATATCTCAAACATGTGGCATTTTAATGAAAATCGTTAGAGCCATTTTCAAGAAAATCAAAATTTTCGAAAAATCTTCCATGTAAAAGGTAGTTTAGGGTGGGGCTATTTTCTTCAAAATCTTCGTGTGGCATCCTTGAAAGACATTAAACTTAAATACCAACTTTGGCTTTTAACAGACTTTTAGTTTTAGAGTTATGCTGTCCACAGACTGACAGACAGACAGACACACACAGACAGGGACCTTTTTCTAAAAATGCTTTTTTTGGATTCAGGGGGCCTCAAAACATGTATTTCCGGTGAAATCTCGACATCGAATTTTTGGGTGGAATAGAATAGTTCCCCTACTTACCAGTAGAGAAAGTAAAAACGAACAACGATGCACGCATGCGCAGTCGGCCATGTTGTCGCTTTATTAACGCTGATTCGCTGTTTTCATGTTGGATGGGGAAACTAGATGAAGTCAATTGCGTAGGATATAAAAAATAGCACAGAAATTGTATTCAACTCTGGATATCCACAATGATGACCACAGATTAATAAATAAATTAATAAAATTAAAATCTGTCGATTGGCTTCTGGGTTATACATCGGTATAAGACTTGTATTTTAAGATTAATTCCTTTGTCCAAAATCTCGGTGAGTGCGTTTGTCTCTTGTTATCGGCGTGCATTGCCACCGCGAACCTGGTGCTATATTGCCCATGAGGTTGGTATGCAAATTGAGCACAAACTCCGTAATAACAGAATATACAGCACATTGTTTACATGCACTAACTGCCCCCGCAAACTGCGCTGCGTTTACAAGTCATACGTAGCCACAGCGTGTACAGGGTGACCCTCATAAAGTGTTACACCCACCTAAATACCTTTTAGGGGGATTGGAAACTTTATTACCTTCTCTACTAAGCATTGTGTTCAACCTGACGAGATTGCAGCAGAAACCCCCATTTTTTTGTGGTCCCCTAAATCCAAAGAAAAAGGTGTGTGTGTGTCTGTCAGGCTGTGCACAGCATAACTCAAAAACGAAAAGTTGGTAAAAAACCAAAGTTGGTATTTAAGTTTAATGTCTTTCAAGGACGCCACACGAAGATTTTGAAGAAAATAGCCCGACCCTAAACTACCCTTTACATGGAACATTTTTCGAAAATTTTGATTTTCTTGAAAATGGCTCTAACGATTTTGATTAAAATGTCATATGTTTGAGATATTTTTATGAAAAATGAAATGTATATCTTGAATTTTCGGGCTATAGCCCCTGTAGTCGTATTTACTCTGGACGACTTTTGCATAACTGGTAAACCGTTAGAGATAGAGCAAATTATACTATACAGAAAATGTAGATCTTACTAAAATACACAATTTATGTCTCAATAAATTTTCTTGTAGGGTGTACCATTTCGGGGATATTCGTTGTTATGTGTGTGAGTTTCGGAAAACTTAGAACTTTCGTGAAATGGAACATCGCTGTTCATTTTTTTTTTTATATGTTAAGTGCGCAAAGAGAACGGAATCTGAAAGCTTTAAAAGATTTGACTATCGCACAAACCCTACTGTATTGTAATATTCCCCTTGTACCTACAAGGAAATAAACAATAAGATAATTTGTACAAATGTTTATCTCAACTAACACGAAGAAGATATAGGAATAAGAGTTTGTAAGAATGTTTAGTAGAAGAGTAGAGAAAGTCATGTGAGTGCAACACATCAGATTTTTTTAATTATGTCGTTGTTAATACTTTATATGTTGCTGGTTTTATTAATAAGTATACAAATATATTTTAAACCAATAACTGGTGTGAAATATTTTATGAGGGTATAAACTATGCATAAACGGATTGGCATTTTGTGAATTGAAAAGTTAAATGCCGGCAAAAACCATGCATTCATTTATGAGGGGGGTTAGAGGGGTGTGATGCAACCAATTCGGCTAATACGTGAATGAGATATAATTTTGTCAGAATTAAACACAACCAATGCGCTATGTAGAAAGGCATGTGACAAAGCGGTATAAAGTAGGCTCGCCCGCAAACATAGGTTCTAGGTGCCCTCGCACCCTCTAGAATCAATAAAAAACTACCACTGTACCCTTTTGTTCTAAAAAGTGCCCTCTCTCACCGCCTCAGAGGTTTTCCATTCGCTGGAATAACGTAGCACGGATTTTTCTAGAAATTCACTCTGTTGAAACTTTTTCAAATAAGCCGATAGTCAGAAGTCTCGCGAATACCCCGAAACGCTTTGTCGCGTCCTCCCCCCCACCTCTGCTACGCAGGATGTCGGATTGCAATACGTGCGCAGACGCGAAAGTACTGATTTTATTCTGATCTCGATCTTGAACATTTGATTTCAAAATAGAGTTCTGAGTCCACAAGATCGATGTCTTCAAAATTTGTGACAATTTTTTGAAGCAATTCATTTTAGAACTATATGATCTACTCGTTGAAGGGCGAATAGAGAAAGAAGTGTGATTGTGTTTCGCAAAAGAAAAGCGAGTAGAGAAAACTATAAAATAGTAAAATAGCATATAAACTTATTCTGTATATCATACTCTTTAGAGTTATTTTTATGAGTTCCAGAATACAAAATTTCGTCAAATGGAACATCGTTGTTCATTTTTTTATGTTAGCCGTGCAAAGAGAATGGAGTTTTGAGGCCTTTGAAATATTTTACTATCGCTCAAAACCTACTGTATTTCCAAATTGCGCTTGTTTGGAAGAATATTTAGTACAAAAGCAGAGAAGGTCATGTGACTGCAACACGCCAGACTTTTAAGTTATTATTGCTCGTTCCTGACCAGAGTTCAGTGCTTGAACTTTCTTCTTGGACTTGAATGCGGCAAACTCAAGTTTTGTTTTATGTTTTTAGATAAGGTTGGATCCCTGAAGGGTAAGTAATATTGTATCCTACATTTTTTCCTTCCTCAGGTTCCTAAATCTTCTTTCCCACTCTCTCCTCGATTACTAACTGCACAACTTTAACGGAAGAAACTGTTTGGGTGCTTTTGTTTGAAATATTTCCTTGTAACTTTTAGAGCTTCCATGAAAATATATTGACAAAGAAAATCAATTGTAAAGGAACGGTTGTAAGTAAAAGTTACGCCATGTTCCTTGGAGTGGAAGCTAATGGCCATATAGGGCTAATAAATTTCCTTTGAACTGTCTCCCATAGGAACCGACCGGCTGTTGCCTGCCATACGAAATGCATAAAATGAGATTACAAGAAAAGGAATCTGCTCTTATATGACTTTCTCTGCTAACTCTAGTTGCGCTAACCCATGGTCCAGTTTTAGGGAAGAAATAAAGTGACAAAGTTAGTTTTTGGTGTCAGAAGCGGCATTTGTCACAATAGGTTCCCACGGCTCTCAGCTGCTCCGCGGGCCCCTCTTCTCTCACCTCCAGTTACATGAACTGACGACATCCATAATGCAGTTAGGAGAATTAACCATGACCACAACTACGTTTACTCAGGGGAGGTCTTGCTATTAATCAGGGCACAAAAGCGCTCGTTAACCACCATTGACATTCCTTCAGTTAAACTTGACAAACTCCCCAACAAGCATATTGCAGCGGCAAACCCCCCAAAATTTTACCCTCACATTCAAAACCATTACTGTCTTTACCACAGAGTACATTTCGTCCAAACAGTCGATATCGATATTTCGCTGCGGATGAACGTTTTGAGCTCCCCAGAATGGAGTCTAAATTTAGAAAAGAGTACGCGCGGCCATGGAGTCCTATTTATTCTGGATGACTTTTCCATAACTGGTAAACCATAAGAGATAGATAAAATCTTACTGCACAAAAAATCTGATGTGTTGCACTCACATGACTTTCTCTACCCTTGCAGTAACCCTTCTTACAAACTCTCATTCCTATATCTTCTTCATGTTACTTGATATAAACATTTGTACAACTTATTGCATATTTCCTTGTAGGTACAAGGGCAATATTAGAATACAGTAGGCTTTGAGCGATAGCCAAATGTTTTAAAGCTTTGAGATTCCGTTCTCTTTGAACGCTTAACATATAAAAAATGAACAACGATGACCTATTTCACGAAAATCGTAAGTTTTCCGAAGCTCACACACATAGCAAGGAATATCTCCGAAATGGTTCACCCTACAAGAAAATTTATGGGGACATAAATTGTGTATTTTAGCAAGATCTACATTTTTTGTATAGTATGATTTGGTCTATCTCTAGCGGTTTACCAGTTATGTAAAAGTCGTCCAGAGTAAACACGACTACAGGGGCTATAGTCAGAAAATTCAAGATATACATTTCATTTTTCATAAAAATATCTCAAACATATGATATTTTAATCAAAATCGTTAAGGCCATTTTCAACAAAATCAAAATTTTCGAAACATTTTCCATCTAAAGGGTAGTTTAGGGTGGCGCTATTTTCTTCAAAATCTTCGTGTCGCATCCTTGAAATACATTAAACTTAAGTACCTAATTTTGTTTTTGACCGATTTTTCGTTTTTGAGTTATGCTATCCACAGACTGACAGACACACTGTTTGTAGTGTTGAACTTGTCAACAACACCTTTGCTTGTATCTGCCCCCACACACACAGGAAACACCCGCCGCTCGCTCGGATGTGTGGTGGCTTCATTTCGACGTTAAATTGGAACTTAATTGGGTTTCAGGATCACTTTCACTCATTCCGACTTCCTCTCGTATGTGTGACGTACAAACCCACTAATAATAAAACTCATCTTGTTGGCATTCTCATTAACTAAACTATTTCAGATCGTAACATTATCAGCAGGCCACGGTTATGATGTATAGTTATTTATATCGGCTCATTCCAAGATGACCGTGTGTGTGTGTGTCTGTAGACAGCGTAATTCAAAAACGAAAAGTCGGTTAAAAACAAAAGTTGGTATTTAAGTTTAATGTCTTTCAAGGATGCAACACCAAGATTTTGAAGAAAATGGCTCCACCCTAAACTACCCTTTACATATAAAAGTTTTCGAAAATTTTGATTTTCTTGAAAATGGCTCTAACGATTTTGATTAAAATGTCATATGTTTGAGATATTTTTATGACAAATGAAATGTATATCTTGAATTTTCTGGCTATAGCCCCTGTAGTCGTATTTACTCTGGACGACTTTTGCATAACTGGTAAACCGTTAGAGATAGACCAAATCATACTATACAAAAAATCTGGATCTTGCTAAAATACACAATTTATGTCTCAATAAAGTTTCTTCTAGATTGAACCATTTCGGAGATATTCCTTGTTATGTGTGTGAATTTCGGAAAACTTAATATTTTTTGTGAAATGGAACATCGTTGTTCATTTTTTTATATGTTAAGTGTACAAAGACAACCGAATCTCAAAGCTTTAACAGATTTGACTATCGCTCAATATTCCCCTTGTACCTACAAGGAAATAAGCAATAAGATAATTTGTACAAATGTTTATCTTAACTAACACGAAGAAGATATAGGAATAAGAGTTTGTAAGAATGGTTAGCACAAGAGTAGAGAAAGTAATGTGAGTGCAACAGATCAGATGTTTTTATATCTAACCGATTATTGGCTATTTGCATAGAGGAACATGGACGTTTGCTAAAGGTTTTCTTTATAAGGGGTCTCAAAACGCGAGTATGTCCGACAAAATTTCGCTGTCGACTTTTCTTTGGTCGGAAAGGAATGTCCTTTGTATCTACCGCATACAGTACCCCTGAAAAATTTCAGAACAAACAGGACATACTCGAAATATATGCAGTAATTAAACATAAGAAATGATTGAAAATCACTTATTTAAAATTATGGATCTTTGCATGATAACATACAAGATTATAAGAAAATCTTGTCTATCTGCAAAAATATACAACGGAAATTTATGCATTGGTTATTTCCTTCACCTTTAATTCCTGAAAATATCAGGATTAGAATTTATTCTATGCTGAGATTGTTACTAATATTGTATTAGAGGTTTGTCCAGAAGCTTTCTGGGGGTAGTGTATGTACGCAGAAGGGAAATGCATAGTGTGACATTGGGTCGTTCAACAATATACGGACAAGAGGAGGCCGGGTGACCTTGGATACGGTGAACGGTTATGTATGTGCGTGAGCGTGATAATAGCTGCAAATATAAAGGCGGTCCGAGGCTACAGGGCAACTAGCGACTGTGTGTCTGAGATTAAACATTGTGATAACACCGTAATGTCCAGCCAGCTCAAAAAGCTTCTTTGCTGAGTCATTGCACACGTGTGCGTGGAAAGCACTCGAAGGAGGTTACGTCACGCCGACTCTATTATAAACAGGACAGACAGAGAGCAGTTTAGACAACTAAACGGACTTCACATTTCTTCGATTTTATTACAATACGCTCCATCATAAAATTCGCAGCATTTCGTCTTTCGTAAAAGAAACAACAATAGTCTGACGTATGTGGGATTTGGAAGCAGTGTCTTTTGTTCGTTGTGCAGCGCCGTCTTTTTTATCCTTGCTCATTAGCTGATGTCCTGGCTGACTTCCGCGTGGCAGGATGTAGCTGAAAGTATAAAGAAAGAAATGAACCACTTCTTTAATCTTTCACAAGAGAGTAGTCGACAGGGCCGAAATACAACAAAAATGGCTCTAACGATTTTGATTAAAATGTCATATGTTTGAGATATTTGTATGACAAATGAAATGTATATCTTGAATTTTCTGGCTATAGTCCCTGTAGTCGTATTTACTCTGGACGACTTTTGCATAACTGGTAAACCGTAAGAGATAGACCAAATCATACTATACAAAAAATGTAGATCTTGCTAAAATACACAATTTATGTCTCAATAAATTTCCTTGTAGGGTGAACCATTTCGGAGATATTTCTTGTCATGTGTTTGAGTTTCGGAAAACAAAACTTTCGTGAAATGGAACATCGCTGTTCATTTTTTATATGTTAAGTGTGCAAAGAGAATGGGATCTCAAAGATTTGACTATCGCACAAAGCCTACTGTATTCCCATATTCCCGCTGTACCTACTAACACGAAGAATATATAGGTATAAGAGTTTGTAGGAATGGTTAGTATAAGAGTAGAGAAAGCCATGTGAGTGTTTAGAGTGGGAGAGTACTATCGCCATCTTCCCGGCTTCACATACTGACAGAAGCATATTCCCTCCAGCTTTACTTATCTTACAGCTAGTGGTTTCTGCTTGACTGAGGAAGACGGTTTTTGACCGTAAGACGATGAAACCGAAGTCCCTCGAGCTATGTACGTCAGTCTCTGCAGTGCACTGCGATTCAAAGCGCTGATCGCCGCCTTAGGTGCTTCTACTGTCAACCCCTCTCCACATTCGTACATCTGTCTAGACTTAATCGGTCGTTTAACGAAATGCACATAATGTTGTGGTGCAGTGTTTCATAACACGGTTTCGTTTCTATCATTTCCTTTCATTCCATTTCCCTATGATCTTTCAGGTGGTGCAGTTCCAGGCGTGTGGGCAGATGGCGTTGATGATTGAACGTGTTAACTGCTGTTCTCGGCGCCAAGTGGTGTGAGGTGACATTTGTCCTCCGTCGAGGGGGAGTGGGTACGCTTCGTGCGATACCGCCCCGGACACGCGAAAGATAAACAGACCTGGGGCTGCTATTTCTCCACCCCCTGCCAGACCTCCCAGCAAAGGAAAATGCCCATGCTGGTACCGAGGATCGAACCCCGGTCCTTCGCGCCATAGGCAAGCGCTCTACCACATACCGTGAAGAAATAGGGGGTTGCTTTCTTCTAAACAGAACACAAAAGAACTTCCAAGCAACAGGTTTAATTGAAAAGCCCCTCTGACGCTTTGAGGATAGCCGTATTTTGTTATCATTCCTTTCAACAGAAGAATTCCCAGCTCACACCGGGCAGTGATTGGAGCTTCTCTGTACAATCCTCGGACCAATTTAGCACTCGTTTGTGGAATTGCAGAAACAGAATGAAATGGTATTGCCTTGTTTACCCCAGCATATACATCCCCCTCAAAAGGAGGGTAGATTTACTGGTGGTCACGGCCACCATTTCGCATTCAGTTCATCCCTTTCCACGCCTCTCCTTGCCGCGATAATTGCTGGGGTGGGAGGTTTATACACGAGGAACTGGGGTGCTGATAATCAGGGAGGGAGCACCAAGATAAAGTAGAAAATTCCGTGTCGGCGAATAAAACAGATGAAAGAATAAGAGACAATCAACACTGCCGCAAGTAGTAATGATTACAGGGGCTTACAAGAAGTACTTTGTGAGCTCTGATGAACAATTCCTTGCATAGGTTCAATGTTCAAGAGTTCATTTGTGTCTCCCATCCACTTAAACGTGACCAGATTATGAAATCACTTTGTGCACACCAACACACAAGTATTACTGCAAACTTTAAAAAATAAACGTCATTAGCGGGACCCTAAATGTAAAAAAGTATTTTCAGAAAAAAGACGAGCGGTACAGGATGTTTAAAAAACTGTCCGATAATGCAACAGGAGTTGGGATTAGTAAAAATTAGAATAAATGCTTCTGTAAACATACATCCGGAAAAAAATACATGTTGAGATATGAGTCATATTAGAAAAATGTGCAGTTTATGCACACTAAAGTCTTTAAATATCCCCATAGCCACAAAGCTCACGGACTGAGGTCCGGCGAACGGGAGGCCATGTTACTGGACCTCCCCGACCAATCCACCGTCCGTTAAAGGGTTGCTTTATGCATTGTCGCACAATACGTACAACATAGCTGTAACGATTTTGACTAAAATTTCATATTTGAGACATTTGTATGACAAATGAAATGTATATTTTGAATTTTCCGGCTATAGCCCCTGTAGTCCTGTTTAGTCTACATGAGTTTTGAATAACTCGTAAACCATAAGAGATAGACAAACTCTTACTGCACAAGAAATGTAGATATTGCTAAAAGACACAATTTATGTCTCAATAAATTTTTTTGTAGAGTGAACCATTTCGGAGATATTCCTAGTTATGTGTGTGAGTTTCTGAAAACTTAAAACTTTTGTGAAATGGAACATCGTTGTTCATTTTTATATGTTAAGTGTGCAAAGAGAACGGAATATGAAAGCTTTAAAACATTTGATTATCGCATATTCTAATAGTTCCCTTGTACCTACAAGGAAATAAGCAATAAGATAATTTGTACAAATGTTTATCTCAACTAACACGAAGAATTTGTAAGAAGTGCAAGAGTAGAGAAAGTCGTGTGAGTGCAACACATCAGATTTTTAGTATTTTGGCTTAACTCTTAGCTTGAATGTTTTGTTGTTGATATTATTTTGACGCCTTACGATGCACATATTTGTAAAGAACGTTTTGCAGTTAAAATAACTTAGTGATATATACATGCGAGTTCTGGCAACAAAAGGAAATAATTCTTATCTTGGAACGAAAAATGCTTTGCTAGTTTTCTACATCGCTGGGTAAAGAGAGCATGAACATAATACCTACCAGGGAGTGCCAAGTCTTAGGGCATATAAAGTATGAAATTAACAAACACTTCTGGCGTTAAAGCCAAGCTTCAGTGTGGCATGCAGAAATAAACTCTATTGGGAACAATAATAAATTGTTCATTCTAATGACCTAATTATCACAGTGTGATATACTGGTTTTAGGTACAAGGGAAATATTAGAATACAGTAGACTTTGAGCGATAGTCAAATATTTTAAACCTTTGAGATTCCGTTCCCTTTGCACGATTAACGTATAAAAAATGAACAATGATGTTCCATTTAACGAAAGTTTTAAGTTTACCGAAACTGACACAAATATCTCCGAAATGGTTCTCTCTACAATTGGACCCAAATTGTGTATTTTAGCGAGATATACATTTTTTGTATAGTAAGAGTTTGTCTATCTCTTACGGTTTACGAGTTACTCAAAAGTCGCCCAGAGTAAGCAGGGCTACATAGTCTATAGCCAGAAAATTCAAAATATATTTTTAATTTGTCGTAAAATAATTTAAACATATTGTGTTGCACTCAAAATCGTTGGAGCCATTTTCAAGGAAATCAAAATTTTCAAAAAAATTTCCATGTAAAGGGTAGTTTAGGGTGGGGTTTTTGGATTCCGGGGGCCTCAAATCATATTTTTGGGTGAAATACCAGTAGAGTAAGTAAAAAGGTAGTACATGGGAATTATGTCTATACAGTATAGCTAGTAAATATATGTATTTCTTTTACTTCACTGTAACTAGGTGATTGTATCGCGATGGGCCTATTACGAAACACTCGTAGAAGAGTTATGGCGGACAGTTAGTCTTCAGGGTCTCATGGCTATATCACATGATCTTGCTTCGTCACGAGGGACCGGTGCAGAGCAAGTGTAGATACCTTCTCCTCTGATAGATGGCATTAGCGTACCATTCAGTCCATCTGCTTACGTTATCTGTGGATAGATGGCGCAGCGTTCTCTAATACCATCTACTTTTCATTTAGATTATTATTTTAGACGTACGAGGTGCAGGTAAATTAAAGGCATACTTTACTTTTTGTGACTGACGATTGTTGCAGCAGAATTGATGGAGGGGGAAGCAGATGAATCGTGCTATTAAACATGCAATCTGTTATTTGCCTTGGTGAGTTGAGGAAATTAGGAAGCGAACCACGGAATATAAACCCGGCTCCCGAACACACATTCAACATCCAGGCCGTGCTTCTGCCCAAGAAGACCGAGAAGAAAGCCTAAGTAAGGCTGCAACAAACGGCTCAGCCAGGAATAAAAAAACGGTCAACACGACAAGAGTCGGCAACCAGCTGGCCATCTTCATTGACGAAAACACTTAACAAAAACACACGTACAAATACACCATTACATAAATATAGATATACAACACAGACAAAAGCTACACATATGAGCTGTTGCAGCAACACACACACAAAACTACACAATTGAACAAAGTCTCAGTCTTCTCAGAGGGCACAAGCCACCGCCACACATACAGGGATGAACTCACACACCAATCCACACAGCCACACCACGAATACATAAAAGGCACTCATGAAAGACCCCTCCGCCCCGTAACAAAACAAAAATCTCAAAACGCGGCTGAAGAGGGATTGTCCCTATAACAGCCAGGGCATGTTGCAAAACATGCCCAAATAACCTTTTTGCTTTGCTTTGCTTTGCTACAAGGTCGCACTTCGCCTCGAGACTTCGAGTTGACACAAAGGGAAAGGACCGCAGTGCTAAGAGGAGGACCACACCGGCTACTCCTGCTGCATCCGTAGCTAAGAAGCCGCGAAACAACTCCAGCAACACGGCCTCAACTGGCTCGCCCAGCTAGATGCGCTCTGAGGAGAGAACTTCTCCAGCCCCGGCGCCGGTTTCCAGCCGACAAAACAACAGCTTCACCGGGATCGCGCACACTGCGGCGCGGCACTTACAGTACCGTGTTTGTGGGCGTCCCGCACCACCTGCCGACGCAGCTTCTCCGGGGCTATGCTGCGAAATTGTGGCCATCAATTTCGAGGGCCACTCGCATCCTGTCCAAGAGAGGCCCAGCTCCACTTGTGCGCCTTTTCTTCACAGCAAAGGAGCACTATGACGCAGCAATCGACGCCGGCCTGGAACTACTCGAGGAGTCCCTATGGACCGAACCGAGCTGGGCCGAATTCACTCCACCCTGCCGACGCTGCTGCCTCTACGGCCACAATGAAGCTGGATGCACTGCACCTCCCCGGTGCCACTACTGCGGGGCACCCAACACAACGGCTTCCTGCACCCAGCACGACCTCACACGACGCCGCCGCTTCTGCGCTTCCTGCTGGGGCAGGATCACTACACCGGGCAAGCTTGCTGCCCGTCTTGGAAGCAACCAACACCGTCGCAGCCGAAAGCCGCGGTCACCACCGCTCAGCGCCGGGCCAGCCTACCCCCAGACAGTGGTGACCAGAGCAAGAAAGCCGACGCCACGCCGGAGTTCTCCACAACCTCTGTTACGGTGATCCTCCAGAAGCTGGAAGACCTCCAAGCAGAGATCGCCAATCTACACGCCAAACTCGACAACGCCGAACAGAACTTTAACGACTTCAGGGACACCATGGAATACTACAACTCGCGCACTGATGCCTACCAAGCTCGAGGTTGGTGCTAACCAGAGGACCCTGGAGTCAAAGTTCAACGAACAACTCCTATCGCTCCGAAGGCTCGTCAAGGAAGAGGTGGCAGCTCTTCAGACGATGCTATAGGAGCGATATTCAACAGACGCCGCGCCTAATGGGGCCAACGCAGCACCTCCGACGCAACATGGACGTCGGCGGTACAAACATCACAACAAATTCCCTCAATTTCCTTCACCTTAACACTTCCTTAGTTATCACACCTGACTACCCAAGGGCGTAATCAGGGCCTCGGCCATGTTTACGTCCTGGCAACTTCTCTCCTGGCTTTGGCCCTTGTGGCCAGCCAATAAACCCGATCGCTTAATCCGCAGGTGCATTAGTGGTACTGCCAATCCTCTCCCTAAATACTGTCCGGTGGAGTTTTTTTTTCACCTTCGGGTGAAGCCTACAGTCCCCCTCTGTGCCATCCCAGTGCATGGGACTCCATAAATGGATTTTTCCTCCAATTGAAAAAAAAAAAAAAAAAAAAAAAAATACAAGGTAATGAGGTATTATATGGTCAAAATTCTCAAAAGAAATATTTCTGTCAAGAAAAAAATTCTACTTGGTGTGGCAGCAGCATGCGTGAGTTTAATATATGTTTAGCAAGTGGTATGCTAGAGGAATTCGGTCCAGCTAGCCAATATATTGGAAAATTTAGGGATAATCGACGCCTCCAGCAGGGCAATATTCCAAATCATCAAGGAATCTTCAAACTTGAAGCTGAAGAGAGGAAGAGGCAGAAGGGGGGGAGGGGGGTGTCATATATGCAGCTGGGAAGTTTTAATTACATTACAGGCCAGAAAAACTAAAATATATTGTAAATCTTTAACATGGATTTTCTCGCTTTGCATTTTTCCCACCTTACTAGTACTGTCAAAACTCCTATACTATTAAGCTTTCCATCAATCTTTGCAAACATTTATACATAGGTTTAACATAGATATAAATGTTCATATAATTTTTGCTCCTCTCCATTTCATTACGTTAAAAATATTTAATAATGCAAATTCTTGAAAAACAGGGCGTAAGTTCATAACTTTTTTTATCTAATATTCAATGCAGGATAAACATTTTATATAGCAGAAATGTTTATTAACTTAATGGGAATACAAACAGGCCTGTTCCAAGTAATACATTTTAAAATTGCATCGTGGAACTTCTTTTTTAAGGTTGGCTTCATAAAACTAAAATTTTATAAGTTATATATCTAAAAATCTGATGTGTTACACTCATATGACTTTATCTACTCTTGTACTAACCATTCTTACAAACTCTTATTCCTATGTCTTCTTCGTGTTAGTTGAGATAAACATTTGTACAAATTATCTTATTGCTTATTTCCTTGTAGGTACAAGGGGAATATTAGAATACTGTAGACTTTGAGCGATAGTCAAATGTTTTAAAGGTTTGAGATTCTGTTGATATTACACACTTAACATATAAAGAAATAAACAACGATGATCCATTTCGTGGAAGTTTTTAAGTTTTCCGAAACTCACACACATAACATGAAATATCTCCGAAATGGTTCACCCTACAAGAAAATTTATTCAGATATAAATTGTGTATTTTAGCAAGATCTACATTTTTTGTATAGTATGATTTGGTCTATCTCTAACGGTTTACCAGTTATGCAAAAGTCGTCCAGAGTAAATACGACTACAGGGGCTATAGGCAGAAAATTCAAGATATACATTTCATTTTTCATAAAAATATCTCAAACATATGAAACTTTAATAAAAATCGCTAGAGCCATTTTCAAGAAAATCAAAATTTTCGAAAAATGTTCCATGTAAAGCGTAGTTTAGGGTGGGGCTATTTTCTTCAGAATCTTCTTGTCGCATCCTTGAAAGACATTAAACTTAAATACTAGCTTTGGTTTTTAACCGACTTTTCGTTTTTGAGTTATACTGTCCACAGGGTGACAGACTGTGAGACGGAGCGAAACTCTGTCCACGCCGTAAATTGAAGCAGAAGGAGAAGAAGAAGTAGAAGAAGGTGGAGGAAATTCTGGGGGTGAATGTAACCTACTCAGCAACACCTGGAGTCTCGAGAAAAGCCCTTAAAACCATAGCTCAGATAGTCAGACCGCAAGGATCAAACCCTCGGCATACAGTAAAAGTTTTAAATGGGTCAAAATGACCCTAACGTTAGGTGTGGTGGATAGCCAATCAGGTGCGAGTGGTTAAAAGTGGCCCCAGGTCACTGGAATCTCAACTCGAATGAAGTCTCACAAATTATACCCTTGTTGAGTCACGTTCATTACCAGAAACGATATCAGTATTATAGTGAATGAGAGAACTGGCGGGCGGGCGGGGAAACAAATGTCACATCGGGGTCCCTGCGTCACATTGCCGTTCCCGTGAATCAATATTGCCACACCCCTCGAATTTTAATACCTCTGACGGATGGTATCTGGATGCAGCTGCAAGTGGGTCATAGACCATCCTAAGAACCTGACCCACTCCAACCATAATCAACTGACTTTACAACAAAACTGATCAGGAAGATTTTTCCTTATCCTTTCAAATCCTTGCCTAGAACTAGGTAGAGAATATATAACTTAATGTGTAAAATAAGCCGTCAAGTTATTATTACATATGGATATCCATACGCATATATATATATGGATCGGAAAAAAGATGACGTCAATTGGAAGATATGGATAAGCAGACATTATGGGCAATTTGGGAGAAAACAAGTTCATTAAAATGCTATAAGGAGTTTGGAAGTGAAAATGGGGAAAATATGTATAGTGAGAATGTAATAAGGACCAATCCCAATCATCTCGCCACGCATTGGCTCTCTTTAACAACCTATGTCATCTCGTCCTCTCCGTGGCATTATAATGAACATTGTAAAACAGCACGCAATTGTTTAGACAGTCTCTCAAATTTTTTGAAATTACCTTATGAACTTTATAAAGTTGACATCATCAAATTAATTCCTCGAGTCTCGCTAAAACAAAATTGAATGATTTTTACTTTCTCTACTGGTAAGTAGGGGAAGTATTGTATTCCACCCAAAAATTCGATATCTAGATTTCACCGGAAATATATGTTTTGAGACCCCCTGAATCCAAAAGAAAAAGAAGCATTTTTAGAAAAAGGTCCATTTGTGTGTGTCTGTGTATATGTGTCAGTCTGTCAGCCTGTGGACAGCGTAACTCAAAAACGAAAAGTCGGTTAAAAACCACAGTTGGCATTTAAGTTTAGCGTCTTTCAAGGATGCCACATGAAGATTTTGAAGAAAATAGCCCTACCCTAAACTACCCTTTACATGGAAACTTTTTCGAAAATTTCGATTTTCTTGAAAATGGCTCTAACGATTTTGATTAAAATGTCATATGTTTGAGATATTTTTATGACAAATGAAATGTATATCTTGAATTTTCTGGCTATAGCCCCTGTAGTTGTATTTACTCTGGACGACTTTTGCATAACTGGTAAACGGTTAGAGATAGACCAAATCATACTATACAAAAATGTAGATCTTGCTAAAATACACAATTTATGTCTCAATAAATTTTCTTGTAGGGTGAACCATTTCGGAGATATTCCTTGTTATGTGTGTGAGTTTCGGAAAACTTAGAACTTTCGTGAAATGGGTCATCGTTGTTCATTTCTTTATATGTTACGTGTGAAAAGAGAATGGAATCTCAAAGCTTTAACAGATTTGACTATCGCACAAAGCCTACTGTATTCCAATATTTCCCTTGCACCTACAAGGAAATAGGCAATAAGATAATTTGTACAAATGTTTATCTCAACTAACACGAAGAAGATATAGGAATAAGAGTTTGTAAGAGTGGTTAGTACAAGAGTAGAGAAAGTCATGTGAGTGCAACACGTGAGATATTTTTTTTTATTTCTAAGCCTGCAAAGTCAATTTACCTTAATAGACTGAATGTTCGCGAAATGTAATTAAACTACATTTAACGAAATTTTTTTTCAAAATCCACCACATTTTTCAACAATAAATAAATAATTAAATGTAATAGATGTGGCTGTTGAACGATAGGTCCGCCAAAAACGCCATGAATTGAGACTAATCCGAAGTGGCGACAAAATGAGTTGTCGTTTACACAGTCTAGCTATGAAACACACAAAGTTTATCCTTGATAATCTTGCTCAGTCCTTTTAGTGTCCTTCTTCACTTCCTCTGTCTCTCATGCAGTAATTAAATAACCACTGCGACGTTCGTTGAATCTTCTTACCACACACAGCTGTCTTGCACTCACTGGCCGACTCGTGTGTGTAATTGTAACTCCAAAACTCACTCCTCTGGTCTTCTTATATACTCACTGGGGATGACGTCACACAGATATTTCCCAATTCCTACACATACACGCACCAGAAATGACTCAGAAGTCTCGCGAACGTTCTCGACACCCGGCCAGCGTGTGCTTCCAGGCCAGTACTATAAATAAAAATACCCACCCAGTGCGTTTACCGCACCGCTTGAGTGGGTCTCTATCTCGGCAAATCGATAGGAACCGAAATGCTATGCCTAAAAAGTGTGAATGTAACTGAAATGATGCATTCGTTCAAGTAATAGCGAAGATTCAGTTTTACATACTTAAGAAAGCAGACAATTTTAGGGTTAAAACAATGCTGACGAAAGAAATACAGATATTCCCAACAATGAACACTGTTCTTATGATCACCGTCATCATTGTTATTATTATCATTACCATGCATTCTTACAAACTCTTATTCCTATATCTTCTTCGTATTAGTTAAGCTAAACATTTGTACAAATTATCTTATTGCTTATTTCCTTGTAGGTACAAGGGGAATATTAGAATACAGTAGGCTTTGTGTGATAGTCGAATCTTTTAAAGCTTTGAGCTTCCATTCTCCTTGCACGCTTAACATATTAAAAAATGAACAACGATGTTCCATTTCACGAAAGTTTTGTTTTCCAAAACTCGCACACATAACAAGGAATATCTCCGAAATGGTTCACCCTACAAGAAAATTTATTGAGACATAAAGTGTGTATTTTAGCAAGATCTACATTTTTTGTTTAGTAAGATTTTGTCTATCTCTAACGGTTTACCAGTTATGCAAAAGTCGTCCAGAGTAAATACGACTACAGGGGCTATAGCCAGAAAATTCAAGATATGCGTTTCATTTGTTATAAAAATATCTCAAATATACGGCATTTTAATCAAAATCGTTTGAGCCTTTTTCAAGAAACTCGAAAGTTTTGGAAAATTTTCCGTGTAGTTCAGGGTGGAGTTGTTTACTGCGGCAGGAACATGGGGAATTTCAACTGCATAATGTTTTCATAAAGTTGCAGTCTTAAGACCTTGTGAATTCTCTGGGGAGGGGAACTGCAGTCTTGATGACGTACTTGAGTCATGCGTATTCATGCAGGTACACAAGGCAGGGTTTTGTTGCTCTAGTAATTACTCCTTTGATGACGCTGCTGCACGGGGACCGCCCGCCCGCCTTTCTCTAACAAAAGCATCCTTCATTGAGAGACAGAAAGGAAATGACGATGTCAATATGACTTTCACCTAAAAGCAAAAGGCAAAATACTGTATTTCAGGTAGCAGTGCGGATTACATCAGATGACTGTAAGCTACTTACGATTGCTATGCGTAATTATTTATTTACTTATCCTAAGCACAAAGAATGTTAGAAACCAAATTATACAAGTCACAAAGTCTACTGTATTCTAACATTCCCCTTGTACCTACAAGGAAATAAGTAATAAGATAATGTGCACAAATGTTTATCTCAACTAACACGAAGAAGATATAGGAATAAGAGTTTGTAAGAATGGTTAGTACAAGAGTAGAGAAATTCACATCACATCAGATTTTTAGTATAAGTCCCAGGTTCTCTTAAATAATTTTAAACACAATAGTCGCTTTAACAAGAGGAAACTGAATTCTGGGCAAACAGTGGACCCCTTCTCGTGTTATAAAACCACCCTTCCTACATTGTCAAAACCAATACCGCAGTCAGTCGGTAGGGAAAGGTGAAAAGGGGAATCCGTGGAGGGCTAGGGGTCGAGTGTGAAAAAGCAGTCCCCATTTCGAAGGTCACAATTGCCAATTATCCGATTTTACGAACACCAGATGTGGGAAATGCCTGACAAGGTGGCGGCCGGCCGGCGACCACTGCACGTGTTCCAGTATTCAGTGCCTAGTCATTAAAAACGGCATAAAACTGTATGTAGCACGAAAAGTGGCAAACTTTTAATCTATGGTGCACACCATTGTGCAATATGAACAAAAAACTGCGTCCTAGATATGAAGAGGGGCGCCTGGTCGCCCTCAGAATTCCGAATTAGTTTTGAAAAATGTTTCTGCCTCACTTTTATTATTCTTTTATGTGTTTCGTACCACGTTACTTGTTTAAATTGTTTTCATGACTTTGTTCTAATAAAATTATACCTTTCTCTTTTCCTTTTTATGAAGGACTTACAAGTCAGTGTCTAGCGTCAGACGTCTGTCAGGGAACACAGAAACCTATGTACCAGACAGAGTGAACACCTGCAAGTATGAGAGTGAGGAAGTGATTACACTCCCCTTATGTAGGACTTACAAGACAATGCCCAGAGTCAGACGTCTGTCAGGGAACACAGGAACCTATGTACCACACAGAGTGAACACCTGCAAGTATGAGAGTGAGCCAGTGATTACCCTCCCCTTATGTAGGACTTACAAGACAGTGTCTAGAGTCAGACGTCTGTCAGGGAACACAGGAACCTATGTACCAGACAGAGTGAACACCTGCAAGTATGAGAGTGAGGAAGTGATTACCCTCCCCTTGTGTAGGACTTACAAGTCAGTGTCTAGAGTCAGACGTCTGTCAGGGAACACAGGAACCTATGTACCAGACAGAGTGAACACCTGCAAGTATGAGAGTGAGGAAGTGGTTACCGTCCCCTTATGTAGGACTTACAAGTCAGTGTCTAGAGTCAGACGTCTGTCAGGTAACACAGGAACCTATTTACCAGACAGAGTGAACACCTGCAAGTATGAGAGTGAGGAAGTGATTACCCTCCCCTTATGTAGGACTTACAAGACAGTGTCTAGAGTCAGACGTCTGTCAGGGAACACAGGAACCTATGTACCAGACAGAGTGAACACCTGCAAGTATGAGAGTGAGGAAGTGATTACCCTCCCCTTATGTAGGACTTACAAGACAGTGTCTAGGGTCAGACGTCTGTCAGGGAACACAGGAACCTATGTACCAGACAGAGTGAACACCTGCAAGTATGACAGTGAGGAAGTGATTACCCTCCCCTTATGTAGGACTTACAAGACAGTGTCTAGAGTCAGACGTCTGTCAGGGAACACAGGAACCTATGTACCAGACAGAGTGAACACCTGCAAGTATGAGAGTGAGGAAGTGAGTACCCTCCCCTTATGTAGGACTTACAAGACAGTGTCTAGAGTCAGACGTCTGTCAGGGAACACAGGAACCTATGTACCAGACAGAGTGAACACCTGCAAGTATGAGAGTGAGGAAGTGATTACCCTCCCCTTATGTAGGACTTACAAGACAGTGTCTAGAGTCAGACGTCTGTCAGGGAACACAGGAACCTATGTACCAGACAGAGTGAACACCTGCAAGTATGAGAGTGAGGAAGTGATTACCCTCCCCTTATGTAGGACTTACAAGACAGTGTCTAGAGTCAGACGTCTGTCAGGGAACACAGGAACCTATGTACCAGACAGAGTGAACACCTGCAAGTATGAGAGTGAGGAAGTGATTACCCTCCCCTTATGTAGGACTTACAAGACAGTGTCTAGAGTCAGACGTCTGTCAGGTAACACAGGAACCTATTTACCAGACAGAGTGAACACCTGCAAGTATGAGAGTGAGGAAGTGATTACCCTCCCCTTATGTAGGACTTACAAGACAGTGTCTAGAGTCAGACGTCTGTCAGGGAACACAGGAACCTATGTACCAGACAGAGTGAACACCTGCAAGTATGAGAGTGAGGAAGTGATTACCCTCCCCTTATGTAGGACTTACAAGTCAGTGTCTAGAGTCAGACGTCTGTCAGGGAACACAGGAACCTATGTACCAGACAGAGTGAACACCTGAAAGTATGAGAGTGAGGAAGTGATTACCCTCCCCTTATGTAGGACTTGCAAGCCAGTGCCTAGAGTCAGACGTCTGTCAGGGAACACAGGAACCTATGTACCAGACAGAGTGAACACCTGCAAGTATGAGAGTGAGGAAGTGATTACCCTCCCCTTATGTAGGACTTACAAGACAGTGTCTAGAGTCAGACGTCTGTCAGGGAACACAGGAACCTATGTACCAGACAGAGTGAACACCTGCAAGTATGAGAGTGAGGAAGTGATTACCCTCCCCTTATGTAGGACTTACAAGTCAGTGTCTAGAGTCAGACGTCTGTCAGGGAACACAGGAACCTATGTACCAGACAGAGTGAACACCTGCAAGTATGAGAGTGAGGAAGTGATTACCCTCCCCTTGTGTAGGACTTACAAGTCAGTGTCTAGAGTCAGACGTCTGTCAGGGAACACAGGAACCTATGTACCAGACAAAGTGAACACCTGCAAGTATGAGAGTGAGGAAGTGATTACCCTCCCCTTATGTAGGACTTACAAGTCAGTGTCTAGAGTCAGACGTCTGTCAGGGAACACGGGAACCTATGTACCAGACAGAGTGAACACCTGCAAGTATGAGAGTGAGGAAGTGATTACCCTCCCCTTATGTAGGACTTACAAGTCAGTGTCTAGAGTCAGACGTCTGTCAGGGAACACAGGAACCTATGTACCAGACAGAGTGAACACCTGCAAGTATGAGAGTGAGGAAGTGATTACCGTCCCCTTATGTAGGACTTACAAGACAGTGTCTAGAGTCAGACGTCTGTCAGGGAACACAGGAACCTATGTACCAGACAGAGTGAACACCTGCAAGTATGAGAGTGAGGAAGTGATTACCCTCCCCTCATTACATTCTTAGTAAATTCATAGACTGTGAGTCTGTGACATA